>JAJFZO010000070.1:25000-47500 GCA_021397835.1 Moringa oleifera
GGCGCCCATCGCGAGCCAGCCCCCTCGTCCCTGTCCCTCGACTAAGTGCCCAGTGAGCGAGCCAGGGGAGCAGTGTCGCATGGACCCTGGGAATAGTTGGCACACCCAGGCAGCCCACAGCAGGCACGGCATGGGCTGCTCGCCCAGCATGCGGCAGGGGTGGGCGCGGCAGCCAGGCCGTGGGCGCCCATCGCGAGCGAGCCCCCACGTCCCTGTCCCTCAACGTAGTGCCCAGTGAGTGAGCCAGCGAGGCCATGTCGCACGGACCCTGGGCACTGGTGGCACGCCCAGGCAGCCCCCAGCAGGCACGGCATGGGCTGCTCGCCCAGCGTGTGGCAGCGGTGGGCACGCCAGCCAGGCCGCAGGAGCCCATCGTGAGCCAGCCCCCTCGTCCCTGCCCCTCGACAGACTGCCCACCGAGCGAGCCAGGGGGGCAACATCGCACTGACCCTGGGCATGGGAGGCATGCTGAGGCAGCCCCCAGCAGGCATAGCTTGGGCCAAGTGCCCAGCGTGAAGCAGCGGTGGGCGCGCTAGCCAGGCCGCAGGCGCCAATCGCGAGCCAGCCACGTCGTCCCTGTCCCTCGACTTAGTGCCCAGCGAGTGAGCCAGGGGAGTCACTTCGTATGGACCCTGGGCACTGGACGCATGCCCCGGCAGCCCCCAGGAGGCACGGCATGGGCCAAGTGCCCAGCTTGCCGTAGAGGTGGGCGCGCCAGCCATACCACGGGCGCCCATCGCGAGCCAGCCCCCTCGTCCCTGTCCCTCGACTTAGTGCCCAGCGAGTGAGCCAGGGGAGCCGCGTCGCATGGACCCTGGGCACGGGAGGCATGCCCCGACAGCCCCCAGCAGGCACGGCATGGGCCAAGTGCCCAGCGTGCGGCAGCGCAGGCCGCGCCAGCTAGGCCACAGGCACCCATCGCGTGCCAGGCCCCACGTCCCTGTCCCTCGACATAGTGCCCAGCGAACGAGCCAGGGGAGCAGCGACGCATGGACCCTGGGCACAGGAGGCCAACCCAGGCAGCCCCCAGCAGGCACGGCATGGGCCAAGTGCCCAGTGTGCGGCAGCGGTGGGCACGCCAGCCAGGCCACAGGCGCCCATGGTGAGCCAGCCCCCTCGTCCCTGTCCCTCGACATAGTGCCCAGAAAATGAGCCAGGGGAGCAGCGATGCATGGACCCTGGGCACGGGAGGCCAACCCAGGCAGCCACCAGCAGGCATGGCATGGGCCAAGTGCCCAGCGTGCGGCAGCGGTGGGCGCGCCAGCCAGGCCACAGGGGCCCATCGCAAGCCAGCCCCCTCGTCCCTATCCCTTGACTAAGTTCCCAGCGAGCAAGCCAGGGGAGCCACGGCGCAAGGACCCTGGGCACGGGAGGCATGCCCTGGCAGCCCCCAGCAGGTGGCAAGGGCCATGTGCCCAGCGTGCGGCAGCGGTGGGCGTGCCAGCCAGGCCTCTGGCGCCCATCGCGAGCCAGCCCCCTCGTCCCTGTCCCTCGACTTAGTGCCCAGCTAGCGAGACAGGGGAGCCGCGACTCATGGACCCTGGGCATGCGAGGAATGCCCCAGAATTCCCCAGCAGGTACGGCCTGGGCCAAGTTCCCAGCGTGCGGCAGCGGTGGGCGTGCCAGCCAGGCCTCTGGCGCCCATCGCGAGCCAGCTCCCTCGTCCCTGTCCCTTGACTTAGTGCCCCAGCTAGCGAGACAGGGGAGCCACGTTGCATGGACCCTGGGCATGAGAGGCATGCCCCAGCAGCCCCCAGCAGGCACAGCATGGGCCAAGTGCCCAGCGTGCGGCAGCGGTGGGCGCGCCAGCCTGGCAACGGGCTCCCATCGCAAGCAAGCCCCCTCGTCCCTGTCCCTCGACTTAGTGCCCAGCGAGCGAGCCAGGGGAGCCGTGTCACATGGATTCTGAGCACGGGAGGCATACCCTGGCAGTCCCCAGCGGGTTGGGCATGGGTAAAGTGCCCAGCGTGCGGCAGAGGAGGGCGCGCCAGCCAGGCCACAGGCTCCCATCGTGAGCCAGTCCCCTCGTCCCTGCCCCTCGACTAAGTGCCCTGCGAGCGAGCCAGGGGAGCCGCGTTGCATGGACCCTGGGCACGAAAGGCATGCCCAGGCAGCCCCCAGCTGGCACGGCATGGGCAAAGTGCCCAGCATGTGGCAGCAGTGGGCGCGCCAGCCAGGCGACTGGCGCCCATCGCGAGCCAGCCCCCTCGTCCCTGTCCCTCGACTAAGTGCCCAGTGAGCGAGCCAGGGGAGCCGCGTCGCATGGACCCTGGGAATAGTTGGCACACCCAGGCAGCCCCCAGCAGGCACGGCATGGGCTGCTCGCCCAGCATGCGGCAGGGGTGGGCGCGGCAGCCAGGCCGTGGGCGCCCATCGCGAGCGAGCCCCCACGTCCCAGTCCCTCGACGTAGTGCCCAGTGAGTGAGCCAGCGAGGCCGTGTTGCACGGACCCTGGGCACTGGTGGCACGCCCAGGCAGCCCCCAGCAGGCACGGCATGGGCTGCTCGCCCAGCGTGTGGCAGCGGTGGGCAGGCCAGCCAGGCCGCAGGAGCCCATCGTGAGCCAGCCCCCTCGTCCCTGCCCCTCGACAGACTGCCCAGCGTGTGAGCCAGGGGTGCCTCATCACACGGACCCTGGGCACGGATGGCATGCCCAGGCAGCCCCCAGCAGGCACGGCATGGGCTGCTCGCCCAGCGTGCGGCAGCAGTGGGCGCGCCAGCCAGACTGCGGGCGCCTATCGCGAGCCAGCCACCACGTCCCAGTCCCTCGACTAAGTGCCCAGCGATCGAGCCAGGGGGGCTGTTTTGCATGGACCCTGGTTATGGGCGGCACGCCCAGGCAGCCCCCAGCAGGCACACGATGGGCTGCTCGCCCAGCGTCCAGCAGCGGTGGGCGCGCCAGCCAGGCCGCGGGTGCCCATCGCGAGCAAGCCCCCTCGTCCCTGCCCCTCGACTGACTGCCCAGCGTGCGAGCCAGGGGTGCCGCATAGCATGGACCCTGGGCAGGGGTGGCACGCCCAGGTAGGCACCACCAGGCATGGAATGGGCTGCTCGCCCAGCATGCGGCAGCGGTCGGCGCGCTAGCCAGGCCGCGTGCGCCCATCGCGAGCCAACCCCCCTCGACTGACTACCAGCGTGCGAGCCAGGGGTGCCGCGTCGCATGAACCCTTGGCACGGGTGGCACGCCCAGGCAGCCACCAGCAGGCACGGCATGGGCTGCTCGCCCAGCATGCGGCAGCAGTGGGAACGCCAGCCACGCCACGGGCGCCCATTGCGAGCAAGCCCCCTCGTCTCTGCCCCTCGACCGACTGCCCAGCGTGCGACCCAGGGCTGCCGTGTCGCATGGAACCTGGGCACGGGTGGAACGCCCAGGCAGCCCACAGCAGGTACGGCATGGGCTGCTCACCCAGCATGCGGCAGCGGAGGGCGCGCCAGCCTGGCCTCGGGCCCCCATCGTGAGCCAGCCCCTACGTCCCTGTCCCTGGACTAAGTGCCTAGTAAGCGAGCCAGGGGGGCCGCGTCGCATGGACCCTGGGCACAGGTGGCATGCCCAGGCAGCCCTTAGCAGGTACGGCATGGGCTGCTCGCCCAGCGTGCTCAGTGGTGAGCGCGCCAGCCAAGCCGCGGGCACCCATCGCGAGGCAGCCCCCACGTCCCTGTCCCTCGACGTAGTGCCCAGTGGGCGAGCCAGTGGGGTCGCGCTGCACGGACAATGGGCACGGGTGGCACGCCCAGGCTGCCCCCAGCAGGTACGGCATGGGCTGCTCGCCCAGTGTGCGGCAGCGGTAGGCGCGCCAGCCAGGCCGCGGGCGCCCATTGCCAGCCAGCCCCTTCGTCCCTATCCCTCGACTGACTGCCCAGCGTGCGAGCCAGGGGTGCTGCATCGCACGGACCATGGGCATCTGTGGCACGCCCAGGCAGCCCCCAGCTGGCACGGCATGGGTTTATCGCCAACAGTGCGGCAGCGGTTGGCGTGCCAGCCAGGCCACGGGCGCCCATCGCGAGACAGCCCCCTCGTCACTGCCCCTCGACTGACTGCCCAGCGTGTGAGCCAGGGGTGCTGTGTCGCATGGACCCTGGGCATGGGTGGCATGGCTAGTCAGCCCCCAGCAGGCATGGCATGGGCTGCTCACCCAGCGTGAGGCAGCGGTGGGTGCGCCAGCCAGGCCGCGGGCGCCCATCACGAGCCAGCCTCCTCGTCCCTGCCCCTCGACAGACTGCCCAGCGTGTGAGCCAGGGGTGCCTCATCGCACAGACCCTGGGCACGGGTGGCATGCCCAGGCAGCCACCAGCAGGCACGGCAAGGGCTGCTCGCCCAGCGTGTGGCAGCGGTGGGCGCGCCAGCCAGGCCGCGGGCGCCCATCGCGAGCCAGCCCCCTCGTCCATGCCCCTAGACGTACTGCCCAGATCGCGAGCCCGGGGTGCCGCGTCGCACGGACCCTGGGCACTGGTGGCATGCCCAGGCAGCCCCCAGCAGGCACGGCATGGGCTGCTCGCCCAGCGTGCGGCAGCGGTGGGTGCGCCAGCAATGCCGCAGGCGCCCATCGCGAGACAGCCCCCTTGTCCCTGCCCCTCGACTGACTGCCCAGCATGCGAGCCAGGGGTACCGCGTCACATGGATCCTGGGCATTGGTGGCACGCCCAGGCAGCCCCCAGCAGGCACGTGATGGGCAGCTCGCCAAGCGAGTGGCAGCGGTGGGCGCGCCAGCTAGGCCGCGGGCACCCATCGCGACCCAGCCCCCTCGTCCCTGCCCCTCGACTGACTGCCCAGCGTGCAAGCCAGGGGTGCCACGTCACACGGACCCTGGAGATGGGTGGCACACCCAGGCATCCCCCAGCAGGCACGCATGGGCTGCTCCCGCAGCGTGCGGCAGCGGTGTGTGCGTCAGCCAGACCGCGGGAGCCCATCGCGAGCCAGCCCCCTCGTCCCTGCACCTCAACTGACTGCCCAGCGTGCGAGCCAGGGGAACCGCGTCGCATGGATCCTGGGCATGGGTGGCATGCCCAGGCAGCCCCCAGTAGGCACGGCAGGGGCTGCTCGCCCAGCGTGCGGCAGCAGTGGGTGCACCAGCCAGACCGCGTGCGCCCATCGCGAGCCAGCCACCTCGTCCCTGCCCCTTGACTGACTGCCCAGCGTGCGAGCCAGGGGAGCCACATCGCACAGACCCTGGGCACTTGTGGCACACCCAGGCATCCCCCAGCAGGCATGGCATGGGCTGCTCGCACAGCGTGCAGCAGCGGTGAGCGCGCCAGCCAGGCCGCGGCTGCCCAATGCGTGCCAGCCCCCTTGTCCCTGCCCCTCGACTGACTTCCCAGCGTGTGAGCCAGGATGCCGCATCGCACGGACCCTGTGCATGGGTGCAACTCCCAGGCAGCCCCATGAAGGCACGGCATGGGCTGCTCGCCCAGCATGCGGCAGCGGTGGGCGCGCCAGCCAGGCCGCGGGCGCCCATCGCGAGCCTGCCCCCACGTCCCTGTCCCTCGACTGACTGCCCAGCGTGCAAGGGGTGCTGCATCGCATGGACCCTGGGCACGGTTGGCATGCCCAGCCAGCCCCCAGCAGGCACGGCATGGGCTGCTCGCCCAGCATGTGTTAGCGGTGTGCGCGCCAGCCAGGCCGCGGGCGCCCATAGCGAGCCAGTCCCCTCGTCCCTGCCCCTCGACTGACTGCCCAGCGTACGAGCCAGGGGTGCCGCATCACATGGAACCTGGGAATGGGAGGCATGCCCTGGCATCCCTCAGCAGTCACGGCATGGGCAAGTGCCCAGCGTGCGGTAGAGGTGGGGGCACCAGCCAGGCAGAGGGCGACAATAGCGAGGCAGCCCTCGGCCCTGCCCCTCGACTGACTTCCCAGCATGCGAGCCAGGGGTGCCGCATCGCACGGACCCTGGGCACGGGTGGCATGCCCAGCCAGCCCCCAGCAGGCACGGCATGGGCTGCTCGCCCAGCGTGAGGCAGCGGTTGGCGCGCCAGCCAGGCCGAGGGCGCCAATAGCAAGCCAACCCCTCATCCCTGCCTCTAGACTGACTGCCCAGCGTGCAAGCCAGGGGTGCAACGTCGCACAGACCCTGGGCACGGGTGGCATGCCCAGCAAGCCCCCAGCAGGCAAGGCATGGGCTGCTCGCCCAGTGTGCGGCAGCAGTTGGCGCGCCAGCCAGGCCAAGGGCGCCAATAGCGAGCCAGACCCCTCGTCCCTGCCCCTCGACTGACTGCCCAGCATACGAGCCAGGGGTGCCGCGTCGCACTGACCCTGGGAACCAGAGGCGTGCCCCGGCATCCCCCAACAGGCATGGCATGGGCAAGTGCCCAGGGTGCGGTAGAGGTGGGGGCGCCAGCCTGGCCGAGGGCGCCAAAAACGAGGCAGCCCTCGGCCCTGCCCGTCGACTGACTGCCCAGTGAGCGAGCCAGGGGTGCCGCGTCGCACGGACCCTGGGCATGGGTGGCATGCCCAGCAAGCCCCCAGCAGGCACGGCATGGGCTGCTCACCCAGCGTGCGGCAGCGATTCACGCGCCAGCCAGGCCGAGTGCGCCAATAGCGAGCCAGCCCCCTTGTCCCTACCTCTCGACTGACTGCCCAGCATGCAAGCCAGGGGTGCCGCGTCGCACGGACCCTGGGCACGGTTGGCATGCCCAGCCAGCCCCCAGCAGGCATGTCATGGGCTGCTCGCCCAGCATGCGGCAGCAGTTGGCGCGCCAGCGAGGCCAAGGGCGCCAATAGCGAGCCAGCCCCCTTGTCCCTGCCTCTCGACTGACTGCCCAGCGTGCAAGCCAGGGGTGCAACGTCGCACAGACCCTGGGCACGAGTGGCATGCCCAGCAAGCCCCCAGAAGGCAAGGCATGGGCTGCTCGCCCAGTGTGCGGCAGCAGTTGGCGCGCCAGCCCGGCCGCGGGCGCCCATTGCAAGCCAGCCCCCTCGTCCCTGCCCCTCGACTGACTGCCCAGCGTACGAGCCAGGGATGCCGCGTCGCACAGACCCTGGGAACGAGAGGCATGCTGCGGCATCCCCCAGCAGGCACGGCATGGGCAAGTGCCCAGCATGCGGTAGAGGTGGGGGCGCCAGCCAGGCCGAGGGCGACAATAGCGAGGCAGCCCTCTGCCATGCCCCTCGACTGACTGCCAAGCTAGCGAGCCAGGAGTGCCACGTCGCACGGACCCTGGGCATGGGTGGCATGCCCAGCCAGCCCCCAGCAGGCACGGCATGGGCTGCTCACCCAGCGTGCGGCAGCGGTTGGCGCGCCAGCCAGGCTGAGTGCGCCAATAGCGAGCCAGCCCCCTCATCCCTGCCACTCTACTGACTGCCCAGTGTGCAAGCCAGGGGTGCCACGTCGCACGGACCCTGGGCACGGTTGGCATGCCCATCCTGCCCCCAGCAGGCACGTCATGGGCTGCTCGTCCAGCGTGCAGCAGCGGTTGGCGCGCCGGCTAGGCCGAGGGCGCCAATAGCGAGCCAGCCCCCTCGTCCCTGCCCCTCGACTGACTGCCTTGCGTGCGAGCTAGGGGAGCTGTGTCGCACGGACCCTGGGCACGGGTTGCTTGCCCAGCCAACGCCCAGCAAGCACGGCATGGGCTGCTCGCCCATCGTGCGGCAGCGGTTGGCGCGCCAGCCAGGCCGAGGGCGCCCATAGCGAGCCAGCCCCCTCGTCCCTGCCTCTCGACTGACTGCCCAGCGTGCAAGCCAGGGGTGCCGTGTCGCATGGACCCTGGGCACGGTTGGCATGCCCAGCCAGCCCCAGGCAGGCATGTCATGGGCTGCTCACCCAGCGTGCAGCAGCAGTTGGAGCGCCAGCGAGGCCAAGGGCGCCAATAGCGAGCCAGGCCCCTCGCCCCTGCCTCTTGACTGACTGCCCAGCGTGCAAGCCAGGGGTGCCGCGTCGCACGGACCCTGGGCACGGTTGGCATGCCCAGCCAGCCCCCAGCAGGCACGTCATGGGCTGCTTGCCCAGCGTACGGCAGCGTTGGGCGCGCGAGCCAGGCCACTGGCGCCCATCGCGAGCCAGCCCCCACGTACCTGTCCCTGGACTAAATGCCCAGCGAGCGAGCCTGGGGGGCCGCATCGGACAGACCCCTGGGCATGGGTGGCACGCCCAGGCAGCCCCCAGCAGGCACGGGATGGTGTGCTGGCCCAGCGTGTGGTAGCGGTGGGCGCGCCAGCCAGGCCGAGGGCGCCAATAGCGAGCCAGCCCCCTCGTCCCTGCCCCTCAACTGACTGCCCAGCGTGCAAGCCAGGGGTGCCGTGTCACATGGACCCTGGGCATGAGCGGCATGCCCAGCCAGCCCGCAGCAGGCACGGCATGGGCTGCTCGCCCAGCGTGCGGCAGCGGTTGGTGCGCGAGCCAGGCCGAGGGCGCCATTAGCGAGGCAGCCCCCTTGTCCCTGCCCCTCGACTGACTGCCCTGACTGCGAGCCCGGGGAGCCGCGTCGCACGGAACCTGGGCACGGGTTGCTTGCCGAGTCAGCACCCAGCAGGCAGCGCATGGGCTGCTCGCCCAGCGTGCGGCAGCGGTTGGTGCGCCAGCCAGGCCGAGGGAGCCAATAGCGAGCCAGCCCCCTTGTCCCTGCCCCTCGACTGACTGCCCTGACTGCGAGCCCGGGGAGCCGCGTCGCACAGAACCTGGGCACGGGTTGCTTGCCGAGCCAGCGCTCAGCAGGCACGGCATGGGCTGCTCGCCCAGCGTGCGGCAGCGGTTGGCGCGCCAGCCAGGCCGAGGGCGCCAATAGGGAGGCAGTACCCTCGTCCCTGCCCCTCGACTGACTGCCCTGCGTGCGAGCCAGGGGAGCCACGTCGCACGGACCCTGGGCATGGGTGGCATGCCCTGCTAGCGCCCAGCAGCCACGGCATGGGCTGCTCGCCCAGCATGCGGCAGCGGTTGGCGCGCCAGCCAGGCCGAGGGCGCCAATAGTGAGCCAGCCCCCTTGCCCCTGCCTCTCGACTGACTGCCCAGCGTGCAAGCCAGGGATGCCGCGTCACACGGACCCTGGGCACGGTTGGCATGCCCAGCCAGCCCCCAGCAGGCACGTCATGGGCTGCTCGCCCAACGTGCGGCAGCATTGGGCGCGCCAGCCAGGCCACTGGCGCCCATCACGAGCCGGCCCCCACGTCCCTGTCCCTCGACTAAATGCCCAGCGAGCGAGCCAGGGGGGACGCGTCGCACAGACCCTGGGCATGGGTGGCACACCCAGGCAGCCCCCAGCAGGCACCGGATGGGCTGCTTGCCCAGCGTGCGGTAGCGGTGGGAGCGCCAGCCAGGCCGAGGGCGCCAATAGCGAGCCAGCCCCCTCGTCCCTGCCCCTCGACTGACTTCCCAGCGTGCAAGCCAGGGGTGCCACGTCGCATGGACCCGGGGCATGAGCGGCATGCCCAGCCAGCCCGCAGCAGGCACGGCATGGGCTGCTCGCCCAGCGTGCGGCAGCAGTTGGCGCGCCAGCCAGGCCGAGGGCGCCATTAGCGAGGCAGCCCCGTTGTCCCTGCCCCTCGACTGACTGCCCTGCGTGCGAGCCCGGGGAGCCGCGTCACATGGACCCTCTGCACGGGTTACATGCCTGGCCAGCGCCCAGCAGGCACGGCATGGGCTGCTCGCCCAGCGTGCATCAGCGGTTGGCGCGCCAGCCAGGCCGAGGGCGCCAATAGCGAGGCAGCACCCTCGTCCCTGCCCCTCGACTGACTGCCCTGCGTGCGAGCCAGGGGAGCCGCGTCGCACGGACCCTGGTCATGGGTGGCATGCCCAGCTAGTGCCCAGCAGGCACGGCATGGGCTTCTTGCCCAGCGTGCGGCAGCGGTTGGCGCGCCGGCCAGGCCGAGGGCGCCAATAGCGAGCCAGTCCCCTCGCCCCTGCCTCTCGACTGACTGCCCAGCGTGCCAGCCAGGGGTGCCGCGTCGCACGGACCCTGGGCACGGTTGGCATGCCCAGCCAGCCCCCAGCAGGAACGTCATGGGCTGCTCGCCCAGCGTGCGGCAGCATTGGGTGCGCCAGCCAGGCCACTGGCGGCCATCGCGAGCCAGCCCCTACGTCCCTGTCCCTCGACTAAATGCCCAGCGAGCGAGCCAGGGGGGCCACGTCGCACAGACCCTGAGCATGGGTGGCACGCCCAGGCAGTCCCCAGCAGGCACGGGATGGGCTGCTCGCCCAGCGTGCGGTAGCGGTGGGCGCGCCAGCCAGGCCGAGGGCTCCAATAGCGAGCCAGCCCCCTCGTCCCTGCCCCTCGACTGACTGCCCAGCGTGCAAACCAGGGGTGCCGCATCGCACAGACCCTGGGCACGGGTGGCATGCCCAGCCAGCCACAAGCAGGCACGGATTGGGCTGCTTGCCCAGCATGCGGCAGCAGTGGGCGCGCCAGCCAGGCCGCGGGCGCCCATCGTGAGCTAGCCCCCTCGTCCCTGCCCCTCTACTTACTGCCCAGCGTACGAGCCAGGGGTGCCGCGTTGCACGGACCCTGGGCACGGGAGGCATGCCCTGGCATCCCCCAACAGGCACGGCATGGGCTAAGTGCCCAGCGTGAGGTAGAGGTGGGTGCGGCAGCCAGGCCGAGGGCACCAATAGCGAGGCAGCCCCCTCATCCCTGCCCCTCGACTGACTGCCCAGAGTGCGAGCGAGGGGTGCCGCGTCGCACAGACCCTGGGCACGGGTGGCATGCCCAGCCAGCCCGCAGCAGGCATGGCATGGGCTGCTCGCCCAGCGTGCGGCAGCGGCTGGCGCGCCAGCCAGGCCGAGGGCGCCAATAGTGAGCCAGCCCCCTCGTCCCTGCCCCTCGACTGACTGCCCAGCGTGCGAGCCAGGGGTGCCACATCGCACGGACCCTGGGCACGGGTGGCATGCCCAGCCAGCCCCCAGCAGGCACGGCATGGGCTGCTCACCCAGCGTGCGGCAGCGGCTGGCGCGCCAGCCAGATCGCAGGCGCTCATCACTAGCCAGCCCCCTCATCCTTGTCCGTCGACTAAGTGCCCAGCGAGCAAGCCTGGGGAGCCGTGTCGCACAGACTCTGGGCATGGGTGGCATGCCCAGGACGCCCCCAGCAGGCACAGCATGGGCCAAGTACCCAGCGTGCGGCAGAGGAGGGCGCTCCAGCCAGGCCACAGGCTCCCATCGCCAGCCAGTCCCATCGTCGCTGTCCCTCGACAAAGTGCCCAGCAAGCCACGGCATGGGTGGCATGCCCAGCTAGCGCCCAGCAGCCACGGCATGGGCTGCTCGCCCAGCGTGCGGCAGCGGTTGGTGCGCCAGCCAGGCCGAGGGCGCCAATAGCAAGCCAGCCCCCTCGCCCCTGCCTATCGACTGACTGCCCAGCGTGCGAGCCAGGGGTGCCGCGTCGCACGGACCCTGGCCATGGGTGTCACGCCTAGGCAGCCCCAAGCAGGAATGGCATGGGCTGCTTGCCCAGCGTGCAGCAGCGGTGGGCGCGCCAGCCAGGCCGCGGGCGCCAATAGCGAGCCAGCCCCATCATCCCAGCCCCTCGACTGACTGCCCAGCGTGCAAGCCAGGGGTGCCGCATTGCACGGACCCTGGGCACGGGTGGCATGCCCAGCCAGCCCCCAGCAGGCACGGTATGGGCTGCTCGCCCAGCGTGCGGCAGTGGTGGGCGCGCCAGCCAGGCCGCAGGCGCCCATCGGGAGCCAGCACCCACGTCCCTGTCCCTCGACGTAGTGCCCAGCGTGCGAGCCAGAGGTGCTGTGTCACAGGGTCCCTGGGCACGGGTAGCATTCCCAGGAAACCCCCAGCAGGCACGGCATGTGCTGCTCGCCCAGCGTGCGGCAGTGGTGGGCGTGCCAGCCAGGCCGCGGGCGCCCATCGCGAGCCAGCCCCTCGTCCCTGCCCCTCGACTGACTGCCCAGCGTGCGAGCCAGGGGTGCCGCGTCGGACAGACCCTGGCCACGGGTGGCATGCCTAGGCAGCCCCCAGCAGGCTCGGCATGGGCCAAGTGCCCGGCGTGCGGCAGAGGTGGGCGCGCCAGCAAGGCCACAGGCGCCCAATGCAAGCCAGCCCCCTCGTCCCTGTCCCTCGACTAAGTACCCAGCGAGCAAGCCAGGGGGACCGCGTCGCATAGACCCTGGGCATAGGTGGCACGCCCAGGCAGCCCCCAGCAGGCACAGCATGGGCCGCTCGCCCAGGCTGCGGCAGCGGTTGGCGCACCAGCCAGGGTGCGGGCGCCCATCGCGAGCCAGCCCCCACGTCCCAGTCCCTCGATGTGGTGCCTGGCGAGCAAGCCAGGGGGGCCATGTCACACGGACCCTGGGCACGAGTGGCATGCTAAGGCAGCCCCCAGTAGGCACGGCATGGGCTGCTCGCCTAGCGTGCGGCAGCGGTGAGCGCGCCAGACAGGCCGTGGGCGCCAATAGCGAGCCATCCCCCTCGTCCCTGCCCCTCGACTGACTGCCCAGCTTGTGAGCCAGGGGTGCCGCGTCGGACAGACTCAGGGCATGGGAGGCATGCCCAGGCAGCCCCCAGCAGGCTCGGCATGGGCCAAGTGCCCGGTGTGCGGCAGAGGTGGGCGCGCCAGCAAGGCCACAGGCGCCCAATGTGAGCCAGCCCCCTTGTCCCTGCCCCTCGACTGACTGCCCTGACTGCGAGCCCGGGGAGCCGCGTCGCACAGAACCTGGGCACGGGTTGCTTGCCGAGCCAGCACTCAGCAGGCACGGCATGGGCTGCTCGCCCAGCGTGCGGCAGCGGTTGGCGCGCCAGCCAGGCCGAGGGCGCCAATAGGGAGGCAGTACCCTCGTCCCTGCCCCTCGACTGACTGCCCTGCGTGCGAGCCAGGGGAGCCACGTCACACGGACCCTGGGCATGGGTGGCATGCCCAGCTAGCGCCCAGCAGCCACGGCATGGGCTGCTCGCCCAGCATGCGGCAGCGGTTGGCGCGCCAGCCAGGCTGAGGGCGCCAATAGTGAGCCAGCCCCCTCGCCCCTGCCTCTCGACTGACTGCCCAGCGTGCAAGCCAGGGATGCCGCGTCGCACGGACCCTGGGCACGGTTGGCATGCCCAGCCAGCCCCCAGCAGGCACGTCATGGGCTGCTCGCCCAACGTGCGGCAGCATTGGGCGCGCCAGCCAGGCCACTGGCGCCCATCACGAGCCGGCCCCCACGTCCCTGTCCCTCGACTAAATGCCCAGCGAGCGAGCCAGGGGGGACGCGTCGCACAGACCCTGGGCATGGGTGGCACACCCAGGCAGCCCCCAGCAGGCACCGGATGGGCTGCTTGCCCAGCGTGCGGTAGCGGTGGGAGCGCCAGCCAGGCCGAGGGCGCCAATAGCGAGCCAGCCCCCTCGTCCCTGCCCCTCGACTGACTTCCCAGCGTGCAAGCCAGGGGTGCCACGTCGCATGGACCCGGGGCATGAGCGGCATGCCCAGCCAGCCCGCAGCAGGCACGGCATGGGCTGCTCGCCCAGCGTGCGGCAGCAGTTGGCGCGCCAGCCAGGCCGAGGGCGCCATTAGCGAGGCAGCCCCGTTGTCCCTGCCCCTCGACTGACTGCCCTGCGTGCGAGCCCGGGGAGCCGCGTCACATGGACCCTCTGCACGGGTTACATGCCTGGCCAGCGCCCAGCAGGCACGGCATGGGCTGCTCGCCCAGCGTGCATCAGCGGTTGGCGCGCCAGCCAGGCCGAGGGCGCCAATAGCGAGGCAGCACCCTCGTCCCTGCCCCTCGACTGACTGCCCTGCGTGCGAGCCAGGGGAGCCGCATCGCACGGACCCTGGGCATGGGTGGCATGCCCAGCTAGTGCCCAGCAGGCACGGCATGGGCTTCTTGCCCAGCGTGCGGCAGCGGTTGGCGCGCCAGCCAGGCCGAGGGCGCCAATAGCGAGCCAGTCCCCTCGCCCCTGCCTCTCGACTGACTGCCCAGCGTGCCAGCCAGGGGTGCCGCGTCGCACGGACCCTGGGCACGGTTGGCATGCCCAGGCAGCCCCCAGCAGGAACGTCATGGGCTGCTCGCCCAGCGTAAGGCAGCGTTGGGTGCGCCAGCCAGGCCACTGGCGGCCATCGCGAGCCAGCTCCTACGTCCCTGTCCCTCGACTAAATGCCCAGCGAGCGAGCCAGGGGGGCCACGTCGCACAGACCCTGAGCATGGGTGGCACGCCCAGGCAGCCCCCAGAAGGCATGGGATGGGCTGCTCGCCCAGCGTGCGGTAGCGGTGGGCGCGCCAGCCAGGCCGAGGGCTCCAATAGCGAGCCAGCCCCCTCGTCCCTGCCCCTCGACTGACTGCCCAGCGTGCAAACCAGGGGTGCCGCATCGCACAGACCCTGGGCACGGGTGGCATGCCCAGCCAGCCACAAGCAGGCACGGATTGGGCTGCTTGCCCAGCATGCGGCAGCAGTGGGCGCGCCAGCCAGGCCGCGGGCGCCCATCGTGAGCTAGCCCCCTCGTCCCTGCCCCTCTACTGACTGCCCAGCGTACGAGCCAGGGGTGCCGCGTTGCACGGACCCTGGGCACGGGAGGCATGCCCTGGCATCCCCCAGCAGGCACGGCATGGGCTAAGTGCCCAGCGTGAGGTAGAGGTGGGTGCGGCAGCCAGGCCGAGGGCACCAATAGCGAGGCAGCCCCCTCATCCCTGCCCCTCGACTGACTGCCCAGAGTGCGAGCGAGGGGTGCCGCGTCGCACAGACCCTGGGCACGGGTGGCATGCCCAGCCAGCCCGCAGCAGGCATGGCATGGGCTGCTCGCCCAGCGTGCGGCAGCGGCTGGCGCGCCAGCCAGGCCGAGGGCGCCAATAGTGAGCCAGCCCCCTCGTCCCTGCCCCTCGACTGACTGCCCAGCGTGCGAGCCAGGGGTGCCACATCGCACGGACCCTGGGCACGGGTGGCATGCCCAGCCAGCCCCCAGCAGGCACGGCATGGGCTGCTCACCCAGCGTGCAGCAGCGGCTGGCGCGCCAGCCAGATCGCAGGCGCTCATCACTAGCCAGCCCCCTCATCCTTGTCCGTCGACTAAGTGCCCAGCGAGCAAGCCTGGGGAGCCGTGTCGCACAGACTCTGGGCATGGGTGGCATGCCCAGGACGCCCCCAGCAGGCACAGCATGGGCCAAGTACCCAGCGTGCGGCAGAGGAGGGCGCTCCAGCCAGGCCACAGGCTCCCATCGCCAGCCAGTCCCATCGTCGCTGTCCCTCGACAAAGTGCCCAGCAAGCCACGGCATGGGTGGCATGCCCAGCTAGCGCCCAGCAGCCACGGCATGGGCTGCTCGCCCAGCGTGCGGCAGCGGTTGGTGCGCCAGCCAGGCCGAGGGCGCCAATAGCAAGCCAGCCCCCTCGCCCCTGCCTATCGACTGACTGCCCAGCGTGCGAGCCAGGGGTGCCGCGTCGCACGGACCCTGGCCATGGGTGTCACGCCTAGGCAGCCCCAAGCAGGAATGGCATGGGCTGCTTGCCCAGCGTGCAGCAGCGGTGGGCGCGCCAGCCAGGCCGCGGGCGCCAATAGCGAGCCAGCCCCATCATCCCAGCCCCTCGACTGACTGCCCAGCGTGCAAGCCAGGGGTGCCGCATTGCACGGACCCTGGGCACGGGTGGCATGCCCAGCCAGCCCCCAGCAGGCACGGTATGGGCTGCTCGCCCAGCGTGCGGCAGTGGTGGGCGCGCCAGCCAGGCCGCAGGCGCCCATCGGGAGCCAGCACCCACGTCCCTGTCCCTCGACGTAGTGCCCAGCGTGCGAGCCAGAGGTGCTGTGTCACAGGGTCCCTGGGCACGGGTAGCATTCCCAGGAAACCCCCAGCAGGCACGGCATGTGCTGCTCGCCCAGCGTGCGGCAGTGGTGGGCGTGCCAGCCAGGCCGCGGGCGCCCATCGCGAGCCAGCCCCTCGTCCCTGCCCCTCGACTGACTGCCCAGCGTGCGAGCCAGGGGTGCCGCGTCGGACAGACCCTGGCCACGGGTGGCATGCCTAGGCAGCCCCCAGCAGGCTCGGCATGGGCCAAGTGCCCGGCGTGCGGCAGAGGTGGGCGCGCCAGCAAGGCCACAGGCGCCCAATGCAAGCCAGCCCCCTCGTCCCTGTCCCTCGACTAAGTACCCAGCGAGCAAGCCAGGGGGACCGCGTCGCATAGACCCTGGGCATAGGTGGCACGCCCAGGCAGCCCCCAGCAGGCACAGCATGGGCCGCTCGCCCAGGCTGCGGCAGCGGTTGGCGCACCAGCCAGGGTGCGGGCGCCCATCGCGAGCCAGCCCCCACGTCCCAGTCCCTCGATGTGGTGCCTGGCGAGCAAGCCAGGGGGGGCATGTCACACGGACCCTGGGCACGAGTGGCATGCTAAGGCAGCCCCCAGTAGGCACGGCATGGGCTGCTCGCCTAGCGTGCGGCAGCGGTGAGCGCGCCAGACAGGCCGTGGGCGCCAATAGCGAGCCATCCCCCTCGTCCCTGCCCCTCGACTGACTGCCCAGCTTGTGAGCCAGGGGTGCCGCGTCGGACAGACTCAGGGCATGGGAGGCATGCCCAGGCAGCCCCCAGCAGGCTCGGCATGGGCCAAGTGCCCGGTGTGCGGCAGAGGTGGGCGCGCCAGCAAGGCCACAGGCGCCCAATGCGAGCCAGCCCCCTCGTCCCTGTCCCTCGACTAAGTACCCAGCGAGCGAGCCAGGGGGACCGCGTCGCATGGACCCTGGGCATAGGTGGCACGCCCAGGCAGCCCCCAGATGGCACAGCATGGGCTGCTCGCCTAGCGTGCAGCAGCGGTGAGCGCGCCAGAGAGGCCGTGGGCGCCAATAGCGAGCCATCCCCCTCGTCCCTGCCCCTCGACTGACTGCCCAGCATGCGAGCCAGGGGTGCGGCGTCGCACAGACCCTGGCCACGGGTGGCATGCCTAGGCAGCCCCCAGCAGGCACGGCATGGGCTGCTCGCCCAGTGTGCGGCAGCGGTGGGTGCGCCAGAGAGGCCACGAGCTTCAATAGCGAGCCAGCCCCCTCGTCCCTGCCCCTCGACTGACTGCCCAGCGTGCAAGCCAGGGGTGCCGTGTTGCACCGACCATGGGAATGGGTGGCACGCCAAGTCAGCCCCCAGTAGGCATGGCATGGTCTGCATGCCCAGCGTGCGGCAGCGGTGGGCGCGCCAGCCAGGCCGCAGGCGCCAATAGCGAGCCAGCCCCCTCATCCCTGCCCCTCAACTGACTGCCCAGCGTGCGAGCCGGGGGTGCCGCATCGCACGTACCCTGGGCATGGGTGGCATGCCCAGGCAGCCCCCAGCAGGCATGGCATGGGCTGCACGCCCAGCGTGTGGCAGCGGTGGGCGCGCCAGCCACGCCGCGGGTGCCCATTGTGAGCCAGCCCCCTCGTCCCTGTCCCTCGTCTAAGTGCCCAGCGAGCGAGCCTGGAGAGCCGTGTCGCACAGACCCTGGGCACGGGAGGTATTCCCCGGCATCCCCCAGCAGGCACGGCATGGGCCAAGTTCCCATCGTGCGGTAGAGGTGGGCGCGCCAGCCTGGCCACGGGCGCCCATCGCGAGCCAGCCCCCTCGTCCCTGTCCCTTGACTAAGTGCTCAGCGAGCAAGCCAGGGAGGCCACGTTGCATGGACCGTGGGCACGTCTGGCATGCCCAGGCAGCCCCAGGGAGGTACGGAATGGGCTGCTCACCCAATGTGCGGCAGCAATGGGCGCGCCAGCCAGGCCGTGGGCACCCATCGCGAGCCAGCACCCTCCTCCCTGCCCCTCGACTGACAACCCAGCGTGGGAGCCAGGGGTGCCACGTCACACAGACCCTGGGCACGGGTGGCACACCCAGGAAGCCCCCAGAAGGCACGGCATGGGCTGCTCGCCCAGCGTGCGGCAGCGGTGAGCAAGCCAGCCAGGCCGCAAGCGCCCATCATGAGCCAGCCCCCACATCCCTGTCCCTCGACTATGTGCCGAGCGACCGAGCCAGGGGAACCGCATCGCACAGACCCTGGGCAAGGGTGGCACGCCCAGGCAGCCCCCAACAGGCATGGCATGGGATGCTCGCCCAGCTTGCGGCAGAGATGGGCGCGCCAGCCAGGCCGCGGGCGCCCATCGCAAGCCAGCCCCCTCGTTCCTGCCCCTCGACTGACTGCCCAGCGTATGAGCAAGTGGTTCCGTGTCACGTGGACCCTGGGCACAGGAGGCATGCCCCGGCATCCCCCAGAAGGCATGGCATGGGCCAAGTGCCCTGCGTGCGGTAGAGGTGGGCGCGCCAGCCTGGCCGAGGGCGCCAATAGCGAGGCAGCCCCCTTGTCCCTGCCCCTCGACTGACTGCCCAGCGTGCGAGCCGGGGGTGCCGCATCGCACGGAACCTGGGCATGGGTGGCATGCCCAGGCAGCCCCCAGCAGGCATGGCATGGGCTGCACGCCCAGCGTGTGGCAGCGGTGGGCGCGCCAGCCACGCCGCGGGTGCCCATTGCGAGCCAGCCCCCTCGTCCCTGTCCCTCGTCTAAGTGCCCAGCGAGCGAGCCTGGAGAGCGGTGTCGCACAGACCCTGGGCACGGGAGGTATTCCCTGGCATCCCCCAGCAGGCACGGCATGGGCCAAGTTCCCAGCGTGCGGTAGAGGTGGGCGCGCCAGCCTGGCCACGGGCGCCCATCGCAAGCCAGCCCCCTCGTCCCTGTCCCTTGACTAAGTGCTCAGCGAGCAAGCCAGGGAGGCCACGTTGCACGGACCGTGGGCACGTCTGGCATGCCCAGGCAGCCCCAGGGAGGTACGGAATGGGCTGCTCACCCAGTGTGCGGCAGCAATGGGCGCGCCAGCCAGGCCGTGGGCACCCATCGCGAGCCAGCACCCTCCTCCCTGCCCCTCGACTGACAACCCAGCGTGGGAGCCAGGGGTGCCATGTCACACAGACCCTGGGCACGGGTGGCACACCCAGGAAGCCCCCAGCAGGCACGGCATGAGCTGCTCGCCTAGCGTGGGGCAGCAGTGGGCGCACCGGCCAGGCCGCGGGCGCCCATCACGAGCCAGCCCCCTCGTCTCTGCCCCTCGACTGACTGCCCAGCGTTTGAGCCAGGGATACCGCGTCGCACGGACCCTGGGCATGGGTAGCACGCCTAGGCAGCCCCCAGCAGGCACGCCATGGGCTGCTTGCCCAGCGTGCGGCAGCGGTGGGTGCGCTAGCCAGGCCACGGGCGCCCATCGCGAGCCAGCCCCCTCGTCCCTGCCCCTCGACTGACTGCCCAGCGTGCGAGCCAGGGGTGCCGCGTCGCACGGACCCCGGGCATGGGTGGCACGCCCAGGCATCCCACAGCAGGCACGGCATGAGCTGCTCGCACAGCGTGCGGCAGCAGTTGGCGCGCCAGCCAGACCTCGGGCGCCCATCGCGAGCCAGCCCCCACGTCCCTGTCCCTCGATGTAGTGCCCAGTGAGCGAGCCAGGGGGGCCGCGTTGCACGGACCCTGGGAAAGGGTGGCACACCCAGGCTGCCCCCAGCAGGCACGGCATGGGCTGCTCGCCCAGCGTGCGGCAGCGGTGGGTGCGCCAGCCAGGCCGCGGGCGCCCATCGCAAGCCAGCCCCCTCGTCCCTGCTCCTCGACTGACTGCCCAGCGTGCGAGCAAGGGGTGCCGTGTTGCACGGACCCTGGGCATGGGTGGCATACCCAGGCAGCCCCTGGCAGGCACGGCATGGGCTGCTCGCCCAGTGTGAGGCAGCGGTTGGCGCGCCAGCAAGGCCGTGGGCGCCAATCTTGAGCCAGCCCCCACGTCCCTGTCCCTTGACGTAGTGCCCAGCAAGCGAGCCAGGCAGGCTGCGTCGCACAGGCACTGGACATGGGTGGCATGCCCAGGCAGCCCCCAGCAGGCATGGCATGGGCTGCTCGCCAAGCGTGTGGCAGCAGTGGGTGCGCTAGCCAGGCCGCGGGCGCCCATCGTGAGCCAGCCCCCTCATCCCTGCCCCTCGACTGACTGCGCAGCGTGCGAGCCAGGGGTGCTGCGATGCATGGACCTGGGGCATGCATGGCATGCCCAGGCACCCCCCAGCAGGCACCGCATGGGCTGCTCGCCCTGCGTGTGGCAGCGGTGGGCGCGCCAGCCAGGCCACGGGCGCCCATGACGAGCCAGCCCCATCGTCCCTGCCCGTCGACTGACTGCCCTGCGTGCAAGGCATGGGTGCCGCGTTGCACAGACCCTGGGCACTGGTGGTGCTCCCAGGCAGCCCCAAGTAGGTACGGCATGGGTTGCTCGCCCAGCGTGCGGCAGCAGTGGGGGCGCCAGCCAGGCCGCGGGCGCTCATCGCGAGCCAGCCCCCACGTCCCTGTCCCTTGACTGACTGCCCAGCGTGCGAGCCAGAGGTGCCGCATCGCACGGACCCTGGGCACTGGTGGCATGCCCAGGCTGCCCCCAGCAGGCACGGCATGGGCTGCTTGCCCAGTGTGCGGCAGCGATGGGCACGCCAGCAAGGCCGCGGGCGCCCATCGCGTGACAGCCCCTTCGTCCCGGTCCCTCGACTAAGTGCCCAGCGAGCGAGCCTGGGAAGTTGCTTCGCACGGACCCTGGGCACAGGAGGCATACTCCGGCATCCCCCAAAAGGCACAGCATGGGCCAAGTGCCCAGCGTGGGGTAGAGGTGGGCACGCCAGCCAGGCCACGGGCGCCCATCGCGAGCCAGCCTCCTCGTCCCTGTCCCTCGACTAAGTGCCCAGCGAGCGAGCCATGGGGGCTACGTCGCATGGACCCTGGCACGGGTGGCACGCCCAGGCAGCCCCCAGCAGGCACGGCATGGGCTGCTCGCCCAGCGTGCGGCAGCGGTGGGCGCGCCAGCCAGGCCGCAGACTCCCATCGTGAGTGAGCCCCCTCGTCCCTGCCCCTCGACTGACTGCCCAGCGTGCGAGCCAGGGGTGCCGCGTTGCATGGACCCTGGGAATTGGTGGCATGCCCAGGCTGCCCCCAGCAGGCATGGCATGGGCTGCTCGCCCAGCGTGAGGCAGTGGTGGGCGCGCAAGCCAGGCTGCGGGCACCCATCGCGAGACAGCCCCCACGTCCCTGTCCCTCGACGTAGTACCCAGCGAGCGAGCCAGGGGGGCTGCATCGCATGGACACTGGGCACGGGTGGCATGCCCAGGCAGCCCCCAGCAGGCACGGCATGGGCTGCTCGCCCAGCGTGCGGCAGCAGTGGGTGCGCCAGCAAGGCCGCGGGCGCCCATCACGAGCCAGCCCCCTCGTCCCTGCCCCTCGACCAATTGCCCAGTGTGCTAGCCAGGGGTCCCGCATCGTACGGACCCTGGGCACGGGTGGCACTCCCAGGCAGCCCCCAGCAGGCACTGCATGGGCTGCTCGCCCAGCGTGCGGCAGCGGTGGGCACGCAAGCCAGGCCGCGGGCCCCCATCGCGAGCCAGCCCCCTTGTCCCTGCCCCTCGACTGACTGCCCAGCGTGCGAGCCAGGGGTACCGCTACGCATGGACCCGGGGCACAGATGGCATGCCCAGGCATCCCCCAGCAGGCACCGCATGGGTTGCTCGCCCAGCTTGTGGCAGCGGTGGGCGCGCCAGCCAGGCCACGGGCGCCCATCGTGAGCCAGCCCCATCGTCCCTGCCCCTCGACGGACTGCCCTGCATGCAAGGCAGGGGTGCCGCGTCGCACGGACCCTTGCCACGGGTGTCACTCCCAGGCAGCCACAAGCAGGCACGGCATGGGTTGCTTGCCCAGCGTTCGGCAGCGGTGGGCGCGCCAGCCAGGCTTTGGGCGCCCATCGCGAGCCAGCCCCCACGTCCCTGTCCCTCGACTGACTGCCCAGCGTGCGAGCCAGAGGTCCCGCATCGCATGGACCCTGGGCACGGGTGGCATGCCCAGGCTCCCCCCAGCAGGCACTGCATGGGCTGCTCACCCAGCGTGCGGCAGCGGTGGGCATGCCAGCCAGGCCGCGGGCGCCCATTGCTTGCCAGCCCATTCGTCCCTGTCCCTCGACTAAGTGCCCAGCGAACGAGCCTGGGAAGCTGCGTCGCATGGACCCTGGGCAAGGGAGGCATGCTCTGGCATCCCCCAACAGGCACAGCATGGGCCAAGTGCCCAGCGTGCGGTAGAGGTGGGCGCGCCAGCCAGGCCACGGGCGCCCATCGCGAGCAAGCCTCCTCGTCCCTGTCCCTCGACTAAGTGCCCAGCGAGTGAGCCACAGGGGCTGCGTCGCACGGACCCTGGGCACGGGTGGGACACCCAGGCAGCCCCCAACAGGCATGGCATGGGCTTCTCGCCCAGCGTGTGGCAGCGCTGGGCACGCCAGCCAGGCCGCCGGCGCCCATCGCGAGCCAGCCCCCTCGTCCCTGCCCCTCGACTGACTGCCCAGTGTGCGAGCCAGGGGTGCCGCGTTGCATGGACCCTAGGCATGCGTGGCACACCCAGGCAGCTGCCAGCTGGCACTGCATGGGCTGCTCGCCCAGTGTGCGGCAGCGGTGCTCGCGCCAGCCAGACCACAGGCGCCCATCGCGAGCCAGCCCCCACGTCCCTGTCCCTCGACTAAGTGCCCAGCGAGCGAGCCAGGGGGGCCGCAATGCACAGACACTGGGCACGTGTGGCACGCCCAGGCAGCCCCCAGCTGGCACAGTATGCGCTGCTCGCCCAGCGTGCGGCAGCGGTGGGCGCGCCAGCCAGGCCACGGGCGCCCATCGCGAGCCAGCC
>JAJFZO010000070.1:57500-67500 GCA_021397835.1 Moringa oleifera
AGCCAGGGGGGCCGCATCGCATGGACCCTGGGAATGGGTGGCATGCCCAGGCAGCCCCTAGCAGGCATGGCATGGGCTGCTCGCCCTTCGTACGGCAGCGGTGGGCACACCAGCCAGGCCGCGGGCGCCCATCGCGAGCCAGCCCCCACGTCCCTGTCCCTCGACTAAGTGCCCAGCGAGTGAGCCAGGGGGGCCGCGTCGCATGGACCCTGGGAATGGGTGGCACCCCCAGGCAACCCCCAGCAGGCATGGCATGGGCTGCTCGCCCAGCGTGCGGCAGCGGTGGGCACGACAGCCAGCCGCAGGCGCCCATCGCGAGCCAGTCTCCTCGTCCCTGCCCCTCGACTGACTGCCCAGTGTGCGAGCCAGGGATGCCATGTCGCACAGACCCTGGGCACAGGTGGCACACTCAGGCAGACCCCAGCAGGCATGGCATGGGCTGCTCGCCCAGCGTGCGGCAGCGGTTGGCGCGCCAGCCAGGTCGCGGACGCCCATCTTGAGCCAGCCCCCATGTCCCTCTCCCTCGACTAAGTGCCCAGCGAACGAGCCAGGGGGGCCGCATCGCATGGACCCTGGGAATGGGTGGCATGCCCAGGCAGCCCCTAGCAGGCATGGCATGGGCTGCTCGCCCTTCGTACGGCAGCGGTGGGCACACCAGCCAGGCCGCGGGCGCCCATCGCGAGCCAGCCCCCACGTCCCTGTCCCTCGACTAAGTGCCCAGCGAGCGAGCCAGGGGGGCCGCGTCGCATGGACCCTGGGAATGGGTGGCACCCCCAGGCAACCCCCAGCAGGCATGGCATGGGCTGCTCGCCCAGCGTGCGGCAGCGGTGGGCACGCCAGCCAGGCCGCAGGCGCCCATCGCGAGCCAGCCCCTACGTCCCTGTCCATCGATTAAGTGCTCAGCAAGCGACGCAGGGGGGCCGCGTCATGCGGACCCTGGCTCATGGGGCACACCCAGGCAGCCCCCAGCAATGACGGCATGGGCTGCTCGCCCAGCGTGCGGCTGCGGTGGGCGCGCCAGCCAGGCCGCAGGCACCCATCGCGAGCCAGCCCCCACGTCCCTCTCCTTCGACGTAGTGCCCAGCGAGCGAGCCAGGGGGGCCGCATCACATGGACCCTGGGCACAGGTGGCATGCCCAGGCAGCCCCCAGCAGGCAAGGCATGGGCTGCTCGCCCAGCGTGCGGCAGCGGTGGGCGCGCCAGCCAGGTCGCGGACGCCCATCTCGAGCCAGCCCCCAGGTCCCTCTCCTTCGACTAAGTGCCCAGCGAGCGAGCCAGGGGGGCCACATCGCATGGACCCTGGGAATGGGTGGCATGCCCAGGCAGCCCCTAGCATGCATGGCATGGCCTGCTCGCCCTTCGTACGGCAGCGGTGGGCACGCCAGCCAGGCCGCGGGCGCCCATCGCGAGCCAGCCCCCACGTCCCTGTCCCTCGATTAAGTGCTCAGCGAGAAAGCCAGGGGGGCCGCGTCGTATGGACCCTGCAACATGGGGCACACCCAGCCAGCCCCCAGCAGGCACGGCATGGGCTGCTCGCCCAGCGTGCGGCAGCGGTGGGCGCGCCAGCCAGGCCGCGGGCACCCATCGCGAGCCAGCCCCCGAGTCCCTTTCCCTCGACGTAGTGCCCAGCAAGCGAGCCAGGGGTGCCGAATCGCACGGACCTTAGGCACGAGTGGCATGCCCAGGCTGCCCCCAGCAGGCAAGGAATGGGCTGCTCGCCCAGCGTGCTGCAGCGGTGGGCGCGCCAGCCAGGCCGCGGACGCCCATCTCGAGCCAGCCCCCAATTCCCTGTCCCTCGACTAAGTGCCCAGCGAGCGAGCCAGGGGGGCCGCATCGCATGGATCCTGGCACGGGTGGCATGCCCAGGCAGCCCCAAGCCGGCACGGCATGGGCTGCTTGCCCAGCGTGCGGCAGAGGTGGGCACGCCAGCCAGGCCGCGGGCGCCCATCGCGAGCCAGCATCCTCGTCGCTGCCCCTCGACTGACTGCCCAGCGTGCGAGCCAGGATGCCGCGTTGCTTGGACCCTGGGCCAAGGTGGCACGCTCAGGAAGCCCCCAGCAGGCACGGCATGGGCTGCTCGCCCAGCGTGTGGCAGCGGTGGGTGCGCCAGCCAGGCCGCGGGTGCCCATCGTGAGCCAGCCCCCTCGTCCTTGTCCCTCGATTAAGTGCTCAGCGAGCGAAGGAGGGGCTGCGTCGCACGGACCCTGGCACATGGGGCACACCCAGGCAGACCCCAGCAGGCATGGCATGGGCTGCTCGCCCAGAGTGCGGCAGAGGTGGGCACGCCAGCCAGGCCGCGGGCGCCCATCGCGAGCCAGCATCCTCGTCGCTGCCCCTCGACTGACTGCCCAGTGTGCGAGCCAGGGATGCCGCGTTGCTTGGACCCTGGGCCAAGGTGGCACGCTCAGGAAGCCCCCAGCAGGCACGGCATGGGCTGCTCGCCCAGCGTGTGGCAGCGGTGGGTGCGCCAGCCAGGCCGCGGGCGCCCATCGTGAGCCAGCCCCCTCGTCCTTGTCCCTCGATTAAGTACTCAGCGAGCGAAGGAGGGGCTGCATCGCACGGACCCTGGCACATGGGGCACACCCAGGCAGACCCCAGCAGGCATGGCATGGGCTGCTCGCCCAGTGTGTGGCGTGGGCTGCTCACCCAGCGTGCGGCATGGGCTGCTCCCAGGGCACTTAGTCGAGGGACAACTGTCCCTCGACTAAGTGCCCAGGGAGCGAGCCAGGGGAACCGTGACGCATGGACCATGGGCACGGGAGGCATGCCCAGGAAGCCTCAGAGCAGGCACGGCACGGGCCATGTGGCAGCGGTGGGTGCGCCAGCCAGGCCACAAGCGCTCATCGCGAGCCAGCCCCCACGACCCTGTCCCTCGACGTAGTGCCCAGAGAGCGAGCCAGGGGGGCCGCGTCGCACGGACCCTGGGCACGGGTGGCATGCCGAGGCAGCCCCCAGCAGGCACGGCATGAACTGCTCGCCCAGAGTGCGGCAGCAGTGGGCGCGCCAGCCAGGCCGCGGGCGCCCATCGCGAGCCAGCCCCCACGTCCCATTCCCTCGACGTAGTGCCCAGCGAGCGAGCCAGGGGGGCCGCATCGCACGGACCTTTGGCATGGGTGGCACACCTAGGCAGCCCCCAGCAGGCACGGCATGGGCTGCTCGCCCAGCGTGCGGCAGCGGTGGGCGCGCCAGCCAGGCCGCGGGCACCCATCGCGAGCCAGCCCCTGAGTCCCTTTCCCTCGACGTAGTGCCCAGCAAGCGAGCCAGGGGTGCCGAATCGCACGGACCTTAGGCACGAGTGGCATGCCCAGGCTGCCCCCAGCAGGCAAGGAATGGGCTGCTCGCCCAGCGTGCTGCAGCGGTGGGCGCGCCAGCCAGGCCGCGGACGCCCATCTCGAGCCAGCCCCCAATTCCCTGTCCCTCGACTAAGTGCCCAGCGAGCGAGCCAGGGGGGCCGCATCGCATGGATCCTTGGCACGGGTGGCATGCCCAGGCAGCCCCAAGCCGGCACGGCATGGGCTGCTTGCCCAGCGTGCGGCAGAGGTGGGCACGCCAGCCAGGCCGCGGGCGCCCATCGCGAGCCAGCATCCTCGTCGCTGCCCCTCGACTGACTGCCCAGCGTGCGAGCCAGGGATGCCACGTTGCTTGACCCTGGGCCAAGTGGCACGCTCAGGAAGCCCCCAGCAGGCACGGCATGGGCTGCTCGCCCAGCGTGTGGCAGCGGTGGGTGCGCCAGCCCGGCCGCGGGCGCCCTTCGTGAGCCAGCCCCCTCGTCCTTGTCCCTCGATTAAGTGCTCAGCGAGCGAAGGAGGGGCTGCGTCGCACGGACCCTGGCACATGGGGCACACCCAGGCAGACCCCAGCAGGCATGGCATGGGCTGCTCGCCCAGAGTGCGGCAGAGGTGGGCACGCCAGCCAGGCCGCGGGCGCCCATCGCGAGCCAGCATCCTCGTCGCTGCCCCTCGACTGACTGCCCAGCGTGCGAGCCAGGGATGCCGCGTTGCTTGGACCCTGGGCCAGGTGGCACGCTCAGGAAGCCCCCAGCAGGCACGGCATGGGCTGCTCGCCCAGCGTGTGGAAGCGGTGGGTGCGCCAGCCAGGCCGCGGGTGCCCATCGTGAGCCAGCCCCCTCGTCCTTGTCCCTCGATTAAGTGCTCAGCGAGCGAAGGAGGGGCTGCGTCGCACGGACCCTGGCACATGGGGCACACCCAGGCAGACCCCAGCAGGCATGGCATGGGCTGCTCGCCCAGAGTGCGGCAGAGGTGGGCACGCCAGCCAGGCCGCGGGCGCCCATCGCGAGCCAGCATCCTCGTCGCTGCCCCTCGACTGACTGCCCAGCGTGCGAGCCAGGGATGCCGCGTTGCTTGGACCCTGGGCCAAGGTGGCACGCTCAGGAAGCCCCCAGCAGGCACGGCATGGGCTGCTCGCCCAGCGTGTGGCAGCGGTGGGTGCGCCAGCCAGGCCGCGGGTGCCCATCGTGAGCCAGCCCCCTCGTCCTTGTCCCTCGATTAAGTGCTCAGCGAGCGAAGGAGGGGCTGCGTCGCATGGACCCTGGCACATGGGGCACACCCAGGCAGACCTCAGCAGGCATGGCATGGGCTGCTCGCCCAGTGTGTGGCATGGGCTGCTCACCCAGCGTGCGGCATGGGCTGCTCCCAGGGCACTTAGTCGAGGGACAACTGTCCCTCGACTAAGTGCCCAGGGAGCGAGCCAGGGGAGCCGTGATGCATGGACCATGGGCACGGGAGGCATGCCCAGGAAGCCTCAGAGCAGGCACGACACGGGCCATGTGGCAGCGGTGGGTCCGCCAGCCAGGCCACAAGCGCTCATCGCGAGCCAGCCCCCACGACCCTGTCCCTCGACGTAGTGCCCAGAGAGCGAGCCAGGGGGGCCGCGTCGCACCCACCCTGGGCACGGGTGGCATGCCGAGGCAGCCCCCAGCAGGCACGGCATGAACTGCTCGCCCAGAGTGCGGCAGCAGTGGGCGCGCCAGCCAGGCCGCGGGCGCCCATCGCGAGCCAGCCCCCACGTCCCATTCCCTCGACGTAGTGCCCAGCGAGCGAGCCAGGGCGGCCGCATCGCACGGACCTTTGGCATGGGTGGCACGCCTAGGCAGCCCCCAGCAGGCACGGCATGGGCTGCTCGCCCAGCGTGCTGCAGCGGTGGGCGCGCCAGCCACGCCGCGGGCACCCATCGCGAGCCAGCCCCCACGTCCCATTCCCTCGATGTCGTGCCCAGCGAGCGAGCCAAGGGGGCCGCGTCGCACAGACCCTGGGCATGGGTGGCATGCCCAGGCAGCCCCCAGCAGGCACGGCATGGGCTACTCGCCCAGGTGACGTAGTGGTGGGCGCACCAGCCACGCCGCTAGCGCCCATCGCGAGCCAGCCCCCACGTCCCATTCCCTCGACGTAGTGCCCAGCGAGCGAGCCAGGGGGGCCGCGTCGCACGGACCCTGGGCACGGGTGGCATGCCCAGGCAGCCCCCAGCAGGAACGGGATGGGCTGCTCGCCTAGCGTGCGGCAGAGGTGGGCGAGCCAGCCAGGCCGCGGGCGCCCATCGCGAGCCAGCCCCCACGTCCCTGTCCCTCGACGTTGTGCCCAGCGACCGAACCAGGGGCGCCGCATCACACGGACCCTTGGCGTGGGTGGCACACCCAGGCAGCCCCCAGCAGGCATGGCATGGGCTGCTCACCCAGCGTGCGGCAGCGGTGGGCGCGCCAGCCAAGCCGCGTGCGCCCATCGAGAGCCAGCCCCCACGTCCCATTCCCTCGACGTAGTGCCCAGCGAGCGAGCCAGGGGGGCCATGTCGCACGGACCCTGGGCACGGGTGGCACGCCTAGGCAGCCCCCAGCAGGCACGGAATGGGTTGCTCGCACAGCGTGCGGCAGCGGTGGGCATGCCAGCCAGGCCGCGGGCACCCATCGCGAGCCAGCCCCTACGTCCCTGTCCCTCGATGTAGTGCCCAGCGAGCGAGCCAGGAGGGCCGCGTTGCATGGACCCCGGGCACGGGTGGCACGCCCAGGCAGCCACCAGCAGGCACGGGATGGGCTGCTCGCCCAGCTTGCGGCAGCAGGGGGCGCGCCAGCCAGGCTGCGGGCGCCCATCGCGAGCCAACCCCCACGTCCCTGTCCCTCGATGTAATGCCCAGCGAGCAAGCCAGGGGGGCTGCGTCGCATGGACCCTTGGCATGGGTGGCACGCCCAGGCAGCCCCAAGCTGGCACGGCATGGGCTGCTCGCCCAGCATGCGGCAGCAGTGGGCGCGCCAACTAGGTTGCGGGCGCCCATCGCGAGCTAGCGCCCACGTCCCTGTCCCTCGACGTAGTGCCCCGCGATCGAGCCAGGGGGGCCGCGTCGCACGGACCCTGGGCATGGGTGGCACGCCCAGGCAGCCCCCAGCAGGAACGGCATGGGTTGCTCGCCCTGCGTGCGACAGCGGTGGGTGCGCCAGCCAGGCCGCGGGTGCCCATCGCGAGCCGGCCCCTCGTCCCATTCCCTCGACGTAGTTCCCAGCGAGCGAGCCAGGGGGGCCACATCGCATGCACCCTGGGCATGGGTGGCACGCCCAGGCAGCCCCCAGCAGGCACGGAATGGGTTGCTCGCCCAGCATGCGGCAGCGATGGGCATGCCAGCCAGGCCGCGGTCACCCATCGCGAGCCAGCCCCTACGTCCCTGTCCCTCGACGTAGTGCCCAGCGAGCGAGCCAGGAGGGCCACGTTGCATGGACCCTGGGCACAGGTGGCACGCCCAGGCAGCCACCAGCAGGCACGGGATGGGCTGCTTGCCCAGCGTGCGGCAGCAGGGGGCGCGCCAGCCAGGCCGCGGGCGCCCATCGCGAGCCAGCCCCCACGTCCCATTCCCTCGATGTCGGCCCAGCGAGCGAGCCAAGGGGGCCGCGTCGCACAGACCCTGGGCACGGGTGGCATGCCCAGGCAGCCCCAGCAGGCACGGCATGGGCTACTCGCCCAGCGTGACGTAGCGGTGGGCGCGCCAGCCACGCCGCTAGCGCCCATCGCGAGCCAGCCCCCACGTCCCATTCCCTCGACGTAGTGCCCAGCGAGCGAGCTAGGGGGGCCGCGTCGCACAGACCCTGGGCATGGGTGGCACACCCAGGGAGCCCCCAGCAGGAAAAGGATGGGCTGCTCGCCTAGCGTGCGGCAGAGGTGGGCGAGCCAGCCAGGCCGCGGGTGCCCATCGCGAGCCAGCCCCCACGTCCCTGTCCCTCGACGTTGTGCCCAGCGACCGAACCAGGGGCGCCGCGTCACACAGACCCTTGGCGTGGGTGGCACGCCCAGGCAGCCCCCAGCAGGCATGGCATGGGCTGCTCGCCCAGTGTGCGGCAGTGGTGGGCACGCCAGCCAAGCCACGTGCGCCCCTCGCGAGCCAGCCCCCACGTCCCATTCCCTCGACGTAGTGCCCAGCGAGCGAGCCAGGGGTGCCATGTCGCACCAACCCTGGGCACGGGTGGCATGCCCAGGCAGCCCCCAGCAGGTACGGAATGGGTTGCTCGCCCAGCGTGCGGCAGCGGTGGGCATGCCAGCCAGGCCGCGGTCACCCATCGCGAGCCAGCCCCTACGTCCCTGTCCCTCGACGTAGTGCCCAGCGAGCGAGCCAGGAGGGCCGTGTTGCATGGACCCCGGGCACGGGCGGCATGCCCAGGCAGCCACCAGCAGGCACGGGATGGGCTGCTCACCCAGCTTGCAGCAGCAGGGGGCACGCCAGCCAGGTCGCAGGCGCCCATCGCGAGCCAACCCCCACATCCCTGTCCCTCGACGTAATGCCCAGCGAGCAAGCCAAGGGGGCTGCGTCGCATGGACCCTTGGCATGGGTGGCACGCCCAGGCAGCCCCAAGCTGGCACGGCATGGGCTGCTCGCCCAGCGTGCGACAGCGGTGGGTGCGCCAGCCAGGCCGCGGGTGCCCATCGCGAGCCAGGCCCCTCCTCCCATTCCCTCGACGTAGTGCCCAGTGAGTGAGCCAGGGGGGCCACATCGCACTCACCCTGGGCATGGGTGGCACGCCCAGGCATCCCCCAGCAGGCACGGAATGGGTTGCTCGCCCAGCGTGCGGCAGCGGAGGGCATGCCAGCCAGGCCGCGGGCACCCATCGCGAGCCAGCCCCTACGTCCCTGTCCCTCGACGTAGTGCCCAGCGAGCGAGCCAGGAGGGCCACATTGCATGGACCCTGGGCACGGGTGGCATGCCCAGGCAGCCACCAGCAGGCACGGGATGGGCTGCTTGCCCAGCGTGCGGCAGCAGGGGGCGCGCCAGCCAGGCCGCGGGCGCCCATCACGAGCCAACCCCGACGTCCCTGTCCCTCGACGTAATGCCCAGCGAGCAAGCCAGGGGGGCTGCATCGCATGGACCCTTGGCATGGGTGGCACGCCCAGGCAGCCCCAAGCCGGCACGGCATGGGCTGCTCGCCCAGCGTGCGGCAGCGGTGGGCGCGCCAACTAGGTTGCGGGCGCCCATCGTGAGCTACCGCCCACGTCCCTGTCCCTCGACGTAGTGCCCAGCGAGTGAGCCAGGGGGGCCACGTCGCATGGACCCTGGGCATGGGTGGCATGCCCAGGGAGCCCCCAGCAGGAACGGCATGGGTTGCTCGCCCTGCGTGCGACAGCGGTGGGTGCGCCAGCCAGGCCGCGGGCGCCCATCGCGAGCCAGCCCCCTCGTCCCTGCCCCTCAACTTACTGCCCAGCGTGTGAGCCAGGGGTGCCCCTGCAGTCGCCAGCAGGCACAGCGCCAGCCTTGCCAGGGGCGCCATGCGCGAGCCAGCCGCGAGCACGTTGTGAGGCTTGGCACGTGCTGTGGGCGTTGATTTCATGGGCCAGCTGGCCTTGGCCGTGGCCCCTGGCTTTGATTGTCCCCAAGGGCTGCCATGGGGTGGCTGGAGGTGCGCTGGACAGGGCAGCCAGCATGCACCATGGGCAACGCAGAGGCGCAGCTGCCCCAGCCTGCTGGCCGCAATGCCCAGTTGCGAAATTGTTGTGAATTGACCATCTTTTCATCATGGAATTGGTCCCGCAATGACTCAAATAATTCGTTGTAATTCATGAGGAGTCTGCCCCTGAAGTTTGGGATTATTTCGACTCACGGGCTATTTTTGATGATTTTTTCAATTTTCGGCAATAGAAAATTCATTAAAAAAAATTTGGTGCCCAGAAAATTCTGAAATTTTTTCTGGTGGTAGATATGGTTATTCTCCATTTATGTACAAAATTTCAGCTCAAAATTCTAGGTAAATAATTTTTTAGACCCATTAAGACTCTTTAAGGGGGAGGTGGTCACCAAGCTTGCTGGGTGCCAACAGGCCATGCGTGCCTCCCCCCCTGCCATCCCACGTGTGCAGGCGCTGGGCTTGGGCAACCCAGTGCGCAGGCAGGCGGCCGGCGACGTCGGGCGAAGAGTGTGGGACACCCGATCAGTAGCCAACGGAGTGGGAAAAACGTGGGAAGCGAAATCCGCTAAATTGTGGGCAACAAAATGAGAAAAATCATGGGATAAAGAGCTGGGATGTGGCTACACAAGCTCGACGGTGTGGGCGGCGAAGCTAACGATGATGCATGCTACGCGAAGTCCAAATCGCTGGGGGATTTCGAGCATGCGGAGTGCTTCATCGCAGTCCCTCGAGGCGGTGGACGTGGGGCTGGATGCCGACGCCCAGGCTTGCCTTGGCGGACTCGTTGTGCAGCGCGATGGACGACATGATTGCCGGCCGTTAGGAATGAGCGAGCCACACGGCCAGCCTGGGCAAGGCGTGACACCCCTGCTGCCAAGGCCTCATCAGTGGGAAAAACGTGGGCAACGAAATGAGAAAAATCGTGGGATAATGAGCTGGGATGTTGCTAGACAAGCTCCATGGTGTGGGCGGCAAAGCTAACGATGATGCATGCTACGTGAGGGCCAAATCGTTGGGGGGATTTCGAGCATGCAGAGTGCCTCGTCGCAGGCCCTCGAGGTGGCAGACATGGGGTTGGATCCCGACACTCAGGCTTGCCTAGGCGACTCG
>JAJFZO010000070.1:77500-100000 GCA_021397835.1 Moringa oleifera
GCAAAGTGCCCAGCATGTGGCAGCAGTGGGCGCGCCAGCCAGGCCACTGGCGCCCATCGCGAGCCAGCCCCCTCGTCCCTGTCCCTCGACTAAGTGCCCAGTGAGCGAGCCAGGGGAGCCGCGTCGCATGGACCCTGGGAATAGTTTGCACACCCAGGCAGCCCCCAGCAGGCACGGCATGGGCTGCTCGCCCAGCATGCGGCAGGGGTGGGCGCGGCAGCCAGGCCGTGGGCCCCCATCGTGAGCGAGCCCCCACGTCCCTGTCCCTCAACGTAGTGCCCAGTGAGTTAGCCAGCGAGGCCATGTCGCACGGACCCTGGGCACTGGTGGCACGCCCAGGCAGCCCCCAGCATGCACGGCATGGGCTGCTCGCCCAGCGTGTGGCAGCGGTGGGCACGCCAGCCAGGCCGCAGGAGCCCATCGTGAGCCAGCCCCCTCGTCCCTGCCCCTCGACAGACTGCCCAGCGAGCGAGCCAGGGGGGCCACATCGCACTGACCCTGGGCATGGGAGGCATGCTTAGGCAGCCCCCAGCAGGTATAGCTTGGGCCAAGTGCCCAGCGTGAAGCAGCGGTGGGCGCGCTAGCCAGGCCGCAGGCGCCAATCGCGAGCCAGCCCCGTCGTCCCTTTCCCTCGACTTAGTGCCCAGCGAGTGAGCCAGGGGAGTCACTTCGTATGGACCCTGGGCACTGGACGCATGCCCCGGCAACCCCCAGGAGGCACGGCATGGGCCAAGTGCCCAGCTTGCCGTAGAGGTGGGCGCGCCAGCCATACCACGGGCGCCCATCGCGAGCCAGCCCCCTCGTCCCTGTCCCTCGACTTAGTGCCCAGCAAGTGAGCCAGGGGAGCCGCGTCGCATGGACCCTGGGCACGGGAGGCATGCCCCGACAGCCCCCAGCAGGCACAGCATGGGCCAAGTGCCCAGCGTGCGGCAGCGCAGGCCGCGCCAGCTAGGCGACAGGCACCCATCGCGTGCCAGGCCCCACGTCCCTGTCCCTCGACATAGTGCCCAGCGAACGAGCCAGGGGAGCAGCGACGCATGGACCCTGGGCACAGGAGGCCAACCCAGGCAGCCCCCAGCAGGCACGGCATGGGCCAAGTGCCCAGTGTGCGGCAGCGGTAGGCACGCCAGCCAGGCCACAGGCGCCCATGGTGAGCCAGCCCCCTCGTCCCTGTCCCTCGACATAGTGCCCAGAAAATGAGCCAGGGGAGCAGCGATGCATGGACCCTGGGCACGGGAGGCCAACCCAGGCAGCCACCAGCAGGCATGGCATGGGCCAAGTGCCCAGCGTGTGGCAGCGGTGGGCGCGCCAGCCAGGCCACAGGGGCCCATCGCGAGCCAGCCCCCTCGTCCCTATCCCTTGACTAAGTTCCCAGCGAGCAAGCCAGGGGAGCCACGGCGCAAGGACCCTGGGCACGGGAGGCATGCCCTGGCAGCCCCCAGCAGGTGACAAGGGCCATGTGCCCAGCGTGCGGCAGCGGTGGGCGTGCCAGCCAGGCCTCTGGCGCCCATCGCGAGCCAGCCCCCTCGTCCCTGTCCCTCGACTTAGTGCCCAGCTAGCGAGACAGGGGAGCCGCGACTCATGGACCCTGGGCATGCGAGGAATGCCCCAGAATTCCCCAGCAGGTACGGCCTGGGCCAAGTGCCCAGCGTGCGGCAGCGGTGGGCGTGCCAGCCAGGCCTCTGGCGCCCATCGCGAGCCAGCTCCCTCGTCCCTGTCCCTTGACTTAGTGCCCCAGCTAGCGAGACAGGGGAGCCGCGTTGCATGGACCCTGGGCACGAGAGGCATACCCCAGCAGCCCCCAGCAGGCATGGCATGGGCCAAGTGCCCAGCGTGCGGCAGCGGTGGGCGCGCCAGCCTGGCAACGGGCTCCCATCGCAAGCAAGCCCCCTCGTCCCTGTCCCTCGACTTAGTGCCCAGCGAGCGAGCCAGGGGAGCCGTGTCACATGGATTCTGAGCACGGGAGGCATACCCTGGCAGTCCCCAGCAGGTGGGGCATGGGCAAAGTGCCCAGCGTGCGGCAGAGGAGGGCGCGCCAGCCAGGCCACAGGCTCCCATCGTGAGCCAGTCCCCTCGTCCCTGCCCCTCGACTAAGTGCCCTGCGAGCGAGCCAGGGGAGCCGCGTTGCATGGACCCTGGGCACCTAAGGCATGCCCAGGCAGCCCCCAGCTGGCACGGCATGGGCAAAGTGCCCAGCATGTGGCAGCAGTGGGCGTGCCAGCCAGGCCACTGGCGCCCATCGCGAGCCAGCCCCCTCGTCCCTGTCCCTCGACTAAGTGCCCAGTGAGCGAGCCAGGGGAGCCGCGTCGCATGGACCCTGGGAATAGTTGGCACACCCAGGCAGCCCCCAGCAGGCACGGCATGGGCTGCTCGCCCAGCATGCGGCAGGGGTGGGCGCGGCAGCCAGGCCGTGGGCGCCCATCGCGAGCGAGCCCCCACGTCCCTGTCCCTCGACGTAGTGCCCAGTGAGTGAGCCAGCGAGGCAGTGTCGCACGGACCCTGGGCACTGGTGGCACGCCCAGGCAGCCCCCAGCAGGCACGGCATGGGCTGCTCGCCCAGCGTGTGGCAGCGGTGGGCACGCCAGCCAGGCCGCAGGAGCCCATCGTGAGCCAGCCCCCTTGTCCCTGCCCCTCGACAGACTGCCCAGTGTGTGAGCCAGGGGTGCCTCATCACATGGACCCTGGGCACGGATGGCATGCCCAGGCAGCCCCCAGCAGGCACGGCATGGGCTGCTCGCCCAGCGTGCGGCAGCAGTGGGCGCGCCAGCCAGACTGCGGGCGCCTATCGCGAGCCAGCCACCACGTCCCAGTCCCTCGACTAAGTGCCCAGCGATCGAGCCAGGGGGGCTGTTTTGCATGGACCCTGGGTATGGGCGGCACGCCAGGGCAGCCCCCAGCAGGCACACGATGGGCTGCTCGCCCAGCGTCCAGCAGCGGTGGGCGCGCCAGCCAGGCCGCGGGTGCCCATTGCGAGCAAGCCCCCTCGTCCCTGCCCCTCGACTGACTGCCCAGCGTGCGAGCCAGGGGTGCCGCATAGCATGGACCCTGGGCAGGGGTGGCATGCCCAGGCAGGCACCACCAGGCACGGAATGGGCTGCTCGCCCCGCATGCGGCAGCGGTCGGCGCGCTAGCCAGGCCGCGGGCGCCCATCGCGAGCCAACCCCCCTCGACTGACTACCCAGCGTACGAGCCAGGGGTGCCGCGTCGCATGAACCCTTGGCACGGGTGGCACGCCCAGGCAGCCACCAGCAGGCACGGCATGGGCTGCTCGCCCAGCATGCGGCAGCAGTGGGAACGCCAGCCACGCCACGGGCGCCCATTGCGAGCAAGCCCCCTCGTCTCTGCCCCTCGACCGACTGCCCAGCGTGCGACCCAGGGCTGCCGTGTCGCATGGAACCTGGGCACGGGTGGAACGCCCAGGCAGCCCACAGCAGGTACGGCATGGGCTGCTCACCCAGCATGCGGCAGCGGAGGGCGCGCCAGCCTGGCCTCGGGCCCCCATCGTGAGCCAGCCCCTACGTCCCTGTCCCTGGACTAAATGCCTAGTAAGCGAGCCAGGGGGGCCGCGTTGCATGGACCCTGGGCACAGGTGGCATGCCCAGGCAGCCCTTAGCAGGTACGGCATGGGCTGCTCGCCCAGCGTGCAGCAGTGGTGAGTGCGCCAGCCAAGCCGCGGGCACCCATCGCGAGCCAGCCCCCACGTCCCTGTCCCTCGACGTAGTGCCCAGCGGGCGAGCCAGTGGGGTCGCGCTGCACGGACCATGGGCACGGGTGGCAAACCCAGGCTGCCCCCAGCAGGTACGGCATGGGCTGCTCGCCCAGTGTGCGGCAGCGGTGGGCGCGCCAGCCAGGCCGCGGGCGCCCATTGCCAGCCAGCCCCCTCGTCCCTATCCCTCGACTGACTGCCCAGCGTGCGAGCCAGGGGTGCTGCATCGCACGGACCATGGGCATCTGTGGCACGCCCAGGCAGCCCCCAGCTGGCACGGCATGGGTTGATCGCCAAGAGTGCGGCAGCGGTTGGCGTGCCAGCCAGGCCACGGGCGCCCATCGCGAGACAGCCCCCTCGTCACTGCCCCTCGACTGACTGCCCAGCGTGTGAGCCAGGGGTGCTGTGTCGCATGGACCCTGGGCATGGGTGGCATGGCTAGTCAGCCCCCAGCAGGCATGGCATGGGCTGCTCACCCAGCGTGAGGCAGCGGTGGGTGCGCCAGCCAGGCCGCGGGCGCCCATCACGAGCCAGCCTCCTCGTCCCTGCCCCTCGACAGACTGCCCAGCGTGTGAGCCAGGGGTGCCTCATCGCACAGACCCTGGGCACGGGTGGCATGCCCAGGCAGCCGCCAGCAGGCACAGCAAGGGCTGCTCGCCCAGCGTGCGGTAGCGGTGGGCGCGCCAGCCAGGCCGCGGGCGCCCATCGCGAGCCAGCCCCCTCGTCCATGCCCCTAGACGTACTGCCCAGATCGCGAGCCCGGGGTGCCGCGTCACACGGACCCTGGGCACTGGTGGCATGCCCAGGCAGCACCCAGCAGGCACGGCATGGGCTGCTCGCCCAGCGTGCGGCAGCGGTGGGTGCGCCAGCAATGCCGCGGGCGCCCATCGCGAGACAGCCCCCTTGTCCCTGCCCCTCGACTGACTGCCCAGCATGCGAGCCAGGGGTACTGCATCACATGGATCCTGGGCATTGGTGGCATGCCCAGGCAGCCCCCAGCAGGCACGTGATGGGCAGCTCGCCAAGCGAGTGGCAGCGGTGGGCGCACCAGCTAGGCCGCGGGCGCCCATCGCGACCCAGCCCCCTCGTCCCTGCCGCTCGACTGACTGCCCAGCGTGCGAGCCAGGGGTGCCACGTCGCACGGACCCTGGAGATGGGTGGCACACCCAGGCATCCCCCAGCAGGCACGCATGGGCTGCTCCCACAGCGTGCGGCAGCGGTGTGTGCGTCAGCCAGACCGCGGGCGCCCATCGCGAGCCAGCCCCCTCGTCCCTGCACCTCAACTGACTGCCCAGCGTGCGAGCCAGGGGAACCGCGTCGCACGGATCCTGGGCATGGGTGGCATGCCCAGGCAGCCCCCAGCAGGCACGGCAAGGGCTGCTCGCCCAGCGTGCGGCAGCGGTGGGTGCACCAGCCAGACCGCGTGCGCCCATCGCGAGCCAGCCACCTCGTCCCTGCCCCTCGACTGACTGCCCAGCGTGCGAGCCAGGGGAGCCACATCGCACAGACCCTGGGCACTTGTGGCACGCCCAGGCATCCCCCAGCAGGCATGGCATGGGCTGCTCGCACAGCGTGCGGCAGCGGTGGGCGCACAAGCGAGGCAGCGGGCGCCCATCTCGAGCCAGCCCCCACGTCCCTGTCCCTCGACTAAGTGCCAAGTGAGCGAGCCAGGGGGGCCGCGTCGCACAGACCCTAGGCAAGGGTGGCACGCCAAGGCAGCCCTCAGCAGGCATGGCATGGGCATCTCGCCCAGCGTGTGGGCAGCGGTGGGTGCGCCAGCCAGGCAGCAGGCGCCCATCGCGAGCCAGCCCCCTCGTCCCTGCCTCTCGACTGACTGCCCAGCGTGCAAGCCAGGAGTGCCGCGTCGCACGGACCCTGGGCATGGTTCACATGCACAGCCAGCCCCCAGTGGGCATGTCTTGGGCTGTTCGCCCAGCGTGCGGCAGCGGTTGGCGCGCCAGCCCGGCCGAGGGCGCCAAGAGCGAGGCAGCACCCTCGTCCCTGCCCCTCGACAGACTGCCCTGCGTGCGAGCCAGGGGAGCCGCGTCGCACGGACCCTGGGCATGGGTGGCATGCCCAGCTAGCACCCAGCAGCCACGGCATGGGCTGCTCGCCCAGCATGCGGCAGCGGTTGGCCCGCCAGCCAGGCCCAGGGCGCCAATAGCGAGCCAGCCCCCTCGCCCCTGCCTCTCGACTGACTGCCCAGCGTGCAAGCCAGGGGTGCCGCGTCGCACGGACCCTGGGCATGGTTGGCATGCCCAGCCAGCCCCCAGCAGGCACAGCATGGGCTGCTCGCCCAGCATGCGGTAGCGGTGGGCGCGCCAGCCAGGCCACGGGCGCCCATCGCGAGCCTGCCCCCACGTCCCTGTCCCTCGACTGACTGCCCAGCGTGCAAGGGGTGCTGCATCGCATGGACCCTGGGCACGGTTGGCATGCCCAGCCAGCCCCCAGCAGGCACGGCATGGGCTGCTCGCCCAGCATGTGTTAGCGGTGGGCGCGCCAGCCAGGCCGCGGGCGCCCATAGCGAGCCAGCCCCCTCGTCCCTGCCCCTCGACTGACTGCCCAGCGTACAAGCCAGGGGTGCCGCATCACATGGAACCTGGGAATGGGAGGCATGCCCCGGCATCCCCCAGCGGTCACGGCATGGGCAAGTGCCCAGCGTGCGGTAGAGGTGGGGGCACCAGCCAGGCAGAGGGCGACAATAGCGAGGCAGCCCTCGGCCCTGCCCCTCGACTGACTTCCCAGCATGCGAGCCAGGGGTGCCGCGTCGCACGGACCCTGGGCACGGGTGGCATGCCCAGCCAGCCCCCAGCAGGCACGGCATGGGCTGCTCGCCCAGCGTGAGGCAGCGGTTGGCGCGCCAGCCAGGCCGAGGGCGCCAATAGCAAGCCAGCCCCTCATCCCTGCCTCTCGACTGACTGCCCAGCGTGCAAGCCAGGGGTGCAACGTCGCACAGACCCTGGGCACGGGTGGCATGCCCAGCAAGCCCCCAGCAGGCAAGGCATGGGCTGCTCGCCCAGTGTGCGGCAGCAGTTGGCGCGCCAGCCAGGCCAAGGGCGCCAATAGCGAGCCAGCCCCCTCGTCCCTGCCCCTCGACTGACTGCCCAGCATACGAGCCAGGGGTGCCGCGTCGCACTGACCCTGGGAACCAGAGGCATGCCCCGGCATCCCCCAACAGGCATGGCATGGGCAAGTGCCCAGGGTGCGGTAGAGGTGGGGGCGCCAGCCTTGCCGAGGGCGCCAAAAACGAGGCAGCCCTCGGCCCTGCCCGTCGACTGACTGCCCAGTGAGCGAGCCAGGGGTGCCGCGTCGCACGGACCCTGGGCACGGGTGGCATGCCCAGAAAGCCCCCTGCAGGCACGGCATGGGCTGCTCACCCAGCGTGCGGCAGCGATTCACGCGCCAGCCAGGACGAGTGCGCCAATAGCAAGCCAGCCCCCTTGTCCCTACCTCTCGACTGACTGCCCAGCAAGCCAGGGGTGCCGCGTCACACGGACCCTGGGCACGGTTCGCATGCCCAGCCAGCCCCCAGCAGGAATGTCATGGGCTGCTCGCCCGGCATGCGGCAGCAGTTGGCGCGCCAGCGAGGCCAAGGGCGCCAATAGCGAGCCAGCCCCCTTGTCCCTGCCTCTCGACTGACTGCCCAGCGTGCAAGCCAGGGGTGCAACGTCGCACAGACCCTGGGCACGGGTGGCATGCCCAGCAAGCCCCCAGCAGGCAAGGCATGGGCTGCTCGCCCAGTGTGCGGCAGCAGTTGGCGCGCCAGCCCGGCCGCGGGCGCCCATCGCAAGCCAGCCCCCTCGTCCCTACCCCTCGACTGACTGCCCAGCGTACGAGCCAGGGATGCCGCGTCGCACAGACCCTGGGAACGAGAGGCATGCTGTGGCATCCCCCAGCAGGCACGGCATGGGCAAGTGCCCAGCATGCGGTAGAGGTGGGGGCGCCAGCCAGGCCGAGGGCGACAATAGCGAGGCAGCCCTCGGCCATGCCCCTCGACAGACTGCCAAGCTAGCGAGCCAGGAGTGCCGCGTCGCACGGACCCTGGGCATGGGTGGCATGCCCAGCCAGCCCCCAGCAGGCACGGCATGGGCTGCTCACCCAGCGTGCGGCAGCGGTTGGCGCGCCAGCCAGGCTGAGTGCGCCAATAGCGAGCCAGCCCCCTCATCCCTGCCACTCTACTGACTGCCCAGTGTGCAAGCCAGGGGTGCCACGTCGCACGGACCCTGGGCACGGTTGGCATGCCCATCCTGCCCCCAGCAGGCACGTCATGGGCTGCTCATCCAGCGTGCGGCAGCAGTTGGCACGCCGGCTAGGCCGAGGGTGCCAATAGCGAGCCAGCCCCCTCGTCCCTGCCCCTCGACCGACTGCCTTACGTACGAGCTAGGGGAGCCGCGTCGCACGGACCCTGGGCACGGGTTGCTTGCCCAGCCAACGCCCAGCAAGCACGGCATGGGCTGCTCGCCCATCGTGCGGCAGCGGTTGGCGCGCCAGCCAGGCCGAGGGCGCCAATAGCGAGCCAGCCCCCTCGTCCCTGCCTCTCGACTGACTGCCCAGCGTGCAAGCCAGGGGTGCCGTGTCGCACGGACCCTGGGCACGGTTGGCATGCCCAGCCAGCCCCAGGCAGGCATGTCATGGGCTGCTCGCCCAGTGTGCGGCAGCAGTTGGCGCGCCAGCGAGGCCAAGGGCGCCAATAGCGAGCCAGGCCCCTCGCCCCTGCCTCTTGACTGACTGCCCAGCGTGCAAGCCAGGGGTGCCGCGTCGCACGGACCCTGGGCACGGTTGGCATGCCCAGCCAGCCCCCAGCAGGCATGTCATGGGCTGCTCGCCCAGCGTGCGGCAGCAGTTGGCGCGCCAGTGAGGCCAAGGGCACCAATAGCGAGCCAGCCCCCTCGTCCCTTCCCCTCGATTGACTGCCTAGCGTATGAGCCATGCCGCGGGCGCCTATCGTGAGCCAGCCCCCACGTCCCTGTCCCTCGACTAAGTGCCCAGTGAGCGAGGCAGGGTGGCCACGTCGCACAGACCCTGGGCACGGTTGGCACGCCCAGGAAGCCCCCAGCAGGCACGGCATGGGCTGCTCGCCCAGCGTGCGGCAGCGGTGGGCGCACAAGCGAGGCAGCGGGCGCCCATCTCGAGCCAGCCCCCACGTCCCTGTCCCTCGACTAAGTGCCAAGTGAGCGAGCCAGGGGGGCCGCGTCGCACAGACCCTAGGCAAGGGTGGCACGCCAAGGCAGCCCTCAGCAGGCATGGCATGGGCATCTCGCCCAGCGTGTGGCAGCGGTGGGTGCGCCAGCCAGGCAGCAGGCGCCCATCGCGAGCCAGCCCCCTCGTCCCTGCCTCTCGACTGACTGCCCAGCGTGCAAGCCAGGAGTGCCGCGTCGCACGGACCCTGGGCATGGTTCACATGCACAGCCAGCCCCCAGTGGGCATGTCTTGGGCTGTTCGCCCAGCATGCGGCAGCGGTTGGCGCGCCAGCCCGGCCGAGGGCGCCAAGAGCGAGGCAGCACCCTCGTCCCTGCCCCTCGACAGACTGCCCTGCGTGCGAGCCAGGGGAGCCGCGTCGCACGGACCCTGGGCATGGGTGGCATGCCCAGCTAGCACCCAGCAGCCACGGCATGGGCTGCTCGCCCAGCATGCGGCAGCGGTTGGCCCGCCAGCCAGGCCCAGGGCGCCAATAGCGAGCCAGCCCCCTCGCCCCTGCCTCTCGACTGACTGCCCAGCGTGCAAGCCAGGGGTGCCGCGTCGCACGGACCCTGGGCATGGTTGGCATGCCCAGCCAGCCCCCAGCAGGCACGTCATGGGCTGCTCGCCCAGCGTACGGCAGCGTTGGGCGCGCGAGCCAGGCCACTGGCGCCCATCGCGAGCCAGCCCCCACGTCCCTGTCCCTGGACTAAATGCCCAGCGAGCGAGCCTGGGGGGCCGCATCGGACAGACGCCTGGGCATGGGTGGCACGCCCAGGCAGCCCCCAGCAGGCACGGGATGGGGTGCTGGCCCAGCGTGTGGTAGCGGTGGGCGCGCCAGCCAGGCCGAGGTCGCCAATAGCGAGCCAGCCCCCTCGTCCCTGCCCCTCGACTGACTGCCCAGCGTGCAAGCCAGGGGTGCCGCGTCGCATGGACCCTGGGCACGGTTGGCATGCCCAGCCAGCCCCCAGCAGGCACGTCATGGGCTGCTCGCCCAGCGTACGGCAACGTTGGGCGCGCGAGCCAGGCCACTGGCGCCCATCGCGAGCCAGCCCCCACGTCCCTGTCCCTGGACTAAATGCCCAGCGAGCGAGCCTGGGGGGCCGCATCAGACAGACCCCTGGGCATGGGTGGCACGCCCAGGCAGCCCCCAGCAGGCACGGGATGGTGTGCTGGCCCAGCGTGTGGTAGCGGTGGGCGCGCCAGCCAGGCCGAGGGCGCCAATAGCGAGCCAGCCCCCTCGTCCCTGCCCCTCGACTGACTGCCCAGCGTGCAAGCCAGGGGTGCCGTGTCGCACGGACCCTGGGCACAGTTGGCATGCCCAGCCAGCCCCAGCAGGCACGTCATGAGCTGCTCGCCCAACGTGCGGCAGCGTTGGGCGCGCCAGCCAGGCCACTGGCGCCCATCACGAGCCAGCCCCCACGTCCCTGTCCCTGGACTAAATGCCCAGCGAGCGAGCCTGGGGGGCCGCATCGGACAGACCCCTGGGCATGGGTGGCACGCCCAGGCAGCCCCCAGCAGGCACGGGATGGGGTGCTGGCCCAGCGTGTGGTAGCGGTGGGCGCGCCAGCCAGGCCGAGGGTGCCAATAGCGAGCCAGCCCCCTCGTCCCTGCCCCTCGACTGACTGCCCAGCGTACAAGCCAGGGGTGCCGCGTCGCACGGACCCTGGGCACGGGCGGCATGCCCAGCCAGCCCGCAGCAGGCACGGCATGGGCTGCTCTCCCAGCGTGCGGCAGCGGTTGGCACGCCAGCCAGGCCGAGGGTGCCAATAGCGAGCCAGCCCCCTTGTCCCTTCCCCTCGACTGACTGCCCTGACTGCAAGCCCGGGGAGCCGCGTCGCACGTAACCTGGGCACGGGTTGCTTGCCGAGCCAGCACCCAGCAGGCAGGGCATGGGCTGCTCGCCCAGCGTGCGGCAGCGGTTGGCGCGCCAGCCAGGCCGAGGGCGCCAATAGCGAGCCAGCCCCCTTGTCCCTGCCCCTCGACTGACTGCCCTGACTGCGAGCCCAGGGAGCCGCGTCGCACAGAACCTGGGCACGGGTTGCTTGCCGAGCCAGCGCCCAGCAGGCACGGCATGGGCTGCTCGCCCAGCGTGCGGCAGCGGTTGGCGCGCCAGCCAGGCCGAGGGCACCAATAGGGAGGCAGCACCCTCGTCCCTGCCCCTCGACTGACTGCCCTGCGTGCGAGCCAGGGGAGCCACGTCGCACGGACCCTTGGCATGGGTGGCATGCCCAGCTAGCGCCCAGCAGCCACGGCATGGGCTGCTCGCCCAGCATGCGGCAGCGGTTGGCGCGCCAGCCAGGCCGAGGGCGCCAATAGTGAGCCAGCCCCCTCGCCCCTGCCTCTCGACTGACTGCTCAGCGTGCAAGCCAGGGATGCCGCGTCGCACGGACCCTGGGCACGGTTGGCATGCCCAGCCAGCCCCCAGCAGGCACGTCATGGGCTGCTCGCCCAACGTGCGGCAGCATTGGTCACGCCAGCCAGGCCACTGGCGCCCATCACGAGCCAGCCCCCACGTCCCTGTCCCTCGACTAAATGCCCAGCGAGCGAGCCAGGGGGGACGCGTCGCACAGACCCTGGGCATGGGTGGCACACCCAGGCCGCCCCCAGCAGGCACCGGATGGGCTGCTTGCCCAGCGTGCGGTAGCGGTGGGAGCGCCAGCCAGGCCGAGGGCGCCAATAGCGAGCCAGCCCCCTCGTCCCTGCCCCTCGACTGACTTCCCAGCGTGCAAGCCAGGGGTGCCGCGTCGCATGGACCCTGGGCATGAGCGGCATGCCCAGCCAGCCCGCAGCAGGCACGGCATGGGCTGCTCGCCCAGCGTGCGGCAGCGGTTGGCGCGCGAGCCAGGCCGAGGGCGCCATTAGCGAGCCTGCCCCCTTGTCCCTGCCCCTCGACTGACTGCCCTGCGTGCGAGCCCGGGGAGCCGCGTCACATGGACCCTCTGCACGGGTTACATGCCTGGCCAGCGCCCAGCAGGCACGGCATGGGCTGCTCGCCCAGCGTGCATCAGCGGTTGGCGCGCCAGCCAGGCCGAGGGCGCCAATAGCGAGGCAGCACCCTCGTCCCTGCCCCTCGACTGACTGCCCTGCGTGCGAGCCAGGGGAGCCGCGTCGCACGGACCCTGGTCATGGGTGGCATGCCCAGCTAGTGCCCAGCAGGCACGGCATGGGCTTCTTGCCCAGCGTGCGGCAGCGGTTGGCGCGCCGGCCAGGCCGAGGGCGCCAATAGCGAGCCAGTCCCCTCGCCCCTGCCTCTCGACTGACTGCCCAGCGTGCCAGCCAGGGGTGCCGCGTCGCACGGACCCTGGGCACGGTTGGCATGCCCAGCCAGCCCCCAGCAGGAACGTCATGGGCTGCTCGCCCAGCGTGCGGCAGCGTTGGGTGCGCCAGCCAGGCCACTGGCGGCCATCGCGAGCCAGCCCCTACGTCCCTGTCCCTCGACTAAATGCCCAGCGAGCGAGCCAGGGGGGCCACGTCGCACAGACCCTGAGCATGGGTGGCACGCCCAGGCAGCCCCCAGAAGGCATGGGATGGGCTGCTCGCCCAGCGTGCGGTAGCGGTGGGCGCGCCAGCCAGGCCGAGGGCTCCAATAGCGAGCCAGCCCCCTTGTCCCTGCCCCTCGACTGACTGCCCAGCGTGCAAGCCAGGGGTGCCGCGTCGCACAGACCCTGGGCACGGGTGGCATGCCCAGCCAGCCACAAGCAGGCACGGCTTGGGCTGCTTGCCCAGCATGCGGCAGCGGTGGGCGCGCCAGCCAGGCCGCGGGCGCCCATCGTGAGCTAGCCCCCTCGTCCCTGCCCCTCTACTGACTGCCCAGCGTACGAGCCAGGGGTGCCGCGTTGCACGGACCCTGGGCACGGGAGGCATGCCCTGGCATCCCCCAGCAGGCACGGCATGGGCTAAGTGCCCAGCGTGAGGTAGAGGTGGGTGCGGCAGCCAGGCCGAGGGCACCAATAGCGAGGCAGCCCCCTCATCCCTGCCCCTCGACTGACTGCCCAGAGTGCGAGCGAGGGGTGCCACGTCGCACAGACCCTGGGCACGGGTGGCATGCCCAGCCAGCCCGCAGCAGGCACGGCATGGGCTGCTCGCCCAGCGTGCGGCAGCGGCTGGCGCGCCAGCCAGGCCGAGGGTGCCAATAGTGAGCCAGCCCCCTCGTCCCTGCCCCTCGACTGACTGCCCAGCGTGCGAGCCAGGGGTGCCACATCACACGGACCCTGGGCACGGGTGGCATGCCCAGCCAGCCCGCAGCAGGCACGGCATGGGCTGCTCGCCCAGCGTGCGGCAGCGGCTGGCGCGCCAGCCAGGCCGAGGGTGCCAATAGTGAGCCAGCCCCCTCGTCCCTGCCCCTCGACTGACTGCCCAGCGTGCGAGCCAGGGGTGCCACATCGCACGGACCCTGGGCACGGGTGGCATGCCCAGCCAGCCCCCAGCAGGCACGGCATGGGCTGCTCACCCAGCGTGCAGCAGCGGCTGGCGCGCCAGCCAGATCGCGGGCGCTCATCACTAGCCAGCGCCCTCGTCCTTGTCCGTCGACTAAGTGCCCAGCGAGCAAGCCTGGGGAGTCGTGTCGCATGGACTCTGGGCACGGGAGGCATGCCCAGGCAGCCCTCAGCAGGCACGGCATGGGTCAAGAGCCCAGCGTGCGGCAGAGGAGGGCGCTCCAGCCAGGCCACAGGCTCCCATCGCCAGCCAGTCCCATCGTCGCTGTCCCTCGACAAAGTGCCCAGCAAGCCACGGCATGGGTGGCATGCCCAGCTAGCGCCCAGCAGCCACGGCATGGGCTGCTCGCCCAGCGTGCGGCAGCGGTTGGCGCGCCAGCCAGGCCGAGGGCGCCAATAGCAAGCCAGCCCCCTCGCCCCTGCCTATCGACTGACTGCCCAGCGTTTGAGCCAGGGGTGCCGCGTCGCACGGACCCTGGCCATGGGTGTCACGCCTAGGCAGCCCCAAGCAGGAATGGCATGGGCTGCTTGCCCAGCGTGCAGCAGCGGTGGGCGCGCCAGCCAGGCCGCGGGCGCCAATAGCGAGCCAGCCCCATCATCCCAGCCCCTCGACTGACTGCCCAGCGTGCAAGCCAGGGGTGCCGCATTGCACGGACCCTGGGCATGGGTGGCATGCCCAGCCAGCCCCCAGCAGGCACGGTATGGGCTGCTCGCCCAGCGTGCGGCAGTGGTGGGCGCGCCAGCCAGGCCACAGGCACCCATCGGGAGCCAGCACCCACGTCCCTGTCCCTCGACGTAGTGCCCAGCGTGCGAGCCAGAGGTGCTGTGTCACAGGGTCCCTGGGCACGGGTAGCATTCCCAGGAAACCCCCAGCAGGCATGGCATGTGCTGCTCGCCCAGCGTGCGGCAGTGGTGGGCGTGCCAGCCAGGCCGCGGGCGCCCATCGCGAGCCAGCCCCTCGTCCCTGCCCCTCGACTGACTGCCCAGCGTGCGAGCCAGGGGTGCCGCGTTGGACGGACTCAGGGCATGGGAGACATGCCCAGGCAGCCCCCAGCAGGCTCGGCATGGGCCAAGTGCCCGGCGTGCGGCAGAGGTGGGCTCGCCAGCAAGGCCACAGGCGCCCAATGCGAGCCAGCCCCCTCGTCCCTGTCCCTCGACTAAGTACCCAGCGAGCGAGCCAGGGGGACCGCGTCGCATAGACCCTGGGCATAGGTGGCACGCCCAGGCAGCCCCCAGCAGGCACAGCATGGGCCGCTCGCCCAGCCTGCGGCAGCGGTTGGCGCACCAGCCAGGGTGCGGGCGCCCATCGCGAGCCAGCCCCCACGTCCCAGTCCCTCGATGTGGTGCCCGGCGAGCAAGCCAGGGGGGCCATGTCACACGGACCCTGGGCACGAGTGGCATGCTAAGGCAGCCCCCAGTAGGCACGGCATGGGCTGCTCGCCTAGCGTGCGGCAGCGGTGAGCGCGCCAGACAGGCCGTGGGCGCCAATAGCGAGCCATCCCCCTCGTCCCTGCCCCTCGACTGACTGCCCAGCGTGTGAGCCAGGGGTGCCGCGTCGGACAGACTCAGGGCATGGGAGGCATGCCCAGGCAGCCCCCAGCAGGCTCGGCATGGGCCAAGTGCCCGGCGTGCGGCAGAGGTGGGCGCGCCAGCAAGGCCACAGGCGCCCAATGCGAGCCAGCCCCCTCGTCCCTGTCCCTCGACTAAGTACCCAGCGAGCGAGCCAGGAGGACCGCGTCGCATGGACCCTGGGCATAGGTGGCACGCCCAGGCAGCCCCCAGCAGGCACAGCATGGGCTGCTCGCCTAGCGTGCAGCAGCGGTCAGCGCGCCAGAGAGGCCATGGGCACCAATAGCGAGCCATCCCCCTCGTCCCTGCCCCTCGACTGACTGCCCAGCATGCGAGCCAGGGGTGCGGCGTCGCACAGACCCTGGCCACGGGTGGCATGCCTAGGCAGCCCCCAGCAGGCACGGCATGGGCTGCTCGTCCAGTGTGCGGCAGCGGTGGGTGCGCCAGAGAGGCCACGAGCTTCAATAGCGAGCCAGCCCCCTCGTCCCTGCCCCTCGACTGACTGCCCAGCGTGCAAGCCAGGGGTGCCGTGTTGCACCGACCATGGGAATGGGTGGCACGCCAAGTCAGCCCCCAGTAGGCATGGCATGGGCTGCATGCCCAGCGTGCGGCAGCGGTGGGCGCGCCAGCCAGGCCGCGGGCGCCAATAGCGAGCCAGCCCCCTCATCCCTGCCCCTCAACTGACTGCCCAGCGTGCGAGCCGGGGGTGCCGCATCGCACGTACCCTGGGCACGGGTGGCATGCCCAGGAAGCCCCCAGCAGGCATGGCATGGGCTGCATGCCTAGCGTGCGGCAGCGGTGGGCGTGCCAGCCACGCCGCGGGCGACCATTGCGAGCCAGCCCCTTCGTCCCTGTCCCTCGTCTAAGTTCCCAGTGAGCGAGCCTGGGGAGCCACGTCGCACAGTCCCTGGGCATGGGAGGTATTCCCTGGAATCCCCCAGCAGGCACAGCATGGGCCAAGTGCCCAGCGTGCGGTAGAGGTGGGCACGCCAGCCGGGCCACGGGCGCCCATCGCGAGCCAGCCTCCTCATCCCTGTCCCCCGAATAAGTGTGCAGTGAGCAAGCCAGGGGGACCATGTTGCACGGACCGTGGGCACGTCTGGCATGCCCAGGCAGCCCCCAGGAGGTACGGAATGGGCTGCTCGCCCAGTGTGCGGCAGCAATGGGCGGGCCAGCCAGGCCGTGGGCACCCATCGCAAGCCAGCACCCTCCTCCCTGTCCCTCGACTGACAGCCCAGCGTGCGAGCCAGGGGTTCCCTGTCGCACTGACCCTGGGCAAAGGTGGCACTCCCTGGAAGCCCCGAGAAGGCACGGCATGGGCTGCTCGCCCAGCGTGCGGCAGCGGTGAGCAAGCCAGCCAGGCCGCGAGCGCCCATCATGAGCCAGCCCCCACATCCCTGTCCCTCGACTATGTGCCGAGCGACCGAGCCAGGGGAACCGCATCGCACAGACCCTGGGCAAGGGTGGCATGCCCAGGCAGCCCCCAACAGGCATGGCATGGGATGCTCGCCCAGCTTGCGGCAGAGATGGGCGCGCCAGCCAGGCCGCGGGCGCCCATCGCAAGCCAGCCCCCTCGTTCCTGCCCCTCGACTGACTGCCCAGCGTACGAGCAAGTGGTTCCGTGTCACATGGACCCTGGGCACAGGAGGCATGCCCCAGCATCCCCCAGAAGGCACGGCATGGGCCAAGTGCCCTGCGTGCGGTAGAGGTGGGCACGCCAGCCTGGCCGAGGGCGCCAATAGCGAGGCAGCCCCCTTGTCCCTGCCCCTCGACTGACTGCCCAGCGTGCGAGCCAGGGGTGCCGCATCGCATGGACCCTGGGCATGGGTGGCATGCCCAGGCAGACCCCAGCAGGCATGGCATGGGCTGCACGCCCATCGTGTGGCAGTGGTGGGCGCGCCAGCCACGCCGCGGGTGCCCATTGCGAGCCAGCCCCCTCGTCCCTGTCCCTCGTCTAAGTGCCCAGCGAGCGAGCCTGGAGAGCCGTGTCGCACAGACCCTGGGCACGGGAGGTATTCCCCGGCATCCCCAAGCAGGCACGGCATGGGCCAAGTTCCCAGCGTGCGGTAGAGGTGGGCGCGCCAGCCTGGCCACGGGCGCCCATCGCAAGCCAGCCCCCTCGTCCCTGTCCCTTGACTAAGTGCTCAGCGAGCAAGCCAGGGAGGCCACGTTGCACGGACCGTGGGCACGTCTGGCATGCCCAGGCAGCCCCAGGGAGGTACGGAATGGGCTGCTCACCCAGTGTGCGGCAGCAATGGGCGCGCCAGCCAGGCCGTGGGCACCCATCGCGAGCCAGCACCCTCCTCCCTGCCCCTCGACTGACAACCCAGCGTGGGAGCCAGGGGTGCCATGTCACACAGACCCTGGGCACGGGTGGCACACCCAGGAAGCCCCCAGCAGGCACGGCATGAGCTGCTCGCCTAGCGTGGGGCAGCAGTGGGCGCACCGGCCAGGCCGCGGGCGCCCATCATGAGCCAGCCCCCTCGTCTCTGCCCCTCGACTGACTGCCCAGCGTTTGAGCCAGGGATACCGCGTCGCACAGACCCTGGGCATGGGTAGCACGCCTAGGCAGCCCCCAGCAAGCACGCCATGGGCTGCTTGCCCAGCGTGCGGCAGCGGTGGGTGCGCTAGCCAGGCCACGGGCGCCCATCGCGAGCCAGCCCCCTCGTCCCTGCCCCTCGACTGACTGCCCAGCGTGCGAGTCAGGGGTGCCGCATCACACGGACCCCGGGCATGGGTGGCATGCCCAGGCATCCCACAGCAGGCACGGCATGAGCTGCGCGCCAGCCAGACCTCGGGCGCCCATCGCGAGCCAGCCCCCACGTCCCTGTCCCTCGACGTAGTGCCCAGTGAGCGAGCCAGGGGGGCCGCGTCGCACGGACCCTGGGAAAGGGTGGCACGCCCAGGCTGCCCCCAGCAGGCACGGCATGGGCTGCTCGCCCAGCGTGTGGCAGCGGTGGGTGCGCCAGCCAGGCCGCGGGCGCCCATCGCAAGCCAGCCCCCTCGTCCCTGCTCCTCGACTGACTGCCCAGCGTGCGAGCAAGGGGTGCCGTGTTGCACGGACCCTGGGCATGGGTGGCATACCCAGGCAGCCCCTGGCAGGCACGGCATGGGCTGCTCGCCCAGTGTGAGGCAGCGGTTGGCGCGCCAGCAAGGCCGTGGGCGCCAATCTTGAGCCAGCCCCCACGTCCCTGTCCCTTGACGTAGTGCCCAGCAAGCGAGCCAGGCAGGCTGCGTCGCACAGGCACTGGGCATGGGTGGCATGCCCAGGCAGCCCCCAGCAGGCACGGCATGGGCTGCTCGCCAAGCGTGTGGCAGCAGTGGGTGCGCCAGCCAGGCCGCGGGCGCCCATCGCGAGCCAGCCCCCTCATCCCTGCCCCTCGACTGACTGCGCAGCGTGCGAGCCAGGGGTGCTGCGATGCATGGACCTGGGGCATGGATGGCATGCCCAGGCACCCCCCAGCAGGCACCGCATGGGCTGCTCGCCCTGCGTGTGGCAGCGGTGGGCGCGCCAGCCAGGCCACGGGCGCCCATGACGAGCCAGCCCCATCGTCCCTGCCCGTCGACTGACTGCCCTGCGTGCAAGGCATGGGTGCCGCGTCGCACAGACCCTGGGCACTGGTGGTGCTCCCAGGCAGCCCCAAGTAGGTACGGCATGGGTTGCTCGCCCAGCGTGCGGCAGCGGTGGGGGCGCCAGCCAGGCCGCGGGCGCTCATCGCGAGCCAGCCCCCACGTCCCTGTCCCTCGACTGACTGCCCAGCGTGCGAGCCAGAGGTGCCGCATCGCATGGACCCTGGGCACTGGTGGCATGCCCAGGCTGCCCCCAGCAGGCACGGCATGGGCTGCTTGCCCAGTGTGCGGCAGCGATGGGCACGCCAGCAAGGCCGCGGGCGCCCATCGCGTGACAGCCCCTTCGTCCCGGTCCCTCGACTAAGTGCCCAGCGAGCGAGCCTGGGAAGTTGCGTCGCACGGACCCTGGGGACGGGAGGCATACTCCGGCATCCCCCAAAAGGCACAGCATGGGCCAAGTGCCCAGCGTGGGGTAGAGGTGGGCACACCAGCCAGGCCACGGGCGCCTATCGCGAGCCAGCCTCCTCGTCCCTGTCCCTCGACTAAGTGCCCAGCGAGCGAGCCATGGGGGCTACGTCGCACGGACCCTGGCATGGGTGGCACGCCCAGGCAGCCCCCAGCAGGCACGGCATGGGGTGCTCGCCCAGTGTGCGGCAGCGGTGGGCGCGCCAGCCAGGCCGCAGACTCCCATCGCGAGCGAGCCCCCTCGTCCCTGCCCCTCGACTGACTGCCCAGCGTGCGAGCCAGGGGTGCCACGTTGCATGGACCCTGGGAATTGGTGGCATGCCCAGGCTGCCCCCAGCAGGCATGGCATGGGCTGCTCACCCAGCGTGAGGCAGTGGTGGGCGCGCAAGCCAGGCTGCGGGCACCCATCGCGAGACAGCCCCCACGTCCCTGTCCCTCGACGTAGTACCCAGCGAGCGAGCCAGGGGGGCTGCATCGCACGGACACTGGGCACGGGTGGCATGCCCAGGCAGCCCCCAGCAGGCACGGCATGGGCTGCTCGCCCAGCGTGCGGCAGCAGTGGGTGCGCCAGCAAGGCCGCGGGCGCCCATCGCGAGCCAGCCCCCTCGTCCCTGCCCCTCGACCAATTGCCCAGCGTGCCAGCCAGGGGTCCCGCGTCGTACGGACCCTGGGCACGGGTGGCACTCCCAGGCAGCCCCCAGCAGGCACTGCATGGGCTGCTCGCCCAGCGTGCGGCAGCGGTGGGCACGCAAGCCAGGCCGCGGGCACCCATCGCGAGCCAGCCCCCTTGTCCCTGCCCCACGACTGACTGCCCAGCGTGCGAGCCAGGGATACCGCTACGCATGGACCCGGGGCACAGATGGCGTGCCCAGGCATCCCCCAGCAGGCAGCGCATGGGCTGCTCGCCCAGCTTGTGGCAGCGGTGGGCGCGCCAGCCAGGCCACGGGCGCCCATCGTGAGCCAGCCCCATCGTCCCTGCCCCTCGACGGACTGCCCTGCATGCAAGGCAGGGGTGCCGCATCACACGGACCCTTGCCACGAATGTCGCTCCCAGGCAGCCCCAAGCAGGCACGGCATGGGTTGCTTGCCCAGCGTTCGGCAGCGGTGGGCGCGCCAGCCAGGCTGTGGGCGCCCATCGCGAGCCAGCCCCCACGTCCCTGTCCCTCGACTGACTGCCCAGCGTGCGAGCCAGAGGTCCCGCATCGCACGGACCCTGGGCACGGGTGGCATGCCCAGGCTCCCCCCAGCAGGCACTGCATGGGCTGCTCACCCAGCGTGCTGCAGCGGTGGGCACACCAGCCAGGCCGCGGGCGCCCATTGCTTGCCAGCCCCTTCGTCCCTGTCCCTCGACTAAGTACCCAGCGAGCGAGCCTGGGAAGCTGCGTCGCATGGACCCTGGGCAAGGGAGGCATGCTCTGGCATCCCCCAACAGGCACAGCATGGGCCAAGTGCCCAGCGTGCGGTAGAGGTGGGCGCGCCAGCCAGGCCACGGGCGCCCATCGCGAGCTAGCCTCCTCGTCCCTGTCCCTCGACTAAGTGCCCAGCGAGTGAGCCACAGGGGCTCCGTCGCATGGACCCTGGGCACGGGTGGCACACCAAGGAAGCCCCCAGCAGGCACGGCATGGGCTTCTCGCCCAGCGTGCAGCAGCGGTGGGCACGCCAGCCAGGCCGCCGGTGCCCATCGCGAGCCAGCCCCCTCGTCCCTGCCCCTCGACTGACTGCCCAGTGTGCGAGCCAGGGGTGCTGCGTTGCATGGACCCTAGGCATGCGTGGCACACCCAGGCAGCCGCCAGCTGGCACAGCATGGGCTGCTTGCCCAGTGTGCGGCAGCGGTGCTCGCGCCAGCCAGACCACAGGCGCCCATCGCGAGCCAGCCCCCACGTCCCTGTCCCTCGACTAAGTGCCCAGCGAGCGAGCCAGGGGGGCCGCAATGCACAGACACTGGGCACGTGTGGCACGCCCAGGCAGCCCCCAGCTGGCACAGTATGTGCTGCTCGCCCAGCGTGCGGCAGCGGTGGGCGCGCCAGCCAGGCCACGGGCGCCCATCGCGAGCCAGCCCCATCGTCCCTGCCGCTCGACTGACTGCCCTGCGTGCGAGGCAGGGGTGCCGCGTCACACGGACCCTGGGCACGGGTGGTGCTCTCAGGTAGCCCCAAGCAGGCACGGCATGGGTTGCTCACCCAGCGTGCGGCAGCGGTGGGCGCTCCAGCCAGGCCGCGGGCTCCCATCGCGAGCCAGCCCCCTCGTCCCTGCCCCTCGACTGACTGCCCAGCGTGCGAGCCAGAGGTGCCGCATCGCATGGACCCTGGGAACGGGTGGCATGCCCAGGCTGCCCCCAGCAGGCACGGCATGGGCTGCTAGCCCAGTGTGCGGCAGCGGTGGGCACGCCAGCCAGTCCGCGGGCGCCCATCGCGTGCCAGCCCCTTCGTCCCTGTCCCTCGACTAAGTGCCCAGCGAGCGAGCCTGGGAAGCTGCGTCGCACGGGCCCTGGGCACTGGAGTAATGCCCCGGCATCCCCCAACAGGCACAGCATGGGCCAAGTGCCCAGCGTACGGTAGAGGTGGGCGCGCCAGCCAGGCCACGGGCGCCCATCGCGAGCCAGCCTCCTCGTCCCTGTCCCTCGACTAAGTGCCCAGCGAGCGAGCCATGGGGGCTGCATCGCACGGACCCTGGGCATGGGTGGCACGCCCAGGCAGCCCCCAGCAGGCGCGGCATGGGCTGCTCGCCCAGTGTGCGGCAGCGGTGGGCGCGCCAGCCAGGCCGCGGGCGCCCATCGCGAGCCAGCCCCCTCGTCCCTGACCCTTGACTTACTGCCCAGCGTGCAAGGCAGGCGATGTCGGCCGAAGAGTGTGGGACGCCCGATCAGTAGCCAACGGAGTGGGGAAAATGTGGGAAACAAAATCTGCTAAATTGTGGGCAACAAAATGAGAAAAATCGTGGGATAATGAGCTGGTATGTGGCTACACAAGCTCGACGGCGTGGGCGGCGAAGCTAACGATGATGCATGCTACATGAGGGCCAAATCGCTGGGGGGATTTCGAGCATGCAGAGTGCTTCGTCGCAGGCCCTCGAGGCGGCGGGCGTGGGGTTGGATCCCGACACTTAGGCTTGCCTAGGCGGACTCGTTGGGCAGCGCAATCGACGACACGATCGTCGGCCGTTAGCAACGAGCGAGCCACACGGCCAGCCTGGGCACCCCTGCTGCCAAGGCCTTATCGGTGGGAAAAATGTGGGCAACGAATCGAGAATAATCGTGGGATAATGAGCTGGGATGTGGCTAGAAAAGTTCAATGGTGTGGGCGGCGAAGCTAATGATGATGCATGCTACGTGAGGGCCAAATCGTTGGGGGGATTTCGAGTATGCGGAGTGCTTCGTCACAGACCCTCGAGGCGGTGGACGCGGGGTTGGATCTCGACGCTTAGGCTTGCCTAGAAGCAGACTTGTTGCGCAGCGCGATCGACAACACGATCGTTGGCCGTTAGCAACGAGCAAGCCACACGGCCAGCCTGGGCACGTTGTGACACCCCTGCTGCCAAGGCCTCATCGGTGGTCCCTTGCCATTGAAGAATCAT
>JAJFZO010000070.1:107500-110000 GCA_021397835.1 Moringa oleifera
CATATGCTTGTCTCAAAGATTAAGCCATGCATGTGTAAGTATGAACTAATTCAGACTGTGAAACTGTGAATGGCTCATTAAATCAGTTATAGTTTGTTTGATGGTACCTACTACTCGGATAACCGTAGTAATTCTAAAGCTAATACGTGCAACAAACCTTGACTTTTGGAAGGGGTGCATTTATTAGATAAAAGGTCAACACTGGCTTCGCCCGTTGCTCTGACGATTCATGATAACTCGATAAATCGCAAGGCCATCATGCCGGCGACGCATCATTCAAATTTCTGCCCTATCAACTTTCGATGCTAGGATAGTTGCCTACTATGGTGGTGACGGGTGACAGGGAATTAGGGTTCGATTCCGGAGAAGGAGCCTGACAAATGGTTACCACATCCAAGGAAGGCAACAGGAGCACAAATTACCCAATCCTGACATGGGGAGGTAGTGACAATAAATAACAATATCGAGCTCTTCGAGTTTGGTAATTGGAATGAGTACAATCTAAATCCCTTAACGAGGATCAATTGGAGGGCAAGTCTGGTGCCAGTAGCCGCGGTAATTCCAGCTCCGATAGCGTATATTTAAGTTGTTGCAGTTAAAAAGCTCGTAGTTGGACCTTGGGATGGGTAGGCCGGTCCACCTATGGTGTGCACCGGTTGGCTCGTCCCTACTGTCGGCGATGCGCTCCTGGTGTTAATTGGCGCGTCGTGCCTCCAGCGCTGTTACTTTGAAGAAATTAGAGTGCTCAAAGCAAGCCTAAGCTTTGAATACATTAGCATGGGATAACATCATAGGATTTCGATCCTATTCTGTTGGCCTTCGGGATTGGAGTAATGATTAACAGGGACAGTCGGGGGCATTCATATTTCATAGTCAGAGGTGAAATTCTTGGATTTATGAAAGACGAACAACTGCGAAAGCATTTGCCAAGGATGTTTTCATTAATCAAGAACGAAAGTTAGGGGCTCGAAGACGATCAAATATCATCCTAGTCTCAACCATAAACGATGCCGACCAGGGATCAGCGGATGTTGCTTTTAGGACTCCGCTGGCACCTTATGAGAAATCAAAGTCTTTGGGTTCTGGGGAGAGTATGGTCACAAGGCTGAAACTTAAAGGAATTGACGGAAGGGCACCACCAAGTGTGGAGCCTACGGCTTAATTTGACTCAACACGGGGAAACTTACCAGGTCCAGACATAGTAAGGATTAATAGACTGAGAGCTCTTTCTTGATTCTATGAGTGGTGGTGCATGGCCGTTCTTAGTTGGTGGAGCGATTTATCTGGTTAATTCCGTTAACGAACGAGATCTCAGCCTGCTAACTAGCTACGTGGAGGTGACCCTCAACGGTCGGCTTCTTAGACGGACTATGGCCACTTAGGCCAAGGAAGTTTGAGGCAATAACAGGTCTGTGATGCCTTTAGATGTTCTAGGTCGCACACGCGCTACATTGATGTATTCAATGAGTTTATAGCCTTGGCCGATAGGCCCGGGTAATATATGAAATTTCATCGTGATGGGGATAGATCATTGTAATTGTTGGTCTTCAACGAGGAATTCCCAGTAAGCGCGAGTCATCAGCTCGTGTTGACTATGTCCCTGCCCTTTGCACACACCGCCCGTCGCTCCTACCGATTGAATGGTCCAGTGAAGTGTTTGGATCGCGGCGATGTGGGCGGTTCGTCGCTCGCGACGTCGCGAGAAGTCCATTGAACCTTATCATTTAGAGGAAGGAGAAGTCGTAACAAGGTTTTCGTAGGTGAACCTGCGGAAGGATCATTGTTGAAAACTCGCTCAGCGAAACGACCTGCGAACACATTGTAAACACACTGGTGGGGCAGAGGGCTCTCGAGCCTCTCGTCCTGCCTCGCGCGGCAAGGGTGCGCGGGCTCGCGCCCAAGTTTTTCATCGCGCACAACAACAAAAGCCACAGCGCGTGATGTGCCAAGGAACTCAAATGAAAAAGCACGCCCCAGTCGCCCCGATCTCGGTGCACGGTTGACGTTCATGTCATCCCTAAACGATGTCTAAAATAACTCTCGGCAATAGATATCTCGGCTCTCGCATCGATGAAGAACGTAGCGAAATGCGATACTTTGTGTGAATTGCAGAATCCTGTGAACCATCAAGTCTTTGAATGCAAGTTGCGCCCGAAGCCATCAGGCCGAGGGCATATCTGCCTGGGTGTCAAGCACCATCGCCCCCGACCCCCCCTCCCCCCGTATCCCTTCGGGGAGGGAAGGGACCATCGCGGGGTGGATGTTGGCCTCCCGTGCGCCTCAGGCTCACGGTTGGCGTAAAAAAGAGTCTCGAGCGATGATGCGTCACGGCTTGGCGGTGGTAGAGAAAGCCTCGTGCTCCCTCGTGCGCGCGTCGCTTGCTCCGCTCACGGACCCAACGATCAATTGATCGAGATGCGACCCCAAGTCAGGCGGGACCACCTGCTGAGTTTAAGCATATCAATAAGCGAAGGAAAAGAAACTAACGAGGATTCCCCTA
>JAJFZO010000070.1:115000-127157 GCA_021397835.1 Moringa oleifera
GTCCCTCGACTTACTGTCCAGCGAGCGAGCCAGGGGAGCCGCGTCGCACCAACTCTTGGCATTGGAGGCATGCCCAGGCAGCCCCCAGCAGGCACGGCATGGGCCAAGTGCCCAGCGTGCGCCAGAGGAGGGCGCGCCAGCCAGGCCACAGGCGCTCATCGCGATCCAGCCCCCTCGTCCCTGTCCCTCGACTAAGTGCCCAGCGAGCGAGCCAGGGGAGCTGCGTCGCAGGGACCCTGGGCACGGGAGGCATGCCCCGGTAGCCCCCAGAAGGCATGGCATGGGCCAAGTGCCCAGTGTGCAGCAGCGGTGGGCGCGCCAGCCAAGCCACAAGTGCCCATCGCGAGCCAGCCAACTGGTCCCTGCCCCTCGACTTACTGCCCAGATAGCGAGCCAGGGTAGCCGTGTCACACGGACTATCGGCACAGAAAGCATGCCCAGGAAGCCCCCAGCAGGCACGGCATGGGCCAAGTGCCCAGGCAGCCCCCAGAAGGCATGGTATGGGCCAAGTGCCCAGCATGCAGCAGCGGTGGGTGCGCCAGCCAAGCCACAGGCACCATCGCGAGCCAGCCCCCTTGTCCCTGTTCCTCGACTAAGTTCCCAGCAAGCGAGCCAGGGGAGCCGTGTCACACGGACTATCGGCACAGAAAGCATGCCCAGGAAGCCCCCAGCAGGCACGGCATGGGCCAAGTGCCCAGCGTGCGGCAGAGGAGGGCGCGGCAGCCATGCCACAGGCGCCTATCGCGAGCCAGCCCCCTCGTCCCTGTCCCTTGACTAAGTGCCCAGCGAGCGTAACAGCGGAGCCGCGTCACATGGACCTTGGGCACTGGAGGCATGCCCAGGCAGCCCCCAGCAGGCACGGCATGGGCCAAGTGCCCACCGTGCGGCAGCGGTGGGCGAGCCAGGCAGGCCACGGGCGCCCATCGCGAGCCAGCCCCCTCATCCCTTTCCTTCGACTAAGGGCCCAGCAAGTGAGCCAGGGGAACCGCGTCGAATAGACCCTGGGAATGGGTGGCATTCCATGCAGCCCCCAGCAGGCACGGCATTGGCCAAGTGCCAAGCATGTGGCAGCGGTGGGCGCACCAGCCAGGCCGCGGGCTCCCACTGCGAGCCAACCCCCTGGTCCCTGTCCCTCGACTAAGTTCCAAGCGAGTGAGCCAGGGGAGCCGCGTTGCATGGACCCTGGGCATGGAAGGCATGCCCCGGCAGCCCCCAGCAGGCATGGCTTGGGCCAAGTGCCCAGCGTGCGGTAGAGGTGGGCGCGCCAGCAAGGCCACGAGCGCCCATCGCGAGCCAGCCCCCTCGTCCCTGTCCCTCGACTTAGTGCCCAGTGAGCGAGCCAGGAGAGCCGGGTCACACGGACCCTGGGCATGGGAGGCATGCCCAGGCAGCCACCAACAGGCACGGCATGGGCCAAGTGCCCAGCGTGCGGCAGCGGTGGGCGCACTAGGCAGGCCACGGGCTCCCCCCGTGAGCCAGCCCCCTGGTCGCTGTCCCTCGACTAAGTTCCCAGCGAGTGATCCTGGGGAGCCATGTCGCATGGACCCTGGGCATGGATGGCATGCCCCGGCAGCCCCCAGCAGGCACGGCATGGGCCAAGTGCCCAGCGTTCGGTAGAGGTGGGCGCACCAGCAAGGCCACGGGCGCCCAACGCGAGCCAGCCCCCTTGTCCCTGTCTGTCGATTTAGTGCCCAGCGAGCGAGCCAGGGGGGCGGCGTCACAAGGAACCAGGGCACGGGAGGCATGCCCCAGATGCCCCCAGCAGGCATGGCATGGGCCAAGTGCCCAGCATGCGGCAGCGGTGGGTGCACCAGGAAGGCCACGGTCTCCCCTCATGAGCCAGCCCCCTGGTCCCTGTCCCTCGACTAAGTTCCCAGCGAGCGAGCCAAGGCAGCCATGTCGCATGGACCCTGGGCATGGAAGGCATGCCCCAGTAGCCCCCAGCAGGCACGGTATGGGCCAAGTGCCCAGCGTGCGGTAGAGTTGGGCGCGCCAGCAAGGCCACGGGCACCCATCGTGAGCCAGCCCCGTCGTCCCTGTCCCTTGGCTTAGTGCCCAGCGAGCGAGCTAGGGGGGCTGCGTCACATGGAACCAGGGCACGGGAGGCATGCCCCAGCAGCCCCCAGCAGGCACGGCTTGGGCCAAGTGCCCAGCGTGCGGTAGAGGTTTTCGCGCCAGCCAGTCCACAGGGCCATCGCGAGCCAGCCCCCTCTTCCCTGTCCCTCGACTAAGTGCCGAGCGAGCCAGCCAGGGGAGCCGCGTCGCACGGACCATGGGCATGGGAGGAATGCCCTTGCAGTCCCCAGCAGGCATTGCATGGGCCAAATACCCAGTGTGCGGCAGCGGTGGGCACGCCAGCGAGGCCACAAGCACCCATCAAGAGCAAGACACCTCATCCCTGTCCCTCGACTTAGTGCCCAGCAAGCGAGCCAGGGGAGCCGCGTCGCATGGACTCTTGGCATGGGAGGCATGCCCAGGCAGCCCCCAGCAGGCACAGCATGGGCCAAGTGCCCAGTGTGCAGCAGTGGATGGCGCGGCAGCCAGGCCACAGGCGCCCATCGCGAGCCAGCCCCCTCGTCACTGTCCCTCGACTAAGTGCCCAGCGAGCGTGCCAGCGGAGCCACGTCACATGGACCCTGGGCACGGGAGGCATGCCCAGGCAGGCCCCAACAGGACCTGCATGGGCCAGATACGCAGCGTGCCGCAGCGGGGGGTGCGCCAGCCAGGCCACAGGCGCACATCGCGAGCCAGCCCCCGCGTCCCTGTCCCTCGACTAAGTGCGCAGCGGGCAAGCCAGGGGAGCCACGTCACACAGACCCTGGGCATGGGAGGCATCCCCAGGCAGCCCCCAGCAGGCACGGCATGGGCCAAGTGCCCAGCTTGCTGCAGTGGTGGGCGCACCAGGCAGGCCACAGGCTCCCCCCGTGAGCCAGTCCCCTGGTCCCTATCCCTCGACTAAGTTCCCAGCGAGCGAGCCAGAGGAGCCGTGTCGCATGTACCCTGGGCATGGAAGGCATGCCCCGGCAGCCCCCAGCAGGCACGGCATGGGCCAAGTGCCCAGCGTGTGCCAGAGGAGGGCGCGCCAGCCAGGCCACAGGCGCCCATCGCGAGCCAGCCCCCTTGTCCCTGTCCCTCGACTAAGTGCGCAGCGGGCAAGCCAGGGGAGCCACGTCACACAGACCCTGGGCATGGGAGGCATCCCCAGGCAGCCCCCAGCAGGCACGGCATGGGCCAAGTGCCCAGCTTGCTGCAGTGGTGGGCGCACCAGGCAGGCCACAGGCTCCCCCCGTGAGCCAGTCCCCTGGTCCCTATCCCTCGACTAAGTTCCCAGCGAGCGAGCCAGAGGAGCCATGTCGCATGTACCCTGGGCATGGAAGGCATGCCCCGGCAGCCCCCAGCAGGCACGGCATGGGCCAAGTGCCCAGCGTGCCGTAGAGGTGGGCGCGCCAACAAGGCCACGGGTGCCCATCGCGAGCCAGCCCCCTCGTCCCTGTCCCTCGACTTAGTGCCCAGCGAGCTAGCCAGGGGGGCGGCGTCGCATGGACCCTGGGCATGGGAGGCATGCCCCGGCAGTCCCCAGCAGGGATGGCATTGGTCAAGTGCCCATTGTGCGGCAGCGGTGGGCGCGCCTGCGAGGCCCCAAGCAATCATCAAGAGCCAGACACCTCGTCCCTGTCCCTCGACTTAGTGCCCAGCGAGCGAGCCAGGGGAGCCGCATCGCATGGACACCGGGCACGGGAGGCATGCCCCAGATGCCCCCATCAGGCACGGCATGGGCAAAGTGCCCAGCGGGCGGTAGAATGACGCGCGCCAGCCAGGCGACGGGCGCCCTTCGCCAGCCAGTCCCCTCGTCCCTGTCCTTCAACAAAGTGCCCAGTGAGCGAGCCAGAGGGGCCGTGTCGCATGGAACCAGGGCACGGGAGGCATCTCCCAACAGCCCCCAGCAGGCACGGCTTGGGCCAAGTGCCCAGCGTGCGGTAAAGGTTTGCGCGCCAGCCAGGCCACAGGGCCGTCGCGAGCCAGCCCCCTCGTCCCTGTCCCTCGACTAAGTGCCCAGCAAGCGAGCCAGGGAAGCCGCGTCACATGGACCCTGGGCGTGGGAGGCATGCCCAGGAAGTCCCCATCAGGCACAGCATGGGCCAAGTGCCCAGCGTGCGGTAGAGGTGGGCACCCCAGCCAGGCCACGGGCGCCCATCTCGAGCCAGCCCCCGTGTCCCTGTCCCTCGACTTAGTGCCCAGCGAGCGAGCCAGGGTAGCCACGTCACATGGACCCTTGGCATGGAAGGCATGCCCCAGCAGCCCCCAGCAGGCATGGCATGGGCCAAGTGCCCATCGTGCGGTAGAGGTTGGCGCGCCAGCCAGGCGACGGGCGCCCTTCGCGTGCCAGCCCCCTCGTCCCTGTCCCTCGACTAAGTGCCCAACGAGCGAGCCAGGGGAGCCACATCACACAGACCCTGGGAATAGGAGGCATGCCCAGGCAGCCCCCAGCAGGCACGGCATTGACCAAGCACCCAGCGTGCGGCTGTGGTGGGCGCACCAGGCAGGCCACGGGCTCCCCGCGCGAGCCAGCCCCCTGGTCCCTGTCCCTCTACTAAGTTCCCAGCGAGCGAGCCAGGGGAGCAGTGTCGCATGGACCCTGGGCATGGAAGGCATGCCCCGGCAGCCCCCAGCAGGCACGGCTTGGGCCAAGTGCCAAGCGTGCAGTAGAGGTGGGCGCGCCAGCCAGGCCACGGGCGCCCATCTCGAGCCAGCCCCCGCGTCCCTGTCCCTCGACTTAGTGCTCAGAGAGCGAGCCAGGGGAGCCATGTTGCATGGATCCTGGGCTTGGAAGGCATGCCCCAGCAGCCCCCAGCAGGCACGGCTTGGGCCAAGTGCCCAGCGTGCGGTAGAGGTTGGCGCGCCAGCCAGGCGACGGGCGCCCTTCGTGTGCCAGCCCCCTCGTCCCTGTCCCTCGACTTAGTGCTCAGCGAGCGAGCCAGGGGAGCCACGTCACATGGATCCTGGGCTTCGATGGCATGCCCCAGCAGCCGCCAGCAGGCACGGCTTGGGCCAAGTGCCCAGCGTGCGGTAGAGGTTGGCGCACCAGCCAGGTGACGGGCACCCTTCGCGTGCCAGCACCCTCGTCCCTGTCCCTCGACTAAGTGCCCAGCGAGCGAGCCAGGGGAGCCGTCTCGCATGGACTATAGGAACGGAAGGCATGCACAGGAAGCCCCCAGCAGGCACAGCATGGGCCAAGTGCCCAGTGTGCGGCAGAGGAGGGCGCGGCAGCCAGGCCACAGGCGCCCATCGCGAGCCAGCCCCCTCGTCCCTGTCCCTCGACTAAGTGCCCAGCGAGCGAGCCAGGGGAGCCATGTCACACGGACCCTGGGCATGGGAGGCATGCCCAGGCAGCCCCCAGCAGGCACGGCATGGGCCAAGTGCCCAGCATGCGGCAGCGGCGGGCGCACCAGGAAGGCCACGGTCTCCCCCCGTGGGCCAGCCCCCTGGTCCCTGTCCCTCGACTAAGTTCCCAGCGAGCGAGCCAAGGCAGCCGTGTCGCATGGACCCTGGTCATGGAAGGCATGCCCCGGCAGCCCCCAGCAAGCACGGCTTGGGCAAAGTGCCAAGCGTGCAGTATAGGTGGGCGCGCCAGCCAGGCCACGGGCGCCCATCTCGAGCCAGCCCCCGCGTCCCTGTCCCTCGACTTAGTGCTCAGAGAGCGAGCCAGGGGAGCCATGTCACATGGATCCTGGGCTTCGAAGGCATGCCCCAGCAGCCCCCAACAGGCACGGCATGGGCCAAGTGCCCAGCGTGCGGTAGAGGTTGGCGCGCCAGCCAGGCGACAGGCGCCCTTCGCGTGCCAGCCCCCTCGTCCCTGTCCCTCGACTAAGTTCCCAGCGAGCGAGCCAGGGGAGCTGCGTCACATGGACCCTGGGCATTGGAGGCATTCCCAGGCAGCCCCCAGCCAGGCCCGGCATTGACCAAGTGCCCAGCGTGCGGCTTTGGTGGGCGCACCAGGCTGGCCACGGGCTCCCCCCGCAAGCCAGCCCCCTTGTCCCTGTCCCTCGACTAAGGTCCCAGCGAGCGAGCCAGGGGAGCCGTGTGGCATGGACCCTGGGCATGGAAGGCATGCCCCGGCAGCCCCCACCAGGCACGGCTTGGGCCAAGTGCCAAGCATGCGGTAGAGGTGGGCGCGCCAGCCAGGCCACGGGCGCCCATCTCGAGCCAGCCCCCGCGTCCCTGTCCCTCGACTTAGTGCTCAGCAAGCGAGCCAGGGGAGCCACGTCGCATGGATCCTGGGCTCGGAAGGCATGCCCCAGCAGCCCCCAGCAGGCACGGCTTGGGCCAAGTGCCCAGCGTGCGGTAGACGTTGGCGCGCCAGCCAGGCGACGGGCGCCCTTCGCGTGCCAGCCCCCTCTTCCCTGTCCCTCGACTAAGTGCCCAGCGAGCGAGCCAGGGGAGCTGCGTCGTACGGGCCCTGGACACGGGAGGCATGCCCAGGCAGCCCCCAGTATGCACGGCATGGGCCAAGTGCACAGCATGCGGTAGCGGTGGGCGCGCCTGCAGGCCACGGGCGCCCATCGCGAGCCAGCCCCCTCGTCCCTGTCCCTCGACTAAGTGCCAAGCATTCGAGCCAGGGGAGCCGCGTCACACATATCCTGGGCATGGGAGGCATGCCCATTAAGCCCCCAGTATGCACGGAATGGGCCAAGTGCCCAGCATGCGGCTGCGTTGGGCGCGCCAGGCAGGCTACGGTCGCCCATCGCGGGCCAGCCCCCTCGTCCCTGTCCCTCGACCAAGGGCCCAGCAAGCGAGCCAGGGGAGCCACGTTGCATGGACCCTGGGCATGGGAGGCATGCCCAGGCTGCCCCCAGCAGGCATGGCATGGGCGAAGTGCCCAGCATGTGGCAGCGGTGGGCGCACCAGCCAGGCCATGGGCTCCCACCGCAAGCCAGCCCCCTGGTCCCTGTCCCTTGACTAAGTGCCCAGCGAGCGAGCCAGGGGAGCCCCGTCGCATGGTCCTTCGGCTTGGAAGGCATGCCCAGGCTGCCCCCAGCAGGCATGGCATGGGCCAAGTGCCCAGCATGTGGCAGCGATGGGCGCACCAGCCAGGCCATGGGCTCCCACCGCAAGCCAGCCCCCTGGTCCCTGTCCCTTGACTAAGTGCACAGCGAGCGAGCCAGGGGAGCCACGTCGCACGGACCCTGGGCACAAGAAGCGTTCCCAGTCAGCCCCCCGCACGCACGGCATCGGCCAATTGCCCAGCGTGCTGCAGCAGTGGGCGCGCCAGCCTGGCAACAGGCGCCCATCGCGAGCCAGCCCCCTCATGCCTGTCCCTCGACTAAGTGCCCAGCGAGCGAGCCAGGGGAGCCGCGTCACACAGACCCTGGGCAGGGGAGGCATGCACCGGTAGCCCCCAGCAGGCACGACATGGGCCAAGTGCCCAGCGTGCCGCAGCGGTGGGTGCCCCAGCCAGGCCACAGACGCCAATCGCCAGCCAGACCCCTCGTCCCCGTCCCTCGACTAAGTGCCCAGCGAATGAGCCAGGGGAGCTGAGTCGCATGGACCCTGGGCACAGGGGGCATGCCCCAGATGCCCCCATCAGGTACGGCATGGGCAAAGTGCCCAGCAGGTGGTAGAGCCGCGTCACACAGACCCTGGGCATGGGAGGCATGCCCACGCAGCCCCCAGCAGGCACGGCATGGGCCAAGTGCCCAGCGTGCCGCAGCGGTGGGCGCACCAGGCAGGCCACGGGCTCCCCCCGTGAGCCAGCCCCCTGGTCGCTGTCCCTCGACTAAGTTCCCAGCGAGCGATCCTGGGGAGCTGTGTCGCATGGACCCTTGGCATTGAAGGCAAGCCCCGGCAGCCCCCAGCAGGCATGGCATGGGCCAAGTGCCCAGCGTGCGGTAGAGGTGGGTGCGCCAGCAAGGCCACGGGCGCCCATCACGAGCCAGTCCCCTTGTCCCCGTCCGTCGACTTAGTGCCCAGTGAGCGAGACAGGGGGCCTGTGTTGCAAGTAACCAGGGCACGGGAGGCATGCCCCAGATGCCCCCAGAAGGCACGGCTTGGGCCAAGTGCCCAGCGTGCGGTAGAGTTTTGCGCGCCAGCCAGTCCACAGGGCCATCGCGAGCCAGCCCCCTCGTCCCAGTCCCTCGACTAAGTGCCAAACGAGCGAGCCAGGGGTGCCGCGTCGCATGGACCCTGGGCATGGGAGGCATGCCCCGACAGTCCCCAGCAGGCATGGCATGGGCCAAGTGCCCAGTGTGAGGCAGCGGTGGGCGCGCCAGCGAGGCCACAAGCACCCATCAAGAGCCAGACACCTCATCCCTGTCCCTCCACTTAGTGCCCAGCGAGCGAGCCAGGGGAGCCGCATTGCATGGACTCTGGGCACGGGAAGCATACCCAGGCAGCCCCCAGCAGGTACGGCATGGGCAAAGTGCCCAGTGGGCGGTAGAGTGAGGCGCGCCAGCCAGGCAACGGGCGCCCTTCGCCAGCCAGTCCCTTCGTCCCTGTCCCTCAACAAAGTGCCCAGTGAGCGAGCCAGGGGGGCCGCGTCGCATGGAACCAGGGCACGGGAGGCATCTCCCAACAGCCCCCAGCAGGCATGGCTTGGGCCAAGTGCCAAGCGTGCGGTAAAGGTTTGTGCGCCAGCCAGGCCACAGGGCCGTCGCGAGCCAGCCCTCTCGTCCCTGTCCCTCGACTAAGTGCCCAGCAAGCGAGCCAGGGAAGCCGCGTCACATGGACCCTGGGTGTGGGAGGCATGCCCAGGAAGTCCCCATGAGGCACAGCATGGACCAAGTGCCCAGCGTGCGGTAGAGGTGGGCGCCCCAGCCAGGCCACGGGCGCCCATCTCGAGCCAGCCCCCGTGTCCCTGTCCCTCGACTTAGTGCCCAGCGAGCGAGCCAGGGTAGCCACGTCACATGGACCCTGGGCATAGAAGGCATGCCCCAGCAGCCCCCAGCAGGCACGGCATGGGCCAAGTGCCCAGCGTGCGGTAGAGGTTGGCGCGCCAGCCAGGCGACGGGCGCCCTTCGCGTGCCAGCCCCCTCGTCCCTGTCCGTCGACTAAGTGCCCAGCGAGCGAGCCATGGGAGCCGCGTCACACAGACCCTGGGCATAGGAGGCATGCCCAGGCAGCCCCCAGCAGGCACGGCATTGACCAAGTGCCCAGCGTGCGGCTGTGGTGGGCGCACCAGGCTGGCCACGGGCTCCCCGCGCGAGCCAGCCCCCTGGTCCCTGTCCCTCGACTAAGTGCCCAGCGAGCGAGCCAGGGAAGCCGCGTCACATGGACCCTGGGTGTGGGAGGCATGCCCAGGAAGTCCCCATCAGGCACAGCATGGGCCAAGTGCCCAGCGTGCGGTAGAGGTGGGCGCCCCAGCCAGGCCACGGGCGCCCATCTTGAGCCAGCCCTCATGTCCCTGTCCCTCAACTTAGTGCCCAGCAAGCGAGCCAGGGAAGCCGCGTCGCATGGATCCTGGGCTTGGAAGGCATGCCCCAGCAGCCCCCAGCAGGCATGGCTTGGGCCAAGTGCCCAGCGTGCGGTAGAGGTTGGCGCGCCAGCCAGGCGACGGGCGCCCTTCGCGTGACAGCCCCCTCGTGCCTGTCCCTCGACTTAGTGCTCAGAGAGCGAGCCAGGGGAGCCACGTCACATGGATCCTGGGCTTGCAAGGCATGCCCCAGCAGCCCCCAGCAGGCACGGCTTGGGCCAAGTGCCCAGCGTGCGGTAGAGGTTGGCGCGCCAGCCAGGCGACGGGAGCCCTTCGCGTGCCAGCCCCCTCGTCCCTGTCCCTCGACTAAGTGCCCATCGAGCGAGCCAGGGGAGCTGTCTCGCACGGACTATAGGAATGGAAGGCATGCACAGGAAGCCCCCAGCAGGCACGGCATGGGCCAAGTGCCCAGTGTGCGGCAGAGGAGGGCGCGGCAGCCAGGCCACAGGCGCCCATTGCGAGCCAGCCCCCTCGTCCCTGTCCCTCGACTAAGTGCCCAGCGAGCGAGCCAGGGGAGCCATGTCACACAGACCCTGGGCATGGGAGGCATGCCCAGGCAGCCCCCAGCAGGATCGGCATGGGCCAAGTGCCCAGCATGCGGCAGCGGCGGGCGCACCAGGAAGGCCACGGTCTCCCCCCGTGAGCCAGCCCCCTGGTCCCTGTCCCTCGACTAGGTTCCCAGCGAGCGAGCCAAGGCATTCGTGTCGCATGGATCCTGGGCATAGAAGGCATACCCCGGCAGCCCCCAGCAGGCATGGCTTGGGCCAAGTGCCAAGCGTGCAGTAGAGGTGGGTGCGCCAGCCAGGCCACGGGTGCCCATCTCGAGCCAGCCCCCGTGTCCCTGTCCCTCGACTTAGTGCCCAGCAAGCGAGCCAGGGAAGCCGCGTCGCATGGATCCTGGGCTTGGAAGGCATGCCCCAGCAGCCCCCAGCAGGCACGGCTTGGGCCAAGTGCCCAGCGTGCGGTAGAGGTTGGCGCGCCAGCCAGGCGACGGGCGCCCTTCGCGTGCCAGCCCCCTCGTCCCTGTCCCTCGACTTAGTGCTCAGAGAGCGAGCCAGGGGTGCCGCGTCGCATGGACCCTGGGCATGGGAGGCATGCCCGACAGTCCCCAGCAGGCATGGCATGGGCCAAGTGCCCAGTGTGAGGCAGCGGTGGGCGCGCCAGCGAGGCCACAAGCACCCATCAAGAGCCAGACACCTCGTCCCTGTCCCTCGACTTAGTGCCCAGCGAGTGAGCCAGGGGAGCCGGTTGCATGGACTCTGGGCACGGGAAGCATGCCCAGGCAGCCCCCAGCAGGCATGGCATGGGCCATGTGCCCAGCGTGCGGCAGCGGTCGGCGTGCCAGCCAGGCCACAGGCGGCCATCGCGGGCCAGCCCCCTCTTCCCTGTCCGTCGACTAAGTGCCCAGCGAGAGAGCCAGGGGGGCTCCGTTGCACATACCCTGGGCACGGTTGGCACACCCAGGCAGCCCCCAGCAGGCATGGCATGGGCTGCTTGACCAGCGTGCGGCAGCGGTGGGCGCGCCAGCCAGGCTGCGGGCGCCCAACACGAGCCAGCCCCCACGTCCCTGTCCCTCGACTAAGTGCTCAGCGAGCGAGCCAGGGGGGCCGTGTCGCATGGAATCTGGGCATGGGAGGCATGCCCAGGCAGCCTCCAGCAGGCATGACATAGGCCAACTGCCCAGCGTGCGACAGAGGAGGGGGCGCCAGCAAGTCCACAGGCGCCCATCGCGAGCTAGCCCCCACATCCCTGTCCCTCGACAAAGTGCCCAGCGAGCGAGCCAGGGGGGCCACGTCGCATGGAACTTTGGCACAGATGGCATGCCCAGGCAGCCCCAAGCAGGTACGGCATGGGTTGCTCGCCCAGCGTTCGGCAGCGATGGGCGCGCCAGCCAGGCCACAGGCGCCCATCGCGAGCCAGCCCCCTCATCCCTGTCCCTCGACTTAGTGCCCAGCGAGCGAGCCAGGGGAGCCGCGTCGCATGGACTCTGGGCACGAGAGGCATGCCCCGGCAGCCCCCAGCAGGCTCGGCATGGGCCGTGTGCCCGGCGTGCGGTAGCGGTTGGCGCACCAACCAGGCCTCGGGCTCCCATCGCGAGCCAGCCCCCTTGTCCCTGTCCGTCGACTTAGTGCCCAGCGAGCGAGACAGGGGGGCTGTGTCGCAAGTAACGAGGGCACGGGAGGCATGCCCCAGATGCCCCCAGCAGGCATGGCTTGGGCCAAGTGCCCAGCGTGCGGTAGAGTTTTGCGCGCCAGCCAGTCCACAGGGCCATCGCGAGCCAGCCTTCACGTCCCTGTCCCTCGATTAAGTGCTCAGCGAGCGAGCCAGGGGGGCCACATCGCACAGACACTGGCACGTGGGGCACACCCAGGCGGCCCCCAGCAGGCACGGCATGGGCTGCTCGCACAGCTTGCGGCACTGGTGGGCGCGCCAGCCAGGCCGCGGGCACCCATCACGAGCTAGCCCCCACGTCCCTGTCCCTCGACGTAGTGACCAGCGAGCGAGCCAGGGGGGCCGCATCGCACGGCCCTTGGGCACGGGTGGCACGCCCAGGCAGCCCCCAGCAGGGAAGGCATGGGCTGCTCTCCCAGCGTGCGGCAGAGGTGGGTGCGCCAGCAAGGCCGCGGGCGCGCATCTCGAGCCAGCCCCAAAGTCCCTGTCCCTCGACTAGGTGCCCAGCGAGCGAGCCAG
>JAJFZO010000688.1:0-17822 GCA_021397835.1 Moringa oleifera
TGGGTAACGAAATGAGAAAAATCGTGGGATAATGAGCTGGGATATGGCAAGACAAACTCGAAGGTGTGGGCGACGAAGCTAACGATGATGCATGCTACGCGAGGGCCAAATCGCTGGGGTGATTTCGAGCATGCGGAGTGCTTCGTCGCTTGCCCTCGAGGCGACAGATGCAGGGCTGGATCTCGACGCCCAGGATTGCCTTGGGGGAATCGTTGCGCAGCGCGATCGATGACACGATCGTCGGCCGTTAGCAATGAGCAAACTAACGGCTAGCATGGAAAAGGCGTGACACCCCTGCTGCCAAGGCCTCATCGGTGGGAAAAACGTGGGCAACGAAATGAGAAAAATCATGGGATAATGAGCTTAGATGTGGCTAGACAAACTCGACGGTGCGTGCGACGAAGCTAACGATGATGCATGTTATGCGAGGGCCAAATCGCTGGGGAGATTTTGAGCATGGGGAGTGTTTCATCGCTTGCCCTCGAGACAACGGATGCAGTGCGGGATCCCGACGCCCAGGTTTGGCTTGGCGGACTCCTTGCGCAGTGCGATCGACGACATGATCGTCACCCGTTAGCAATGAGCGAGCCACACAGCCAGCATGGGCAGGGCATGACACCCCTGTTGCCAAGGCCTCATCGGTGGGAAAAACATGGGCAACGAAATGAGAAAAATCGTGGGATAATGGGCTGGGATATGGCTAGACAAACTTGACGGTGTGGGCGACGAAGCTAACGATGATGCATGCTATGCGAGGGCCAAATAGCTGGGGGGATTTCGAGTATGCGGAGTGTTCCGTCGCAAGCCCTTGAGGCGGCGGATGCGGGGCTGCATCCCGACGCACAGGCTTGCCTTGGCAGACTCGTTGCGCAACACAATCAGCGACACGATCGTCAGCCGTTAGCAATGAGGGAGTGATGTGGCCAGCCTGAGCAAGCCGTGACACCCCTGCTGCCAAAGCCTCATCGGTGGGAAAAACGTGGGCAAAGAAATGAGAAAAATCGTGGGATAATGAGCTGGGATGTGGCTACACAAGCTCGACGGTGTGGACGGTGAAGCTAATGATGATGCATGCTACGCGAGGGCCAAATCGCTGGTGGGATTTTGAGCATGCGGAGTGCTTCGTCACAGGCCCTCGAGGCGACGGATGCGGGGCTGGATCTCGACGCCCATCCTTGCCTCGAGGACTCGTTGCGCAGCGCGATTGATGAGACGATCGTGGACCGTTAGCAATGAGCGTGCCATATGGCCAGCCTGGGCAAGGTGTGACTCCCCTGCTGCCAAGGCCTCATCGGTGGAAAAAACGTGGGCAACGAAATGAGAAAAATCGTGGGATAATGAGCTGGGATGTGGCAAGACAAACTCGAAGGTGTGGGCGGTGAAGCTAACGACGATGCATGCTACGCGAGGGCCAAATCGCTGGGGTGATTTCGAGCATGCGGAGTGCTTCGTCGCTTGCCCTCGAGGCGACAGATGCAGGGCTGGATCCCGACGCCCAAGATTGCCTTGGGGGATTCGTTGCGCAGCGCGATCGATGACACGATCGTCGGCCGTTAGCAATGAGCAAACCAACGGCTAGCATGGAAAAGGCGTGACACCCCAGCTGCCAAGGTCTCATCGGTGGGAAAAACGTGGGCAACGAAATGAGAAAAATCATGGGATAATGAGCTTGGATGTGGCTAGACGAACTCGACGGTGCGTGCGGCGAAGCTAACGATGATGAATGTTATGCGAGGGCCAAATCGCTGGGGAGATTTTGAGCATGGGGAGTGTTTCATCGCTTGCCCTCGAGACAACGGATGCAGTGCTGGATCCCGACGCCCAGGTTTGGCTTGGCGGACTCGTTACGCAGTGCGATCGACGACATGATCGTCACCCGTTAGCAATGAGCGAGCCACACAGCCAGCATGGGCAGGGCATGACACCCCTGCTGCCAAGGCCTCATCGGTGGGAAAAACATGGGCAACGAAATGAGAAAAATCGTGGGATAATGGGCTGGGATGTGGCTAGACAAACTCGACGGTGTGGGAGGCGAAGCTAACGATGATGCATGCTACGCGAGGGCTAAATAGCTGGGGGGATTTCGAGTATGCGGAGTGTTTCGTCGCAAGCCCTTGAGGCGGCGGATGCGGGGCTGCATCCCAACGCACAGGCTTGCCTTGGCGGACTCATTGCGCAGCGCGATCGACGACACGATCGTCGGCCGTTAGCAATGAGCGAGCCATATGGCCAGCCTGGGCAAGGCGTGACGCCCCTGCTGCCACGGCCTCATCGGTGAGAAAAACGTGGGCAACGAAATAAGAGAAATCGTGGGATAATGAGCTGGGATGTGGCTACACAAGCTCGACGGTGTGGGCGGCGAAGCTAATGATGAGGCATGCTACGCGAGGCCCCAATCGTTGGGGGGATTTCGAGTATGCGGAGTGTTCCGTCGCAAGCCCTCGAGCCAGCGGACGAGGGGTTGGATCCCGACGCCCATGCTTGTCTTTGCGGACTCGTTTCGCAGCACAATCAGCGACACGATCGTCAGCCGTTAGCAATGAGGGAGTGATGTGGCCAGCCTGAGCAAGGCGTGACACCCCTGCTGCCAAAGCCTCATCGGTGGGAAAAACGTGGGCAAAGAAATGAGAAAAATCGTTGGATAATGAGCTGGGATGTGGCTACACAAGCTCGACGGTGCGGACGGCGAAGCTAATGATGATGCATGCTACGCGAGGGCCAAATCGCTGGTGGGATTTTGAGCATGCGGAGTGCTTCGTCACAGGCCCTCGAGGCGACGGATGCGGGGCTGGATCCCGACGCCCAGCCTTGCCTCGACGGACTCGTTGCGCAGCGCGATCGATGACACGATAGTGGACCGTTAGCAATGAGCGAGCCATATGGCCAGCCTGGGCAAGGTGTGACTCCCCGTCTGCCAAGGCCTCATCGGTGGAAAAAGCGTGGGCAACGAAATGAGAAAAATCGTGGGATAATGAGCTGGGATATGGCAAGACAAACTCGAAGGTGTGGGCGGCGAAGCTAACGATGATGCATGCTACGCGAGGGCCAAATCGCTGGGGTGATTTCGAGCATGCGGAGTGCTTCGTCGCTTGCCCTCGAGGCGACAGATGCAGGGCTCGATCCCGACGCCCAGGATTGCCTTGGGGGAATCGTTGCGCAGCGCGATCGATGACACGATCGTCGGCCGTTAGCAATGAGCAAACCAACGGCTAGCATGGGAAAGGCGTGACACCCCTGCTGCCAAGGCCTCATCGGTGGGAAAAACGTGGGCAACGAAATGAGAAAAATAATGGGATAATGAGCTTAGATGTGGCTAGACAAACTCGACGGTGCGTGCGGCGAAGCTAACGATGATGCATGTTACAGTGCCGAGGGACCAAATGCTGGGGAAAGTTGAGCATGGGGATGTTTCATCGATTTTGCCCTCGAGACAAAACGATGCAGTGCTGGATCCCGACGCCAGGTTTGGCTCTGGCGGACTCGTTGCGCAGTGCGATCGACGACATGATCGTCAACCCGTTAGCAATGAACGCGAGCCACACCAGCCAGCATGGGCAGGGCCATGACACCCCTGCTCCAAATGCCTTCATCGGTTGGGAAAAAAACGCATGGGCAACGAAATGAGAAAAGCGTGGGATAAATAATGGGCTGGGATATGGCTAGACAAACTCGACGGTGTGGTCGACGAAGGTAACGATGATGCATGCTACGCGAGGGCCAAATAGCTGGGGGGATTCCGAGTATGCGGAGTGTTCCGTCGCAAGCCCTTGAGGCGGCGGATGCGTGGCTGCATCCCGACGCACAGGCTTGCCTTGGCGGACTCGTTGCGCAGCGCGATCGACGACACGATCGTCGGCCGTTAGTAATGAGCGAGCCATATGGCCAGCCTGGGCAAGGCGTGACGCCCCTGCTGCCACGGCCTCATCGGTGGGAAAAACGTGGGCAACGAAATAAGAAAAATTGTGGGATAATGAGCTGAGATGTGGCTACACAAGCTCGACGGTGTGGGCGGCGAAGCTAATGATGAGGCATGCTACGCGAGGGCCCAATCGCTGGGGGGATTTTGAGCATGCGGAGTGCTTCGACACAGGACCTCGAGCCAGCAGACGCGAGGCTGGATCCCGACGCCCATGCTTGTCTTTGCGGACTCGTTGCGCAGCACAATCAGCGACACGATCGTCAGCCGTTAGCAATGAGGGAGTGATGTGGCCAGCCTGAGCAAGGCGTGACACCCCTGCTGCCAAAGCCTCATCGGTGGGAAAAACGTGGGCAAAGAAATGAGAAAAATCGTGGGATAATGAGCTGGGATGTGGCTACACAAGCTCGACGGTGTGGGCGGCGAAGCTAATGATGATGCAAGCTACGCGAGGGCCAAATCGCTGGTTGGATTTTGAGCATGCGGAGTGCTTCATCACAGGCCCTCGAGGCGACGGATGCGAGGCTGGATCCCGACGCCCAGCCTTGCCTCGACGGACTCGTTGCGCAGCGCGATCGATGACACGATCGTGGACCGTTAGCAATGAGCGAGCCATACGGCCAACCTGGGCAAGGTGTGACTCCCCGTCTGCCAAGGCCTCATAGGTGGAAAAAGCGTGGGCAACGAAATGAGAAAAATCTTGGGATAATGAGCTGGGATATGGCAAGACAAACTCGAAGGTGTGGGCGGCGAAGCTAACGATGATGCATGCTACGCGAGGGACAAATCGCTGGGGTGATTTCGAGCATGCGGAGTGCTTCGTCGCTTGCCCTCGAGGCGACAGATGCAGGGCTGGATCCCGACGCCCAGGATTGCCTTGGGGGAATCATTGCGCAGCGCGATCGATGGTACGATCGCCGGCCGTTAGCATTGAGCAAACCAACGGCTAGCATGGGAAAGGCGTGACACCGCTGCTGCCAAGGTCTCATCGGTGGGAAAAACATGGGCAACGAAATGAGAAAAATCATGGGATAATGAGCTTAGATGTGGCTAGACAAACTAGACGGTGCGTGCGGCGAAGCTAACGATGATGCATGTTATGCGAGGGCCAAATTGCTGGGGAGATTTTGAGCATGGGGAGTGTTTCATCGTTTGCCCTCGAGACAACGGATGCAGTGCTGGATCCCGACGCCCAGGTTTGGCTTGGCGGACTCGTTGCGCAATGCGATCGACGACATGATCGTCACCCGTTAGCAATGAGCGAGCCGCACAGCCAGCATGGGCAGGGCATGACACCCCTGCTGCCAAGGCCTCATCGGTGGGAAAAACATGGGCAACGAAATGAGAAAAATCGTGGGATAATGGGCTGGGATGTGGCTTGACAAACTCGACGGTGTGGGAGGCGAAGCTAACGATGATGCATGCTACGCGAGGGCCAAATAGCTGGGGGGATTTCGAGTATGCGGAGTGTTTCGTCGCAAGCCCTTGAGGCGGCGGATGCGGGGCTGCATCCCAACGCACAGGCTTGCCTTGGCGGACTCATTGCGCAGCGCGATCGACGACACGATCGTCGGCCGTTAGCAATGAGCGAGCCATATGGCCAGCCTGGGTAAGGAGTGACGCCCCTGCTGCCACGGCCTCATCGGTGGGAAAAATGTGGGCAACGAAATAAGAGAAATCGTGGGATAATGAGCTGGGATGTGGCTACACAAGCTCGACGGTGTGGGCGGCGAAGCTAATGATGAGGCATGCTACGCGAGGGCCCAATCGTTGGGGGGATATTGAGCATGCGGAGTGCTTCGTCACAGGACCTCGAGCCAGCAGACGCGAGGCTGGATCCCGACGCCCATGCTTGTCTTTGTGGACTCGTTGCGCAGCACAATCAGCGACACGATCGTCAGCCGTTAGCAATGAGGGAGTGATGTGGCCAGCCTGAGCAAGGCGTGACACCCCTGCTGCCAAAGCCTCATCGGTGGGAAAAACGTGGGCAAAGAAATGAGAAAAATCGTGGGATAATGAGCTGGGATGTGGCTACACAAGCTCGACGGTGTGGGCGGCGAAGCTAATGATGATGCAAGCTACGCGAGGGCCAAATCGCTGGTTAGATTTTGAGCATGCGGAGTGCTTCATCACAGGCCCTCGAGGCGACGGATGCGAGGCTGGATCCCGACGCCCAGCCTTGCCTCGATGGACTCGTTGCGCAGCGCGATCGATGACACGATCGTGGACCGTTAGCAATGAGCGAGCCATATGGCCAGCCTAGGCAAGGTGTGACTCCCCTGCTGCCAAGGCCTCATCGGTGGAAAAAAGGTGGGCAATGACATGAGAAAAATCGTGGGATAACGAGCTGGGATATGGCAAGACAAACTCGAAGGTGTGGGCGGCGAAGCTAACGATGATGCATGCTACGCGAGGGCCAAATCGCTGGGGTGATTTCGAGCATGCGGAGTGCTACGTCGCTTGCCCTCGAGGCGACAGATGCAGGGCTGGATCCCGACGCCTAGGATTGCTTTGGGGGAATCATTGCGCAGCGCGATCGATGACACGATCGTCGGCCGTTAGCAATGAGCAAACCAACGGCTAGCATGGGAAAGGCGTGACACCCCTGCTGCCAAGGCCTCATCGGTGGGAAAAACGTGGGCAACGAAATGAGAAAAATCATGGGATAATGATCTTAGATGTTGCTAGACAAACTCGACGGTGCGTGCGGCGAAGCTAACGATGATGCATGTTATGCGAGGGCCAAATCGCTGGGGAGATTTTGAGCATGGGGAGTGTTTCATCGCTTGCCCTCGAGACAACGGATGCAGTGTTGGATCCCGACGCCTAGGTTTGGCTTGGCGGACTCATTGCGCAGTGCGATCGACGACATGATCGTCACCCGTTAGCAATGAGCGAGCCACACAGCCAGCATGGGCAGGGCATGACACCCCTGCTACCAAGGCCTCATTCGTGGGAAAAACATGGGCAACGAAATGAGAAAAATCGTGGGATAATGGGCTGGGATATGGCTAGACAAACTCGACGGTGTGGGCGACAAAGGTAATGATGATGCATGATACGCGAGGGCCAAATAGCTGGGGGGATTTCGAGTATGCGGAGTGTTCCGTTGCAAGCCCTTGAGGCGGCGGATGCGGGGCTGCATCCCGACGCACAGGCTTGCCTTGGCGGACTCGTTGCGCAGCGCGTTCGACGAAACGATCGTCGGCCGTTAGCAATGAGCGAGCCATATGGCCAGCCTGGGCAAGGCGTGACGCCCCTGCTGCCACGGCCTCATCGGTGGGAAAAACGTGGGCAACGAAATAAGAGATATCGTGGGATAATGAGCTGGGATGTGGCTACACAAGCTCGACGGTGTGGGCGGCGAAGCTAATGATGAGGCATGCTACACGAGGGCCCAATCGCTGGGGGGATTTTGAGCATGCGGAGTGCTTCGTCACAGGACCTCGAGCCAGCAGAAACGAGACTGGATCCCGACGCCCATGCTTATCTTTGCGGACTCGTTGCGCAGCACAATCAGCGACATGATCGTCAGCCGTTAGCAATGAGGGAGTGATGTGGCCAGCCTGAGCAAGGCGTGACACCCCTGCTGCCAAAGCCTCATCGGTGGGAAAAACGTGGGCAAAGAAATGAGAAAAATCGTGGGATAATGAGCTGGGATGTGGCTACACAAGCTCGACGGTGTGGGCGGCGAAGCTAATGATGATGCATGCTACGCGAGGGCCAAATCGCTGGTGGGATTTTGAGCATGTGGAGTGCTTCGTCACAGGCCCTCGAGGCGACGGATGCGGGGCTGGATCCCGACACCCAGCCTTGCCTCGACGGACTCGTTGCGCAGCGCGATCGATGACAAGGTCATGGATCGTTAGCAATGAGCGAGCCATATGGCCAGCCTGGGCAAGGTGTGACTCCCCTGCTGCCGAGGCCTCATCGATGGAAAAAACGTGGGCAACGAAATGAGAAAAATCGTGGGATAATGAGCTGGGATATGGCAAGATAAACTCGAAGGTGTGGGCGGCGAAGCTAACGATGATGCATGCTACGCGAGGGCCAAATCGCTGGGGTGATTTCGAGCATGCGGAGTGCTTCGTCGCTTGCCCTCGAGGCGACAGATGCAGGGCTGGATCCCGACGCCCAGGATTGCCTTGGGGGAATCGTTGCGCAGCGCGATCGATGACACGATCGTCGGCCGTTAGCAATGAGCAAACCAACGGCTAGCATGGGAAAGGCGTGACACCCCTGCTGCCAAGGCCTCATCGGTGGGAAAAACGTGGGCAACGAAATGAGAAAAATCATGGGATAATGAGCTTAGATGTGGCTAGACAAACTCGACGGTGCGTGCGGCGAAGCTAACGATGATGCATGTTATGCGAGGGCCAAATCGCTGGGGAGATTTTGAGCATGGGGAGTGTTTCATCGCTTGCCCTCGAGACAACGGATGCAGTGCTGGATCCCGACGCCCAGGTTTGGCTTGGCGGACTCGTTGCGCAGTGCGATCGACGACATGATCGTCACCCGTTAGCAATGAGCGAGCCACACAGCCAGCATGGGCAGGGCATGACACCCCTGCTGCCAAGGCCTCATCGGTGGGAAAAACATGGGCAACGAAATGAGAAAAATCGTGGGATAATGGGCTGGGATATAGCTAGACAAACTCGACGGTGTGGGCGACGAAGGTAACGATGGTGCATGATACGCGAGGGCCAAATAGCTGGGGGGATTTCGAGTATGCGGAGTGTTCCGTCGCAAGCCCTTGAGGCGGCGGATGCGGGGCTGCATCCCGACGCACAGGCTTGCCTTGGCGGACTCGTTGCGCAGCGCGTTCGACGAAACGATCGTCGGCCGTTAGCAATGAGCGAGCCATATGGCCAGCCTGGGCAAGCGTGACGCCCCTGCTGCCACGGCCTCATCGGTGGGAAAAACGTGGGCAACGAAATAAGAAAAATTGTGGGATAATGAGCTGGATGTGGCTACACAAGCTCGACGGTGTGGGCGGCGAAGCTAATGATGAGGCATGCTACGCGAGGGCCCAATCGCTCGGGGGATTTTGAGCATGCGGAGTGCTTCGTCACAGGACCTCGAGCCAGCAGACGCGAGACTGGATCCCGACGCTCATGCTTGTCTTTGCGGACTCGTTGCGCAGCACAATCAACGACACGATCGTCAGCCGTTAGCAATGAGGGAGTGATGTGGCCAGCGTCAGCAAGGTGTGACACCCCTGCTGCCAAAGCCTCATCGGTGGGAAAAACGTGGGCAAAGAAATGAGAAAAATCATGGGATAATGAGCTGGGATGTGGCTACACAAGCTCGACGGTGTGGGCGGCGAACCTAATGATGATGCATGCTACGCGAGGGCCAAATCGCTGGTGGGATTTTGAGCATGCGGAGTGCTTCGTCACAGGCCCTCGAGGCGACGGATGCGGGGCTGGATCCCGACGGCCAGCCTTGCCTCGACGGACTCATTGCGCAGCGCGATCGATGACACGATCGTGGACCGTTAGCAATGAGCGAGCCATATGGCAGCCTGGGCAAGGTGTGACTCCCTTGCTGCCAAGGCCTCATCGGTGGAAAAAACGTGGGCAACGAAATGAGAAAAATCGTGGGATAATGAGCTGGGATATGGCAAGACAAACTCGAAGGTGTGGCGGCGAAGCTAACGATGATGCATGCTACGCGAGGGCCAAATCGCTGGGGTGATTTTGAGCATACGGAGTGCTTCGTCGCTTGCCCTCGAGGCGACAGATGCAAGGCTGGATCCCGACGCCCAGGATTGCCTTGGTGGAATCGTTCCACAGCGCGATCGATGACACGATCGTCGGCCGTTAGCCATGAGCAAACCAACGGCTAGCATGGGAAAGGCGTGACACCCCTGCTGCCAAGGCCTCATCGGTGGGAAAAACGTGGGCAACGAAATGAGAAAAATCATGGGATAATGAGCTTAGATGTGGCTAGACAAACTCGACGGTGCGTGCGGCGAAGCTAACGATGATGCATGTTATGCGAGGGCCAAATCGCTAGGGAGATTTTGAGCATGGGGAGTGCTTCATCGCTTGCCCTCGAGACAACGGATGCAGTGCTGGATCCCGACGCCCAGGTTTGGCTTGGCGGACTCGTTGCGCAGTGCGATCGACGACATGATCGTCACCCGTTAGCAATGAGCGAGCCACACAGCCAGCATGGGCAGGGCATGCACCCCTGCTGCCAAGGCCTCATCGGTGGGAAAAACATGGGCAACGAAATGAGAAAAATCATGGGATAATGAGCTTAGATGTGGCTAGACAAACTCGACGGTGCGTACGGCGAAGCTAACGATGATGCATGTTATACGAGGGCCAAATCACTAGGGAGATTTTGAGCATGGGGAGTGCTTCATCGCTTGCCCTCGAGACAACGGATGCAGTGCTGGATCCCGACGCCCAGGTTTGGCTTGGCGAACTCGTTACGCAGTGCAATCGACGACATGATCGTCACCCGTTAGCAATGAGCGAGCCACACAGCCAGCATGGGCAGGGCATGACACCCCTGCTGCCAAGGCCTCATCGGTGGGAAAAACATGGGCAACGAAATGAGAAAAATCGTGGGATAATGGGCTGGGATATGGCTAGACAAACTCGACGGTGTGGGCGACGAAGGTAACGATGATGCATGCTACGCGAGGGCCAAATAGCTGGGGGGATTTCGAGTATGCGGAGTGTTCCGTCGCAAGCCCTTGAGGCGGCGGATGCGGGGCTGCACCCCGACGCACAGGCTTGCCCTGGCGGACTCGTTGCGCAGCGCGATCGACGACACGATCGTCGGCCGTTAGCAATGAGCGAGCCATATGGCCAGCCTGGGCAAGGCGTGACGCCCCTGCTGCCACGGCCTTATCGGTGGGAAAAACGTGGGCAACGAAATAAGAGAAATCGTGGGATAATGAGCTGGGATGTGGCTACACAAGCTCGACGGTGTGGGCGGCGAAGCTAATGATGAGGCATGCTACGCGAGGGCCCAATCGCTGGGGGGATTTTGAGCATGCGGGGTGCTTCGTCACAGGACCTCGAGCCAGCAGACGCGAGACTGGATCCCGACGCCCATGCTTGTCTTTGCGGACTCGTTGCGCAGCACAATCAGCGACACGATCGTCAGCCGTTAGCAATGAGGGAGTGATGTGGCCAGCCTGAGCAAGGCGTGACACCCCTGCTGCCAAAGCCTCATCGGTGGGAAAAACGTGGGCAACGAAATGAGAAAAATCGTGGGATAATGAGCTGGGATGTGGCTAGACAAACTCGACGGTGTGGGCGGCGAAGCTAACGATGATGCATGCTACGCGAGGCCAAATCGCTGGGGGATTTTGAGCATGCAGAGAGCTTCGTCACAGGGCCCTCAGGAGACGGAATGAGGGGCGGGATCCCGACGCCAAGCCTGGCCTCGACGGACTAGTTGCGCAGCGCGATCGATGACACGATCGTTTGGGGGGACCGTTAGCAATGAGGGAGCCATAGGCCAGCATGGGCAATGGGTGATTCACCTGCTGTCCAAGCCTCCTCGTGGAAAAAAACGTGGGCAACGAAATGAGAAAAATCGTGGGTAAGGAGCTGGGATATGCAAGACAAACTCGAAGGTTGTGGTCGGCGGAAGCTAACGATGATGCAGCTAACGCGAGGGCCAAATCGTTAGTGGGATTTTGAGCATGCGGAGTGCTTCGTCACAGGCCCTCGAGGCGACAGATGCAGGGCTGGATCCCGACGCCCAGGATTGCCTTGGGGGAATCATTGCGCAGCGCGATCGATGACACGATCGTCGGCCGTTAGCCATGAGCAAACCAACGGCTAGCATGGGAAAGGCGTGACACCCCTGCTGCCAAGGCCTCATCGGTGGGAAAAACGTGGGCAACGAAATGTGAAAAATCATGGGATAATGAGCTTAGATGTGGCTAGACAAACTCGACGGTGCGTGCGGCGAAGCTAACGATGATGCATGTTATGCGAGGGCCAAAACGCTAGGGAGATTTTGAGCATGGGGAGTGCTTCATCGCTTGCCCTCGAGACAACGGATGCAGTGCTGGATCCCGACGCCCAGGTTTGGCTTGGCGGACTCGTTGCGCAGTGCGATCGGACGAACTGATCGTCACACGTGTTAGCAAATTGAGCGAGCACACAAGCCAGCAGGGGCAGGATGCACCCCTGCTGCCAAAGCCTCATCGGTGGGAAAAACGTGGGCAACGAAATGAGAAAAATCATGGGATAATGAGCTTAGATGTGGCTAGACAAACTCGACGGTGCGTGCGGCGAAGCTAACGATGACGCATGTTATGCGAGGGCCAAATCGCTAGGGAGATTTTAAGCATGGGGAGTGCTTCATCGCTTGCCCTCGAGACAACGGATGCAGTGCTGGATCCCGACGCCCAGGTTTGGCTTGGCGGATTCGTTGCGCAGTGCGATCGACGACATGATCATCACCCGTTAGCAATGAGCGAGCCACACAGCCAGCATGGGTAGCATGACACCCCTGCTGCCAAGGCCTCATCGGTGGGAAAAACATGGGCAACGAAATGAGAAAAATCGTGGGATAATGGGCTGGGATATGGCTAGACAAACTCGACGGTGTGGGCGACGAAGGTAACGATGATGCATGCTACGCGAGGGCCAAATAGCTGGGGGGATTTCGAGTATGCGGAGTGTTCCGTCGCAAGCCCTTGAGGCGGCGGATGCGGGGCTGCATCCCGACGCACAGGCTTGCCTTGGCGGACTCGTTGCGCAGCGCGACCGACGACACGATCGTTGGCCGTTAGCAATGAGCGAGCCATATGGCCAGCCTGGGCAAGGCGTGACGCCCCTGCTGCCACGGCCTCATCGGTGGGAAAAACGTGGGCAACGAAATAAGAAAAATCGTGGGATAATGAGCTGGGATGTGGCTACACAAGCTCGACGGTGTGGGCGGCGAAGCTAATGATGAGGCATGCTACGCGAGGGCCCAATCGTTGGGGGGATTTTGAGCATGCGGAGTGCTTCGTCACAGGACCTCGAGCCAGCAGACGCGAGGCTGGATCTCGACGCCCATGCTTGTCTTTGCGGACTCGTTGCGCAGCATAATCAGCGACACGATCGTCAGCCGTTAGCAATGAGGGAGTGATGTGGCCAGCCTGAGCAAGGCGTGACACCCCTGCTGCCAAAGCCTCATCGGTGGGAAAAACGTGGGCAAAGAAATGAGAAAAATCGTGGGATAATAAGCTGGGATGTGGCTACACAAGCTCGACGGTGTGGGCGGCGAAGCTAATGATGATGCATGCTACGCGAGGGCCAAATCGCTGGTGGGATTTTGAGCATGCGGAGTGCTTCGTCACAGGCCCTCGAGGCGACGAATGCGGGGCTGGATCCCGACGCCCAGCCTTGCCTCGACGGACTCGTTGTGCAGCGCGATCGATGACACGATCGTGGACCGTTAGCAATGAGCGAGCCATATGGCCAGCCTGGGCAAGGTGTGACTCCCCTGCTGCCAAGGCCTCATCGGTGGAAAAAACGTGGGCAACGAAATGAGAAAAATCGTGGGATAATGAGCTGGGATATGGCAAGACAAACTCGAAGGTGTGGCCGGCGAAGCTAACGATGATGCATGCTACGCGAGGGCCAAATCGCTGGGGTGATTTCGAGCATGCGGAGTGCTTCGTCGCTTGCCCTCGAGGCGACAGATGCAGGGCTGGATCCCGACGCCCAGGATTACCTTGGTGGAATCGTTCCACAGCGCGATCGATGACACGATCGTCGGCCGTTAGCAATGAGCAAACCAACGGCTAGCATGGGAAAGGCGTGACACCCCTGCTGTCAAGGCCTCATCGGTGGTAAAAACGTGGGCAACGAAATGAGAAAAATCATGGGATAATGAGCTTAGATGTGGCTAGACAAACTCGACGGTGCGTGCGGCGAAGCTAACGATGACGCATGTTATGCGAGGGCCAAATCGCTAGGGAGATTTTAAGCATGGGGAGTGCTTCATCGCTTGCCCTCGAGACAACGGATGCAGTGCTGGATCCCGACGCCCAGGTTTGGCTTGGCGGACTCGTTGCGCAGTGCGATCGACGACATGATCGTCACCCGTTAGCAATGAGCGAGCCACACAGCCAGCATGGGCAGGGCATGACACCCCTGCTGCCAAGGCCTCATCGGTGGGAAAAACATGGGCAACGAAATGAGAAAAATCGTGGGATAATGGGCTGGGATATAGCTAGACAAACTCGACGGTGTGGGCGACGAAGGTAACGATGATGCATGCTACGCGAGGGCCAAATAGCTGGGGGGATTTCGAGTATGCGGAGTGTTCCGTCGCAAGCCCTTGAGGCGGCGGATGCGGGGCTGCACCCCGACGCACAGGCTCGCCTTGGCGGACTCGTTGCGCAGCGCGATCGACGACACGATCGTCGGCCGTTAGCAATGAGCGAGCCATATGGCCAGCCTGGACAAGGCGTGACGCCCCTGCTGCCACGGCCTCATCGGTGGGAAAAACGTGGGCAACGAAATAAGAGAAATCGTGGGATAATGAGCTGGGATGTGGCTACACAAGCTCGACGGTGTGGGCGGCGAAGCTAATGATGAGGCATGCTACGCGAGGGCCCAATCGTTGGGGGGATTTTGAGCATGCGGAGTGCTTCGTCACAGGACCTCGAGCCAGCAGACGCGAGGCTGGATCTCGACGCCCATGCTTGTCTTTGCGGACTCGTTGCGCAGCATAATCAGCGACACGATAGTCAGCCGTTAGCAATGAGGGAGTGATGTGGCCAGCCTGAGCAAGGCGTGACACCCCTGCTGCCAAAGCCTCATCGGTGGGAAAAACGTGGGCAAAGAAATGAGAAAAATCGTGGGATAATGAGCTGGGATGTGGCTACACAAGCTCGACGGTGTGGGCGGCGAAGCTAATGATGATGCATGCTACGCGAGGGCCAAATCGCTGGTGGGATTTTGAGCATGCGGAGTGCTTCGTCACAGGCCCTTGAGGCGACGGATGCGGGGCTGGATCCCGACGCCCAGCCTTGCCTCGACGGACTCGGTTCGCAGCGCGATCGATGACATGATCGTGGACCGTTAGCAATGCGCGAGCCATATGGCCAGCCTGGGCAAGGTGTGACTCCCCTGCTGCCAAGGCCTCATCGGTGGAAAAAACGTGGGCAACGAAATGAGAAAAATCATGGGATAATGAGCTGGGATATGGCAAGACAAACTCGAAGGTGTGGGCGGCGAAGCTAACGATGATGCATGCTACAGGAGGGCCAAATCGCTGGGGTGATTTCGAGCATGCGGAGTGCTTCGTCGCTTGCCCTCGAGGCGACAGATGCAGGGCTGGATCCCGACGCCCAGGATTGCCTTGGTGGAATCGTTCCACAGCGCGATTGATGACACGATCGTCGGCCGTTAGCAATGAGCAAACCAACGGCTAGCCTGGGAAAGGCGTGACACCCCTGCTGCCAAGGCCTCATCGGTGGGAAAAACGTGGGCAATGAAATGAGAAAAATCATGGGATAATGAGCTTAGATGTGGCTAGACAAACTCGACGGTGCGTACGGCGAAGCTAACGATGATGCATGTTATGCGAGGGCCAAATCGCTAGGGAGATTTTGAGCATGGGGAGTGCTTCATCGCTTGCCCTCGAGACAACGGATGTAGTGCTGGATCCCGACGCCCAGGTTTAGCTTGGCGGACTCGTTGCGCAGTGCGATCGACGACATGATCGTCACCCGTTAGCAATGAGCGAGCCACATAGCCAGCATGGGCAGGGCATGACACCCCTGCTGCCAAGGCCTCATCGGTGGGAAAAACATGGGCAACGAAATGAGAAAAATCGTGGGATAATGGGCTGGGATATGGCTAGACAAACTCGACGGTGTGGGCGACGAAGGTAACGATGGTGCATGATACGCGAGGTTCAAATTGCTGGGGGGATTTCGAGTATGCGGAGTGTTCCGTCGCAAGCCCTTGAGGCGGCGGATGCGGGGCTGCACCCCGACGCACAGGCTTGCCTTGGCGGACTCGTTGCGCAGCGCGATCGACGACACGATCGTCGGCCGTTAGCAATGAGCGAGCCATATGGCCAGCCTGGGCAAGGCGTGACGCCCCTGCTGCCACGGCCTCATCGGTGGGAAAAACGTGGGAAACGAAATAAGAGAAATCGTGGGATAATGAGCTGGGATGTGGCTACACAAGCTCGACGGTGTGGGCGGCGAAGCTAATGATGAGGCATGCTACGCGAGGGCCCAATCGTTGGGGGGATTTTGAGCATGCGGAGTGCTTCGTCACAGGACCTCAAGCCAGCAGACGCGAGGCTGGATCTCGACGCCCATGCTTGTCTTTGCGGACTCGTTGCGCAGCATAATCAGCGACACGATAGTCAGCCGTTAGCAATGAGGGAGTGATGTGGCCAGCCTGAGCAAGGCGTGACACCCCTGCTGCCAAAGCCTCATCGGTGGGAAAAACATGGGCAAAGAAATGAGAAAAATCGTGGGATAATGAGCTGGGATGTGGCTACACAAGCTCGACGGTGTGGGCGGCGAAGCTAATGATGATGCATGCTACGCGAGGGCCAAATCGCTGGTGGGATTTTGAGCATACGGAGTGCTTCGTCACAGGCCCTAGATTCGACGGATGCGGGGCTAGATCCCGACGCCCAGCCTTGCCTCGACGGACTCGTTGCGCAGCGCGATCGATGACACGATCGTGGACCGTTAGCAATGAGCGAGCCATATGGCCAGCCTGGGCAAGGTGTGACTCCCCTGCTTCCAAGGCCTCATCGGTGGAAAAAACGTGGGCAACGAAATGAGAAAAATCGTGGGATAATGAGCTGGGATATGGCAAGACAAACTCGAAGGTGTGGGCGGCGAAGCTAACGATGATGCATGCTACGCGAGGGCCAAATAGCTGGGGTGATTTCGAGCATGCGGAGTGCTTCGTCGCTTGCCCTCGAGGTGACAGATGCAGGGCTGGATCCCGACGCCCAGGATTGCCTTGGTGGAATCGTTCCACAGCGCGATCGATGACACGATCGTCGGCCGTTAGCAATGAGCAAACCAACGGCTAGCATGGGAAAGGCGTGACACCCCTGCTGCCAAGGCCTCATCGGTGGGAAAAAGGTGGGCAACGAAATGAGAAAAATCATGGGATAATGAGCTTAGATGTGGCTAGACAAACTCGACGGTGCGTGCGGCGAAGCTAACGATGATGCATGTTATGCGAGGGCCAAATCGCTGGGGAGATTTTGAGCATGGGGAATGATTCATCGCTTGCCCTCGAGACAACGGATGTAGTGCTGGATCCCGACGCCCAGGTTTGGCTTGGCGGACTCGTTGCGCAGTGCGATCGACGACATGATCGTCACCCGTTAGCAATGAGCGAGCCACACAGCCAGCATGGGCAGGGCATGACACCCCTGCTGCCAAGGCCTCATCGGTGGAAAAAACATGGGCAACGAAATGAGAAAAATCGTGGGATAATGGGCTGGGATATGGCTAGACAAACTCGACGGTGTGGGCGACGAAGGTAACGATGATGCATGCTACGCGAGGGCCAAATAGCTGGGGGGATTTCGAGTATGCGGAGTGTTCCGTCGCAAGCCCTTGAGGCGGCGGATGCGGGGCTGCACCCCGACGCACAGGCTTGCCTTGGCGGACTCGTTGCGCAGCGCGATCGACGACACGATCGTCGGCCGTTAGCAATGAGCGAGCCATATGGCCAGCCTGGGCAAGGCGTGACGCCCCTGCTGCCACGGCCTCATCGGTGGGAAAAACGTGGGAAACGAAATAAGAGAAATCGTGGGATAATGAGCTGGGATGTGGCTACACAAGCTCGACGGTGTGGGCGGCGAAGCTAATGATGAGGCATGCTACGCGAGGGCCCAATCGTTGGGGGGATTTTGAGCATGCGGAGTGCTTCGTCACAGGCCCTCG
>JAJFZO010000557.1:0-23808 GCA_021397835.1 Moringa oleifera
TAACGATGGTGCATGATACGTGAGGGCCAAATCGCTGGGGTGATTTCGAGCATGCGGAGTGCTTCGTCGCTTGCCCTCGAGGCGACAGATGCAGGGCTGGATCCCGACGCCCAGGATTACCTTGGGGGAATCGTTGCGCAGCGCGATCGATGACACGATCGTCGGCCGTTAGCAATGAGCAAACCAACGGCTAGCATGGGAAAGGCGTGACACCCCTGCTGCCAAGGTCTCATCGGTGGGAAAAACGTGGGCAACGAAATGAGAAAAATCTTGGGATAATGAGCTTGGATGTGGCTAGACGAACTCGACGGTGCGTGCGGCGAAGCTAACGATGATGAATGTTATGCGAGGGCCAAATCGCTGGGGAGATTTTGAGCATGGGGAGTGTTTCATCGCTTGCCCTCGAGACAACGGATGCAGTGCTGGATCCCGACGCCCAGGTTTGGCTTGGCGGACTCGTTGTGCAGTGCGATCGACGACATGATCGTCACCCGTTAGCAATGAGCGAGCCACACAGCCAGCATGGGCAGGGCATGACACCCCTGCTGCCAAGGCCTCATCGGTGGAAAAAACATGGGCAACGAAATGAGAAAAATCGTGGGATAATGGGCTGGGATATGGCTAGACAAACTCGACGGTGTGGGCGACGAAGGTAACGATGATGCATGCTACGCGAGGGCCAAATAGCTGGGGGGATTTCGAGTATGCGGAGTGTTCCGTCGCAAGCCCTTGAGGCAGCGGATGCGAGGCTGCATCCCGACGCACAGGCTTGCCTTGGCGGACTCGTTGCGCAGCGCGACCGACGACACGATCATTGGCCGTTAGCAATGAGCGAGCCATATGGCCAGCCTGGGCAAGGCGTGACGCCCCTGCTGCCACGGCCTCATCGGTGGGAAAAACGTGGGCAACGAAATAAGAGAAATCGTGGGATAATGAGCTGGGATGTCGCTACACAAGCTCGACGGTGTGGGCGGCGAAGCTAATGATGAGGCATGCTACGCGAGGGCCCAATCGTTGGGGGGATTTTGAGCATGCGGAGTGCTTCGTCACAGGACCTCGAGCCAGCAGACGCAAGGCTGGATCCCGACGCCCATGCTTGTCTTTGCGGACTCGTTGCGCAGCACAATCAGCGACACGATCGTCAGCCGTTAGCAATGAGGGAGTGATGTGGCCAGCCTGAGCAAGGCGTGACACCCCTGCTGCCAAAGCCTCATCGGTGGGAAAAACATGGGCAAAGAAATGAGAAAAATCGTGGGATAATGAGCTGGGATGTGGCTACACAAGCTCGACGGTGTGGGCGGCGAAGCTAATGATGATGCATGCTACGCGAGGGCCAAATCGCTGGTGGGATTTTGAGCATACGGAGTGCTTCGTCACAGGCCCTAGATTCGACGGATGCGGGGCTAGATCCCGACGCCCAGCCTTGCCTCGACGGACTCGTTGCGCAGCGCGATCGATGACACGATCGTGGACCGTTAGCAATGAGCGAGCCATATGGCCAGCCTGGGCAAGGTGTGACTCCCCTGCTGACAAGGCCTCATCGGTGGAAAAAACGTGGGCAACGAAATGAGAAAAATCGTGGGATAATGAGCTGGGATATGGCAAGACAAACTCGAAGGTGTGGGCGGCGAAGCTAACGATGATGCATGCTACGCGAGGGCCAAATAGCTGGGGTGATTTCGAGCATGCGGAGTGCTTCGTCGCTTGCCCTCGAGGTGACAGATGCAGGGCTGGATCCCGACGCCCAGGATTGCCTTGGTGGAATCGTTCCACAGCGCGATCGATGACACGATCGTCGGCCGTTAGCAATGAGCAAACCAACGGCTAGCATGGGAAAGGCGTGACACCCCTGCTGTCAAGGCCTCATCGGTGGTAAAAACGTGGGCAACGAAATGAGAAAAATCATGGGATAATGAGCTTAGATGTGGCTAGACAAACTCGACGGTGCGTGCGGCGAAGCTAACGATGATGCATGTTATGCGAGGGCCAAATCGCTAGAGAGATTTTGAGCATGGGGAGTGCTTCATCGCTTGCCCTCGAGACAACGGATGCAGTGCTGGATCCCGACGCCCAGGTTTGGCTTGGCGGACTCGTTGCGTAGTGCGATCGACGACATGATTGTCACCCGTTAGCAATGAGCGAGCCACACAGCCAGCATGGGCAGGGCATGACACCCCTGCTGCCAAGGCCTCATCAGTGGGAAAAACATGGGCAACGAAATGAGAAAAATCGTGGGATAATGGGCTGGGATATGGCTAGACAAACTCGACGGTGTGGGCGACGAAGGTAACGATGATGCATGCTACGCGAGGGCCAAATAGCTGGGGGGATTCCGAGTATGCGGAGTGTTCCGTCGCAAGCCCTTGAGGCGGCGGATGCGGGGCTGCATCCCGACGCACAAGCTTGCCTTGGCGGAATCGTTGCGCAGCGCGATCGACGACACGATCGTCGGCCGTTAGCAATGAGCGAGCCATATGGCCAGCCTGGGCAAGGCGTGACGCCCCTGCTGCCACGGCCTCATCGGTGGGAAAAACGTGGGCAACGAAATAAGAGAAATCGTGGGATAATGAGCTGGGATGTGGCTACACAAGCTCGACGGTGTGGGCGGCGAAGCTAATGATGAGGCATGCTACACGAGGGCCCAATCGTTGGGGGGATTTTGAGCATGCGGAGTGCTTCGTCACAGGACCTCGAGCCAGCAGACGCAAGGCTGGATCTCGACGCCCATGCTTGTCTTTGCGGACTCGTTGCGCAGCATAATCAGCGACACGATCGTCAGCCGTTAGCAATGAGGGAGTGATGTGGCCAGCCTGAGCAAGGCGTGACACCCCTGCTGCCAAAGCCTCATCGGTGGGAAAAACGTGGGCAAAGAAATGAGAAAAATCGTGGGATAATGAGCTGGGATGTGGCTACACAAGCTCGACGGTGTGGGCGGCGAAGCTAATAATGATGCATGCTACGCGAGGGCCAAATCGCTGGTGGGATTTTGAGCATGCGGAGTGCTTCGTCACAGGCCCTCGAGGCGACGGATGCGGGGCTAGATCCCGACGCCCAGCCTTCCCTCGACGGACTCGTTGCGCAGCGCGATCGATGACACGATCGTGGACCGTTAGCAATGAGCGAGCCATATGGCCAGCCTGGGCAAGGTGTGACTCCCCTGCTGCAAAGGCCTCATCGGTGGAAAAAACATGGGCAACAAAATGAGAAAAATCGTGGGATAATGAGTTGGGATATGGCAAGACAAACTCGAAGGTGTGGGCGGCGAAGCTAACGATGATGCATGCTACGCGAGGGCCAAATCGCTGGGGTGATTTCGAGCATGCGGAGTGCTTCGTCGCTTGCCCTCGAGGCGACAGATGCAGGGCTGGATCCCGACGCCCAGGATTGCCTTGGGGGAATCGTTGTGCAGCGCGATCGATGACACGATCGTCGGCCGTTAGCCATGAGCAAACCAACGGCTAGCATGGGAAAGGCGTGACACCCCTGCTGCCAAGGCCTCATCGGTGGAAAAAACGTGGGCAACGAAATGAGAAAAATCATGGGATAATGAGCTTAGATGTGGCTAGACAAACTCGACGGTGCGTGCGGCGAAGCTAACGATGATGCATGTTATGCGAGGGCCAAATCGCTGGGTAGATTTTGAGCATGGGGAGTGTTTCATCGCTTGCCCTCGAGACAACGGACGCAGTGCTGGATCCCGACGCCCAGGTTTGGCTTGGCGGACTCGTTGCGCAGTGCGATCGACGACATGATCGTCACCCGTTAGCAATAAGCGAGCCACACAGCCAGCATGGGCAGGGCATGACACCCCTGCTGCCACGGCCTCATCGGTGGGAAAAACATGGGCAACGAAATGAGAAAAATCGTGGGATAATGGGCTGGGATATGGCTAGACAAACTCGACAGTGTGGGCGACGAAGGTAACGATCATGCATGCTACGCGAGGGCCAAATAGCTGGGGGGATTTCGAGTATGCGGAGTGTTCCGTCGCAAGCCCTTGAGGCGGCGGATGCGGGGCTGCATCCCGACGCACAGGCTTGCCTTGGCGGACTCATTGCGCAGCGTCAATCGGCTGTTAGCAATGAGCGAGCCATATGGCCAGCCTGGGCAAGGCGTGACGCCCCTGCTGCCACGGCCTCATCGGTGGGAAAAACGTGGGCAACGAAATAAGAGAAATCGTGGGATAATGAGCTGGGATGTGGCTACACAAGCTCGACGGTATGGGCGGCGAAGCTAATGATGAGGCATGCTACGCGAGGGCCCAATCGTTGGGGGGATTTTGAGCATGCGGAGTGCTTCGTCACAGGACCTCGAGCCAGCAGACGCAAGGCTGGATCCCGACGCCCATGCTTGTCTTTGCGGACTCGTTGGCGCAGCATAATCAGCCGACACGATCGGTCAGCCGTTTTAGCAATGAGGCGACGTGATGTGGCCAGTGCCTGAGCAAGGCGTGACACCCCATGCTGCAAAGCATCATCAGGTGGGAAAAAAAGTGGGCAAAGAAATGAGAAAAATCGTGGGATAATGAGCTGGGATGTGGCTACAAAAGCTCGACGGTGTGGGCGGCGAAGCTAATGATGATGCATGCTACGCGAGGGCCAAATCGCTGGTGGGATTTTGAGCATGCGGAGTGCTTCGTCACAGGGCCCTCGAGGCGACGGATGCGAGGCTGGATCCTGACGCCCAAGCTTGCCTCGGTGGACTCGTTGCGCAGTGCGATCAACGACACGATCGTCGACCGTTCGCAATGAGCGAGCCACATGGCCATCCTGGGCAAGGCGTGACACCCCTGCTGCCAATGCCTATCGGTGGAAAAAACGTAGGGCAACGAAATGAGAAAAATCCGTTGGGATAATGAGCTGGGATAGGGCAAGACAAACTCGAAGCGTGGGGGCGGGAAGCTAAACGATGATGAGCCTACGCGAGGGCCAAAATCGCTGGGGTGATTCGAAGCATGCGGAGTGCTTCGTCGCTTCCCATCGAGGCGACAGATGCAGGGCTGGATCCCGACGCCCAGATTGCCTTGGGGAATCGTTTGCGCAGCAAGCGATCGATGACCACGATCGTCGGGCGTTATCCATGAGCAAACCACCGGCTAGCATGGGAAAGGCGTGACACCCCTGCTGCCAAGGCCTCATCGGTGGGAAAAACGTGGGCAACGAAATGAGAAAAATCATGGGATAATGAGCTTGGATGTGGCTAGACAAACTCGACGGTGCGTGCGGCGAAGCTAACGATGATGCATGTTATGCGAGGGCCAAATCGCTAGGGAGATTTTGAGCATGGGGAGTGCTTCATCGCTTGCCCTCGAGACAACGGATGCAGTGCTGGATCCCGACGCCCAGGTTTGGCTTGGCGAACTCGTTGCGCAGTGCGATCGACGACATGATCGTCACCCGTTAGCAATGAGCGAGCCACACAGCCAGCATGGGCAGGGCATGACACCCCTGCTGCCAAGGCCTCATCGGTGGAAAAAACATGGGCAACGAAATGAGAAAAATCGTGGGATAATGGGCTGGGATATGGCTAGACAAACTCGACGGTGTGGGCGACGAAGGTAACGATGATGCATGCTACGCGAGGGCCAAATAGCTGGGGGGATTTCGAGTATGCGGAGTGTTCCGTCGCAAGCCCTTGAGGCGGCGGATGCGGGGCTGCATCCCGACGCACAGGCTTGCCTTGGCGAACTCATTGCGCAGCGCGATCGACGACAGGATCGTCGGCCGTTAGCAATGAGCGAGCCATATGGCCAGCCTGGGCAAGGCGTGACACCCCTACTGCCACGGCCTCATCGGTGGAAAAAACATGGGCAACGAAATATGAAAAATCGTGGGATAATGAGCTGGGATGTGGCTACAAAAGCTCGACGGTGTGGGCGATGAAGCTAATGATGAGGCATGCTACGCGAGGGCCAAATCGCTGGGGGGATTTTGAGCATGCGGAGTGCTTCGTCACAGGCCCTCGAGCCTGCGGACGCGGGGCTGGATCGACGCCCAGGCTTGTCTTTATGGACTCGTTGCGCAGCACAATCGGCGACAAGATCGTCAACCGTTAGCAATGAGGGAGCGATTTGGCCAGCCTGAGCAAGGCGTTACACCCCTGCTGCCAAAGCGTCATCGGTAGGAAAAAAGTTGGCAAGGAAATGAGAAAAATCGTGGGATAATGAGCTGGGATGTAGCTACACAAGCTCGACGGTGTGGGCGGCGAAGCTAATGATGATGCATGCTACGCGAGGGCCAAATCGCTGGTGGGATTTTGAGCATGCGGAGTGCTTCGTCACAGGCCCTCGAGGCGACGGATGCGGGGCTGGATCCTGACGCCCAGCCTTGCCTCGACGGACTCGTTGCGCAGCGCGATTGATGAGACGATCGTGGACCGTTAGCAATGAGCGAGCCATATGGCCAGCCTGGGCAAGGTGTGACTCCCCTGCTGCCAAGGCCTCATCGGTGGAAAAAACGTGGGCAACGAAATGAGAAAAATCGTGGGATAATGAGCTGGGATATGGCAAGACAAACTCGAAGGTGTGGGCGGTGAAGCTAACGATGATGCTTGCTACGCGAGGGCCAAATCGCTGGGGTGATTTCGAGCATGCGGAGTGCTTCGTCGCTTGCCCCCGAGGCGACAGATGCAGGGCTGGATCCCGACCCAGGATTGCCTTGGGGGAATCGTTGCGCAGCGCGATCGATGACACGATCGCCGGCCGTTAGCAATGAGCAAACCAACGGCTAGCATGGGAAAGGCGTGACACCCCTGCTGCCAAGGCCTCATCGGTGGGAAAAACGTGGGCAACGAAATGAGAAAAATCATGGGATAATGAGCTTAGATGTGGCTAGACAAACTCGACGGTGCGTGCGACGAAGCTAACGATGATGCATGTTATGCGAGGGCCAAATCGCTGGGGAGATTTTGAGCATGGGGAGTGTTTCATCGCTTGCCCTCGAGACAACGGACGCAGTGCTGGATCCCGACGCCCAGGTTTGGCTTGGCGGACTCGTTGCGCAGTGCGATCGACGACATGATCGTCACCCGTTAGCAATAAGTGAGCCACACAGCCAGCATGGGCAGGGCATCACACCCCTGCTGCCAAGGCCTCATCGGTGGGAAAAACATGGGCAACGAAATGAGAAAAATCATGGGATAATGGGCTGGGATATGGCTAGACAAACTCGACGGTGTGGGCGACGAAGGTAACGATGATGCATGCTACGCGAGGGCCAAATAGCTGGGGGGATTCCGAGTATGCGGAGTGTTCCGTCGCAAGCCCTTGAGGCGGCGGATGCGGGGCTGCACCCCGACGCACAGGCTTGCCTTGGCGGACTCGTTGCGCAGCGCGATCGACGACACGATCGTCGGCCGTTAGCAATGAGCGAGCCATATGGCCAGCCTGGGCAAGGCGTGACGCCCCTGCTGCCACGGCCTTATCGGTGGGAAAAACGTGGGCAACGAAATAAGAGAAATCGTGGGATAATGAGCTGGGATGTGGCTACACAAGCTCGACGGTGTGGGCGACGAAGCTAATGATGAGGCATGCTACGCGAGGGCCCAATCGTTGGGGGGATTTTGAGCATGCGGAGTGCTTCGTCACAGGACCTCGAGCCAGCAGACGCGAGGCTGGATCTCAACGCCCATGCTTGTCTTTGCGGACTCGTTGCGCAGCACAATCAGCGACACGATCGTCAGCCGTTAGCAATGAGGGAGTGATGTGGCCAGCTTGAGCAAGGCGTGACACCCCTGCAGCCAAAGCCTCATCGGTGGGAAAAACGTGGGCAAAGAAATAAGAAAAATCGTGGGATAATGAGCTGGGATGTGGCTACACAAGCTCGACGATGTGGGCGGCGAAGCTAATGATGATGCATGCTACGCGAGGGCCAAATCACTGGTGGGATTTTGAGCATGCGGAGTGCTTCGTCACAGGCCCTCGAGGCGACGGATGCGGGGCTGGATCCCGACGCCCATGCTTGTCTTTGCGGACTCGTTGCGCAGCACAATCAGCGACACGATCGTTAGCCGTTAGCAATGAGGGAGTGATGTGGCCAGCCTGAGCAAGGCGTGACACCCCTGCTGCGAAAGCCTCATCGGTGGGAAAAACGTGGGCAAAGAAATGAGAAAAATCGTGGGATAAAGAGTTGGGATGTGGCTACACAAAGCTCGACGGTGTGGGCGGCGAAGCTAATGATGATGCATGCTACGCGAGGGCCAAATCGCTAGTGGGATTTTGAGCATGCGGAGTGCTTCGTCACAGGCCCTCGAGGCGACGGACGCGGGGCTAGATCCCGACGCCCAGCCTTGCCTCGACGGACTCATTGCGCAGCGCGATCATTGACACGATCGTGGACCGTTAGCAATGAGCGAGCCATATGTCCAGCCTGGGGAAGGTGTGACTCCCCTGCTGCCAAGGCCTCATCGGTGGAAAAAACGTGGGCAACGAAATGAGAAAAATCGTGGGATAATGAGCTGGGATATGGCAAGACAAACTCGAAGGTGTGGGCGGCGAAGCTAACGATGATGCATGCTACGCGAGGGCCAAATAACTGGGGAGATTTCGAGTATGCGGAGTGTTTCGTCGCAAGCCCTTGAGGTGGCGGATGCGGGGCTGCATCCCGACGCACAAGCTTGCCTTGGCGGACTCATTGCGCAGCGCGATCGACGACACGATCGTCGGCCGTTAGCAATGAGCGAGCCATATGGCCAGCCTGCGCAAGGCGTGACGCCCCTGCTACCACGGCCTCATCGGTGGGAAAAACGTGGGCAACGAAATAAGAGAAATCGTGGGATAATGAGCTGGGATGTGGCTACACAAGCTCGACGGTGTGGGCGGCGAAGCTAATGATGAGGCATGCTACGCGAGGGCCCAATCGTTGGGGGGATTTTGAGCATGCGGAGTGCTTCGTCACAGGACCTCGAGCCAGCAGACGCGAGACTGGATCCCGACGCCCATGCTTGTCTTTGCGGACTCGTTGCGCAGCACAATCAGCGACACGATCGTCAGCCGTTAGCAATGAGGGAGTGATGTGGCCAGCCTGAGCAAGGCGTGACACCCCTGCTGCCAAAGCCTCATCGGTGGGAAAAACGTGGGCAAAGAAATGAGAAAAATCGTGGGATAATGAGCTGGGATGTGGCTACACAAGCTCGACGGTGTGGGCGGCGAAGCTAATGATGATGCATGCTACGCGAGGGCCAAATCGCTGGTGGGATTTTGAGCATGCGGAGTGCTTCGTCACAGGCCCTCGAGGCGACGGATGCGGGGCTGGATCCCGACGCCCAGCCTTGCCTCGACGGACTCGTTGCGCAGCGCGATCGATGACACGATCGTGGACCGTTAGCAATGAGCGAGCCATATGGCCAGCCTGGGCAAGGTGTGACACCCCTGCTGCCAAGGCCTCATCGGTGGAAAAAACGTGGGCAACGAAATGAGAAAAATCGTGGGATAATGAGCTGGGATATGGCAAGACAAACTCGAAGGTGTGGGCGGCGAAGCTAACGATGATGCATGCTACGCGAGGGCCAAATCGCTGGGGTGATTTCGAGCATGCGGAGGGCTTCGTCGCTTGCCCTCGAGGCGACAGATGCAGGGCTGGATCCCGACGCCCAGGATTGCCTTGGGGGAATCGTTGCGCAGCGCGATCGATGACACGATCGTCGGCCGTTAGCAATGAGGAAACCAACTTCCAGCCTGGGCAAGGCGTGACGCCCCTGTTGCCACGGCCTCATCGGTGGGAAAAACGTGGGCAACGAAATAAGAGAAATCGTGGGATAATGAGCTGGGATGTGGCTACACAAGCTCGACGGTGCGGGCGGCGAAGCTAATGATGAGGCATGCTACGCGAGGGCCCAATCGTTGGGGGGATTTTGAGCATGCGGAGTGCTTCGTCACAGGACCTCAAGCCAGCAGACGCGAGGCTGGATCCCGACGCCCATGCTTGTCCTTGCGGACTCGTTGCGCAGCACAATCAGCGACACGATCGTCAGCCGTTAGCAATGAGGGAGTGATGTGGCCAGCCTGAGCAAGGCGTGACACCCCTGCTGTCAAAGCCTCATCGGTGGGAAAAATGTGGGCAAAGAAATGAGAAAAATCATGGGATAATGAGCTGGGATGTGGCTACACAAGCTCGACGGTGTGGGCGGTGAAGCTAATGATGATGCATGCTACGCGAGGGCCAAATCGTTAGTGGGATTTTGAGCATGCGGAGTGCTTCGTCACAGGCCCTCGAGGCGACGGATGCAGGGCTGGATCCCGACGCCCAACCTTGCCTCGACGGACTCGTTGCGCAGCGCGATCGATGACACGATCGTGGACCGTTAGCAATGAGCGAGCCATACGGCCAACCTGGGCAAGGTGTGACTCCCCGTCTGCCAAGGCCTCATAGGTGGAAAAAGCGTGGGCAACGAAATGAGAAAAATCTTGGGATAATGAGCTGGGATATGGCAAGACAAACTCGAAGGTGTGGGCGGCGAAGCTAACGATGATGCATGCTACGCGACGGCCAAATCGCTGGGGTGATTTCGAGCATGCGGAGTGCTTCGTCGCTTGCCCTCGAGGCGACAGATGCAGGGCTGGATCCCGACGCCCAGGATTGCCTTGGAGGAATCGTTGCGCAGCGCGATCGATGGCACGATCGTCGGCCGTTAGCATGAGCAAACCAACGGCTAGCATGGAAAAGGCGTGACACCCCTGCTGCCAAGGCCTCATCGGTGGGAAAAACGTGGGCAACGAAATGAGAAAAATCAGGGGATAATGAGCTTAGATGTGGCCTGACAAACTCGACGGTGCGTACGGCGAAGCTAACGATGATGCATGTTATGCGAGGGCCAAATCGCTGGGGAGATTTTGAGAATGGGGAGTGTTTCATCGCTTGCCCTCGAGACAACGGATGCAGTGTTGGATCCCGACGCCCAGGTTTGGCTTGGCGGACTCGTTGCGCAGTGCGATCGACGACATGATCGTCACCCGTTAGCAATGAGCGAGCCACACAGCCAGCATGGGCAGTGCATGACACCCCTGCTGCCAAGGCCTCATCGGTGGGAAAAACATGGGCAACGAAATGAGAAAAATCGTGGGATAATGGGCTGGGAAATGGCTAGACAAACTCGACGGTGTATGCGACGAAGGTAACGATGATGCATGCTATGCGAGGGGCAAAATATTTTGGGGGGGGGGTGGGTGGGGGGGGGTGGGGGGTGGGGGTTGGCGGGGATTTCGAGTATGCGAGAGTGTTTTCGTCGCAAGACCTTGAGGTGGGATGCGGGGTGCTATCTCTTTTGTTCCCCGACGCCCAGGCTTGCCTTGGCGGACTCGTTGCGCAGCGCGATCGACGACACGATCGTCGGCCGTTAGCAATGAGCGAGCCATATGGCCAGCCTGGGCAAGGCGTGACGCCCCTGCTGCCACGGCCTCATCGGTGGGAAAAACGTGGGAAACGAAATAAGAGAAATCGTGGGATAATGAGCTGGGATGTGGCTACACAAGCTCGACGGTGTGGGCGGCGAAGCTAATGATGAGGCATGCTACGCGAGGGCCCAATCGTTGGGGGGATTTTGAGCATGCGGAGTGCTTCGTCACAGGACCTCGAGCCAGCAGACGCGAGGCTGGATCCCGACGCCCATGCTTGTCTTTGCGTACTCGTTGCGCAGCACAATCAGCGACAGGATCGTCAGCCGTTAGCAATGAGGGAGTGATGTGGCCAGCCTGAGCAAGGCGTGACACCCCTGCTGCCAAAGCCTCATCGGTGGGAAAAACGTGGGCAAAGAAATGAGAAAAATCGTGGGATAATGAGCTGGGATGTGGCTACACAAGCTCGACGGTGTGGGCGGCGAAGCTAATGATGATGCATACTACGCGAGGGCCAAATCGTTAGTGGGATTTTGAGCATGCGGAGTGCTTCGTCACAGGCCCTCGAGGCGACGGATGCAGGGCTAGATCCCGACGCCCAGCCTTGCCTCGACGGACTCGTTGCGCAGCGCGATCGATGACATGATCGTGGACCGTTAGCAATGAGCGAGCCATATGGCCAGCCTGGGCAAGGTGTGACTCCCCTGCTGCCAAGGCCTCATCGGTGGAAAAAACGTGGGCAACAAAAATGAGAAAAATCCTGGGATAATGAGCTGGGATATGGCAAGACAAACTCGAAGGTGTGGGCGGCGAAGCTAACGATGATGCATGCTACGCGAGGGCCAAATCGCTGGGGTGATTTCGAGCATGCGGAGTGCTTCGTTGCTTGCCCTCGAGGCGACAGATGCAGGGCTGGATCCCGACGCCCAGGATTACCTTGGGGGAATCGTTGCGCAGCGCGATCGATGGCACGATCGTCGACCGTTAGCAATGAGCAAACCAACGGCTAGCATGGAAAAGGCGTGACACCCCTGCTGCCAAGGCCTCATCGGTGGGAAAAACGTGGGCAACAAAATGAGAAAAATCAGGGGATAATGAGCTTAGATGTGGCCTGACAAACTCAACGGTGCGTGCGGCGAAGCTAACGATGATGCATGTTATGCGAGGGCCAAATCGCTGGGGAGATTTTGAGAATGGGGAGTGTTTCATCGCTTGCCCTCGAGACAACGGATGCATTGTTGGATCCCGACGCCCAAGTTTGGCTTGGCGGACTCGTTGCGCAGTGCGATCGACGACATGATCGTCACCCGTTAGCAATGAGCAAGCCACACAGCCAGCATGGGCAGGGAATGACACCCCTGCTGCCAAGGCCTCATCGGTGGGAAAAACATGGGCAACGAAATGAGAAAAATCGTGGGATAATGGGCTGGGAAATGGCTAGACAAACTCGACGGTGTATGCGACGAAGGTAACGATGATGCATGCTCTGGCGAGGCGGCAAATAGCTGGCCGGGAGTTCGAGTATGCGGAGTTTGTTTCGTCGCAAGCCCTTGAGTGGCGGATGCGGGGCTGCATCCCTGACGCACAAGCTTTGCCTTGGCGGACTCATTGCGCAACGCGAACGACGGCACGATCGTCGGCCATTAGCAATGAGCGAGCCACACGGCCAGCCTGGGCAAGGCGTGACACCTCTGCTGCCAAGGCCTCATCGGTGGGAAAAACTGGGGCAACGAAATGGGAAAAATCTTGGGATAATGAGCTGGGATGTGGCTACACAAGCTCGACGGTCGAACGTGGGGCGCGCGCAAGCTAATGATGAAGGCATGCTACGCGATGGCCCCAATCGCTGGGGGGATTTGAGCAGCGGAGTGCTTGTCAACAGGACTCGAGCCAGCAGGACGCGAGACTGATCCCGACGCCAGGCTTCCCTTTGCGGACTCGTTGCGCAGCGTGATCGACGACATGATTGTCGTCCATTAGCAATGAACGAGCAACATGGCCAGCCTGGGCAAGGCGTGACACCCCTGCTGCAAAGGCCTCATCGGTGGGAAAATCGTGGGCAACGAAATGAGAAAAATCGTGGGATAATGAGCTGGGATTTGGCTACACAAGCTCGACGGTATAGGCGGCGAAGCTAATGATGATGCATGCTACGCGAGGGCCAAATCGTTGGGGGAATTTTAAGCATGCGGAGTGCTTTGTCACAGGCCCTCGAGGTGGCGGATGCGGGGGTGGATCACGGGACGCCCAGCCTTGCCTCGACGGAACTTCGTTGCGCAGCCGCGATCGATGACACGATGTGCTCGGGATCGTTATCAATGAGAGAGCATTGACCTTATGGCCAGCCTGGGCAAGGTGTGAATCCACCTGCTGCTGAGGCTCTCATCGGCGGGAAAAAACTATGGGCAAGAAATGAGAAAAAATCATGGGATAATGAGCGGGATATGGCAAGACAAACCTCGTAAGGTGGGGCGGCGAAGTAACCGATGATGCATGCTACTGCGAGGCCAACTCGCTGGGGTGATTTCGGAGCATTGGGGAGTGCTTCGTCGCTTGCCCTCGAGGCTACAGATGCAGGGCTGGATCCCGACGCCCAAGATTGCCTTGGGGGAATCGTTGCGCAGCGCGATCGATGACATGATCGTCGGCCGTTAGCAATGAGCAAACCAACGGCTAGCATGGGAAAGGCGTGACACCCCTGCTGCCAAGGTCTCATCGGTGGGAAAAACGTGGGCAACGAAATGAGAAAAATCATGGGATAATGAGCTTGGATGTGGCTAGACGAACTCGACGGTGCGTGCGGCGAAGCTAACGATGATGAATGTTATGCGAGGGCCAAATCGCTGGGGAGATTTTGAGCATGGGGAGTGTTTCATCGCTTGCCCTCGAGACAACGGATGCAGTGCTGGATCCCGACGCCCAGGTTTGGCTTGGCGGACTCGTTGTGCAGTGCGATCGACGACATGATCGTCACCCGTTAGCAATGAGCGAGCCACACAGCCAGCATGGGCAGGGCATGACACCCCTGCTGCCAAGGCCTCATCGGTGGGAAAACATGGGCAACGAAATGAGAAAAATCGTGGGATAATGGGCTTGGATGTGGCTAGAGAAACTCGACGGTGTGGGCGGCGAAGCTAACGATGATGCATGCTACGCGAGGGCCAAATAGCTGGGGGGATTTCGAGTATGCGGAGTGTTTCGTCGCATGCCCTTGAGGTGGCGGATGCGGGGCTGCATCCCGACGCACAAGCTGGCCTTGGCGGACTCGTTGCGCAGCGCGATAGACGACACGATCGTCGACCGTTAGCAATGAGCGAGCCATATGGCCAGCCTGGGCAAGGCGTGATGCCCCTGCTGCCACGGCTTCATCGGTGGGAAAAACGTGGGCAACGAAATAAGAGAAATCGTGGGATAATGAGTTGGGATGTGGCTACACAAGCTCGACGGTGTGGGCGGCAAAGCTAATGATGAGGCATGCTACGCGAGGGCCCAATCGCAGGGGGGATTTTCAGCATGCGGAGTGCTTCGTCACAGGACCTCGAGCCAGCAGACGCGAGACTGGATCCCGACGCCCATGCTTGTCTTGCGGACTCGTTGCGCAGCACAATCAGCGACACGATCGTCAGCCATTAGCAATGAGGGAGTGATGTGGCCAGCCTGAGCAAGGCGTGACACCCCTGCTGCCAAAGCCTCATCGGTGGGAAAAACGTGGGCAAAGAAATGAGAAAAATCGTGGGATAATGAGTTGGGATGTGGCTACACAAGCTCGACGGTGTGGGCGGCGAAGCTAATGATGATGCATGCTACGCGAGGGCCAAATCGCTGGTGGGATTTTGAGCATGCGGAGTGCTTTGTCACAGGCCCTCGAGGCGACGGATGCGGAGCTGGATCCCGACGCCCAGCCTTGCCTCGACGGACTCGTTGCGCAGCGCGATCGATGACACGATCGTGGATCGTTATCAATGAGCGAGCCATATGGCCAGCCTGGGCAAGGTGTGACTCCCCTGCTGCTGAGGCCTCATCGGTGGAAAAAACGTGGGCAACGAAATGAGAAAAATCGTGGGATAATGAGCTGAGATATGGCAAGACAAGCTCGAAGGTGTGGGCGGCGAAGCTAACGATGATGCATGCTACGCGAGGGCCAAATCGCTGGGGTGATTTCGAGCATGCGGAGTGCTTCGTCGCTTGCCCTCGAGGCGACAGATGCAGGGCTGGATCCCGACGCCCAAGATTGCCTTGGGGGATTCGTTGCGCAGCGCGATCGATGACACGATCGTCGGCCGTTAGCAATGAGCAAACCAACGGCTAGCATGGAAAAGGCGTGACACCCCAGCTGCCAAGGTCTCATCGGTGGGAAAAACGTGGGCAACGAAATGAGAAAAATCATGGGATAATGAGCTTGGATGTGGCTAGACGAACTCGACGGTGCGTGCGGCGAAGCTAACGATGATGAATGTTATGCGAGGGCCAAATCGCTGGGGAGATTTTGAGCATGGGGAGTGTTTCATCGCTTGCCCTCGAGACAACGGATGCAGTGCTGGATCCCGACGCCCAGGTTTGGCTTGGCGGACTCGTTGTGCAGTGCGATCGACGACATGATCGTCACCCGTTAGCAATGAGCGAGCCACACAGCCAGCATGGGCAGGGCATGACACCCCTGCTGCCAAGGCCTCATCGGTGGGAAAAACATGGGCAACGAAATGAGAAAAATCGTGGGACAATGGGCTGGGATGTGGCTAGACAAACTCGACGGTGTGGGCGGCGAAGCTAACGATGATGCATGCTACGCGAGGGCCAAATAGCTGGGGGGATTTCGAGTATGCGGAGTGTTTCGTCGCAAGCCCTTGAGGCAGCGGATGCGGGGCTGCATCCCAACGCACAGGCTTGCCTTGGCGGACTCATTGCGCAGCGCGATCGACGACACGATCGTCGGCCGTTAGCAATGAGCGAGCCATATGGCCAGCCTGGGCAAGGCGTGACGCCCCTGCTGCCACGGCCTTATCGGTGGGAAAAACGTGGGCAACGAATTAAGAGAAATCGTGGGATAATGACCTGGGATGTGGCTACACAAGCTCGACGGTGTGGGCGACGAAGCTAATGATGAGGCATGCTACGCGAGGGCCCAATCGTTGGGGGGATTTTGAGCATGCGGAGTGCTTCGTCACAGGACCTCGAGCCAGCAGACGCGAGGCTGGATCTCAACGCCCATGCTTGTCTTTGCGGACTCGTTGCGCAGCACAATCAGCGACACGATCGTCAGCCGTTAGCAATGAGGGAGTGATGTGGCCAGCTTGAGCAAGGCGTGACACCCCTGCAGCCAAAGCCTCATCGGTGGGAAAAACGTGGGCAAAGAAATAAGAAAAATCGTGGGATAATGAGCTGGGATGTGGCTACACAAGCTCGACGATGTGGGCGGCGAAGCTAATGATGATGCATGCTACGCGAGGGCCAAATCGCTGGTGGGATTTTGAGCATGCGGAGTGCTTCGTCACAGGCCCTCGAGGCGACGGATGCGGGGCTGGATCTCGACGCCCATCCTTGCCTCGAGGACTCGTTGCGCAGCGCGATTGATGAGACGATCGTGGACCGTTAGCAATGAGCGTGCCATATGGCCAGCCTGGGCAAGGTGTGACTCCCCTGCTGCCAACGCCTCATCGGTGGAAAAAACGTGGGCAACGAAATGAGAAAAATCGTGGGATAATGAGCTGGGATATGGCAAGACAAACTCGAAGGTGTGGGCGGCGAAGCTAACGATGATGCATGCTACGCGAGGGCCAAATCGCTGGGGTGATTTCGAGCATGCAGAGTGCTTCGTCGCTTGCCCTCGAGGCGACAGATGCAGGGCTGGATCCCGACGCCCAAGATTGCCTTGGGGGAATCGTTGCGCAGCGCGATCGATGACACGATCGTCGGCCGTTAGCAATGAGCAAACCAACGGCTAGCATGGGAAAGGCGTGACACCCCTGCTGCCAAGGCCTCATCGGTGGAAAAAACGTGGGCAACGAAATGAGAAAAATCATGGGATAATGATCTTAGATGTGGCTAGACAAACTCGACGGTGCGTGCGGCGAAGCTAACGATGATGCATGTTATGCGAGGGCCAAATCGCTGGGGAGATTTTGAGCATGGGGAGTGTTTCATCGCTTGCCCTCGAGACAACGGATGCAGTGTTGGATCCCGACGCCTAGGTTTGGCTTGGCGGACTCATTGCGCAGTGCGATCGACGACATGATCGTCACCCGTTAGCAATGAGCGAGCCACACAGCCAGCATGGGCAGGGCATGACACCCCTGCTACCAAGGCCTCATTCGTGGGAAAAACATGGGCAACGAAATGAGAAAAATCGTGGGATAATGGGCTGGGATATGGCTAGACAAACTCGACGGTGTGGGCGACAAAGGTAATGATGATGCATGATACGCGAGGGCCAAATAGCTGGGGGGATTTCGAGTATGCGGAGTGTTCCGTTGCAAGCCCTTGAGGCGGCGGATGCGGGGCTGCATCCCGACGCACAGGCTTGCCTTGGCGGACTCGTTGCGCAGCGCGATCGACGACACGATCGTCGGCCGTTAGCAATGAGCGAGCCATATGGCCAGCCTGGGCAAGGCGTGACGCCCCTGCTGCCACGGCCTCATCGGTGGGAAAAACGTGAGAAACGAAATAAGAGAAATCGTGGGATAATGAGCTGGGATGTGGCTACACAAGCTCGACGGTGTGGGCGGCGAAGCTAATGATGAGGCATGCTACACGAGGGCCCAATCGTTGGGGGGATTTTGAGCATGCGGAGTGCTTCGTCACAGGACCTCGAGCCAGCAGACGCAAGGCTGGATCTCGACGCCCATGCTTGTCTTTGCGGACTCGTTGCGCAGCATAATCAGCGACACGATCGTCAGCCGTTAGCAATGAGGGAGTGATGTGGCCAGCCTGAGCAAGGCGTGACACCCCTGCTGCCAAAGCCTCATCGGTGGGAAAAACATGGGCAAAGAAATGAGAAAAATCGTGGGATAATGAGCTGGGATGTGGCTACACAAGCTCGACGGTGTGGGCGGCGAAGCTAATGATGATGCATGCTACGCGAGGGCCAAATCGCTGGTGGGATTTTGAGCATACGGAGTGCTTCGTCACAGGCCCTAGATTCGACGGATGCGGGGCTAGATCCCGACGCCCAGCCTTGCCTCGACGGACTCGTTGCGCAGCGCGATCGATGACACGATCGTGGACCGTTAGCAATGAGCGAGCCATATGGCCAGCCTGGGGAAGGTGTGACTCCCCTGCTGCCAAGGCCTCATCGGTGGAAAAAACGTGGGCAACGAAATGAGAAAAATCGTGGGATAATGAGCTGGGATATGGCAAGACAAACTTGAAGGTGTGGGCGGCGAAGCTAACGATGATGCATGCTACGCGAGGGCCAAATCGCTGGGGTGATTTCGAGCATGCGGAGTGCTTCGTCCCTTGCCCTCGAGGCGACAGATGCAGGGCTGGATCCCGACGCCCAGGATTGCCTTGGTGGAATCGTTTCACAGCGCGATCGATGACACGATCGTCGGCCGTTAGCAATGAGCAAACCAACGGCTAGCATGGGAAAGGCGTGACACCCCTGCTGCCAAGGCCTCATCGGTGGGAAAAACGTGGGCAAAGAAATGAGAAAAATCATGGGATAATGAGCTTGGATGTGGCTAGACAAACTCGACGGTGTGGGCGGCGAAGCTAATGATGAGGCATGCTACGCGAGGGCCCAATCGCTGGGGGGATTTTGAGCATGCGGAGTGCTTTGTCACAGGACCTCGAGCCAGCAGACGCGAGACTGGATCCCGACGCCCATGCTTGTCTTTGCGGACTCGTTGCGCAGCACAATCAGCGACACGATCGTCAACCGCTAGCAATGAGGGAGTGATGTGGCCAGCGTGAGCAAGGTGTGACACCCCTGCTGCCAAAGCCTCATCGGTGGGAAAAACGTGGGCAAAGAAATGAGAAAAATCATGGGATAATGAGCTGGGATGTGGCTACACAAGCTCGACGGTGTGGGTGGCGAAGCTAATGATGATGCATGCTACGCGAGGGCCAAATCGCTGGTGGGATTTTGAGCATGCGGAGTGCTTCGTCACAGGCCCTCGAGGCGGCGGATGCGGGGCTGGATCCCGACGGCCAGCCTTGCCTCGACGGACTCCTTGCGCAGCGCGATCGATGACACGATCGTGGACCGTTAGCAATGAGCGAGCCATATGGCCAGCCTGGGCAAGGTGTGACTCCCCTGCTTCCAAGGCCTCATCGGTGGAAAAAATGTGGGCAACGAAATGAGAAAAATCGTGGGATAATGAGCTGGGATATGGCAAGACAAACTCGAAGGTGTGGGCGGCGAAGCTAACGATGATGCATGCTACGCGAGGGCCAAATCGCTGGGGTGATTTCGAGCATGCGGAGTGCTTCGTCGCTTGCCCTCAAGGCGACAGATGCAGGGCTGGATCCCGACGCCCAAGATTGCCTTGGGGGAATCGTTACGCAGCGCGATCGATGACACGATCGTCGGCCGTTAGCAATGAGCAAACCAACGGCTAGCATGGGAAAGGCGTGACACACCTGCTGCCAAGGCCTCATCGGTGGGAAAAACGTGGGCAACGAAATGAGAAAAATCATGGGATAATGATCTTAGATGTGGCTAGACAAACTCGACGGTGCGTGCGGCGAAGCTAACGATGATGCATGTTATGCGAGGGCCAAATCGCTGGGGAGATTTTGAGCATGGGGAGTGTTTCATCGCTTGCCCTCGAGACAACGGATGCAGTGCTGGATCCCGACGCCCAGGTTTGGCTTGGCGGACTCGTTGCGCAGTGCGATCGACGACATGATCGTCACCCGTTAGCAATGAGCGAGCCGCACAGCCAGCATGGGCAGGGCATGACACCCCTGCTGCCAAGGCCTCATCGGTGGGAAAAACATGGGCAACGAAATGAGAAAAATCGTGGGATAATGGGCTGGGATATGGCTAGACAAACTCGACGGTGTGTGCGACGAAGGTAACGATGGTGCATGATACGCGAGGGCCAAATAGCTGGGGGGATTTCGAGTATGCGGAGTGTTCCGTCGCAAGCCCTTGAGGCGGCGGATGCGGGGCTGCATCCCGACGCACAGGCTTGCCTTGGCGGACTCGTTGCGCAGCGTCAATCGGCCGTTAGCAATGAGCGAGCCATATGGCCAGCCTGGGCAAGGCGTGACGCCCCTGCTGCCACGGCCTCATCGGTGGGAAAAACGTGGGCAACGAAATAAGAAAAATTGTGGGATAATGAGCTGAGATGTGGCTACACAAGCTCGACGGTGTGGGCGGCGAAGCTAATGATGAGGCATGCTACGCGAGGGCCCAATCGCTGGGGGGATTTTGAGCATGCGGAGTGCTTTGTCACAAGACCTCGAGCCAGCAGACGCGAGACTGGATCCCGACGCCCATGCTTGTCTTTGCGGACCTCTGTTGCGTCAGCACAATCAGCGACACCCGATCGTCACCGTTAGCAATGAGGGAGTGATTGGCCAGCGTGAGCAAGGTGTGACAACCCCTGCTGCCAAGCCTGACATCGTTGGGAAAAACGTGGCCAAGAAATGAGAAAAATCGTGGGATACTGGTTGGGATGTGGCTACACAATCTCGGACGGTGTGGGCGGCGAAGCTAATGATGTTTGCGTGCTACGCGAGGCCAAATCGCTGGTGGGATTTGGCATGCGGATTGGCTTCGTCAAGGCCCTCAAGAGGGGCGACGGATGCGTGGCTGGATCCCGACGCCCTGCCTTGCCGTCGACGGACTCGTTGCGCAGCGCGATCGATGACACGATCGTGGACCGTTAGCAATGAGCGAGCCATACGGCCAACCTGGGCAAGGTGTGACTCCCCGTCTGCCAAGGCCTCATAGGTGGAAAAAGCGTGGGCAACGAAATGAGAAAAATCTTGGGATAATGAGCTGGGATATGGCAAGACAAACTCGAAGGTGTGGGCGGCGAAGCTAACGATGATGCATGCTACGCGAGGGCCAAATCGCTGGGGTGATTTCGAGCATGCGGAGTGCTTCGTCGCTTGCCCTCGAGGCGACAGATGCAGGGCTGGATCCCGACGCCCAGGATTGCCTTGGTGGAATCGTTCCACAGCGCAATCGATGACACGATCGTCGGCCGTTAGCAATGAGCAAACTAATGGCTAGCATGGGAAAGGCGTGACACCCCTGCTGCCAAGGCCTCATCGGTGGGAAAAACGTGGGCAACGAAATGAGAAAAATCATGGGATAATGAGCTTAGATGTGGCTAGACAAACTCGACGGTGCGTGCGGCGAAGCTAACGATGATGCATGTTATGCGAGGGCCAAATCGCTAGGGAGATTTTGAGCATAGGGAGTGCTTCATCGCTTGCCCTCGAGACCTTGGATGCAGTGCTGGATCTCGACGCCCAGGTTTGGCTTGGCGGACTCGTTGCGCAGTGCGATCGACGACATGATCGTCACCCGTTAGCAATGAGCGAGCCACACAGCCAGCATGGGTAGGGCATGACACCACTGCTGCCAAGGCCTCATCGGTGGGAAAATCTTGGGCAACGAATGAGAAAAATCGTGGGATAATGGGCTGGGATATGGCTAGACAAACTCGACGGTGTGGGCGACGAAGGTAACGATGATGCATGCTACACGAGGGCTAAATAGCTGGGGGGATTTCGAGTATGCGGAGTGTTCCGTCGCAAGCACTTGAGGCGGCGGATGCGGGGCTGCATCCCAACGCACAGGCTTGCCTTGGCGGACTCGTTGCGCAGCGCGATCGACGACACGATCGTCGGCCGTTAGCAATGAGCGAGCCATATGGCCAGCCTGGGCAAGGCGTGACGCCCCTGCTGCCACGGCCTCATCGGTGGGAAAAACGTGGGCAACGAAATAAGAGAAATCGTGGGATAATGAGCTGGCATGTGGCTACACAAGCTCGACGGTGTGGGCGGCGAAGCTAATGATGAGGCATGCTACGAGAGGGCCCAATCGTTGGGGGGATTTTGAGCATGCGGAGTGCTTCGTCACAGGACCTCGAGCCAGCAGACGCGAGGCTGGATCTTGACGCCCATGCTTGTCTTTGCGGACTCGTTGCGCAGCACAATCAGAGACACGATCGTCAGCCGTTAGCAATGAGGGAGTGATGTGGCCAGCCTGAGCAAGGCGTGACACCCCTGCTGCCAAAGCCTCATCGATGGGAAAAACATGAGCAAAGAAATGAGAAAAATCGTGGGATAATGAGCTGGGATGTGGCTACACAAGCTCGACGGTGTGGGCCGGCGAAGCTAATGATGATGCATGCTACGCGAGGGCCAAATCGCTGGTGGGATTTTGAGTATGCGGAGTGCTTCGTCACAGGCCCTCGAGGCGACGGATGCGGGGCTAGATCCCGACGCCCAGCCTTGCCTCGACGGACTCATTGCGCAGCGCGATCGATGACATGATCGTGGACCGTTAGCAATGAGCGAGCCATATGGCCAGCCTGGGCAAGGTGTGACTCCCCTGCTGCCAAGGCCTCATCGGTGGAAAAAACGTGGGCAACGAAATGAGAAAAATCGTGGGATAATGAGCTGGGATATGGCAAGACAAACTAGAAGGTGTGGGCGGCGAAGCTAACGATGATGCAAGCTACGCGAGGGCCAAATCGCTGGGATGATTTCGAGCATGCGGAGTGCTTCGTCGCTTGCCCTCGAGGCGACAGATGCAGGGCTGGATCCCGACGCCCAGGATTGCCTTGGGGGAATCGTTGCGCAGCGCGATCGATGACACGATCGTCGGCCGTTAGCCATGAGCAAACCAACGGCTAGCATGGGAAAGGCGTGACACCCCTGCTGCCAAGGCCTCATCGGTGGAAAAAATGTGGGCAACGAAATGAGAAAAATCATGGGATAATGAGCTTAGATGTGGCTAGACAAACTCGACGGTGCGTGCGGCGAAGCTAACGATGATGCATGTTATGCGAGGGCCAAATCGCTGGGGAGATTTTGAGCATGGGGAGTGTTTCATCGCTTGCCCTCGAGACAACGGATGCAATGCTGGATCCCGACGCCCAGGTTTGGCTTGGCGGACTCGTTGCGCAGTGCGATCGACGATATGATCGTCACCCGTTAGCAATGAGCGAGCCACACAGCCAGCATGGGCAGGGCATGACACCCCTGCTGCCAAGGCCTCATCGGTGGGAAAAACATGGGCAACGAAATGAGAAAAATCGTGGGATAATGGGTTGGGATATGGCTAGACAAACTCGACGGTGTGGGCGACGAAGGTAACGATGGTGCATGATACGCGAGGGCCAAATAGCTGGGGGGATTTCGAGTATGCGGAGTGTTCCGTCGCAAGCCCTTGAGGCGGCGGATGCGGAGCTGCATCCCGACGCACAGGCTTGCCTTGGCGGACTCGTTGCGCCGCGTCAATCGGCTGTTAGCAATGAGCGAGCCATATGGCCAGCCTGGGCAAGGCGTGACGCCCC
>JAJFZO010000236.1:0-25000 GCA_021397835.1 Moringa oleifera
GGCAGGGACTCGGGGGCTGGCTCGCGATAGGCGCCCGCAGCCTGGCTGGTGCGCCCACCGCTGCCGCACGCTGGGCGAGTAGCCCATGCCGTGCCTTCTGGGGGCTGCCTGGGCATGCCACCCGTGTCCAGGGTCCGTGCGACGTGGCCCCCCTGGCTTGCTCGCTGGGCACTTAGTCGAGGGGCAGGGACTCGGGGGCTGGGTCGCGATGGGAGACCGCGGCCTGGCTGGCGCGCCCACCACTGCCACACATTGGGCGAGTAGCCCATGCCGTGCCTGCTGGGGGATGCCCGGGCCTGCCACCCATGTCCGGGTCCGTGCAACATCGAAAGGCAGGGACTCGGGGGCTGGCCCGTGATGGGCCCCCACGGCATAGCTGGCGCCCCCAACGCTGCCGCACGCTGGGCTAGCAGCCCATTCCGTGCCTGCTGGGGGCTGCCCGGGACTGCAACCCATGCCCAGGGTCCATGCAACACGGCACCCTTGCCTCGCACGCTGGGCAGTCAGTAGAAGGGCAGGGACTCGGGGGCTGGCTCGCGATGGGCGCCCACGGCCTAGCTGGCGCGCCCAACGCTGCCGCACGCTGGGCGAGCAACCCATGCCGTGCCTGCTGGGGGCTTCCTGGGCATGCCACCATGCCCAGGGTCCATGCGACGCGGCCCCCCTGGCTTGCCCGCTGGGCACTTAGTCGAGGGACAGGAACGTGGGGGCTAGCTCGCGATGGGCTCCCGCGGAATGGCTGGCGCGCCCAACGCTGCCGCACGCTGGGCGAGCAGCCCATGCCGTGCCTGCTGGGGGCTGCCTGGGTGTGCAACCCGTGCCCAGGGTCTGTGCGACACAGCACCTCTGGCTTGCGCTCTGGGCTGTCAGTCGAGGGGCAGTGACGAGGGGGCTGGCTCGAGATGAGCGACCGTGGGCAGGTTGGCGCGGCCAACGCTGCCGTATGCTGGGCAAGCAGCCCATGCCGTGCCTGCTGAGGGCTGCCTGGGTGTGCTACCCGTGCCCGGGGTCTGTGCGACATGGCACCCCTGGCTCGCACGCTGGCTAGTCAGTCGAGGGGCAGGGACGAGGGGCTGGCTCGCGATGGGCTCCCGCTGCCTGGCTGGCACGCCGAACGTAACCGCACGCTGGCCGAGCAGGCCATGGCGTGCCTGTTGGGGGCCACCTGGGCGTGCCACTCATGCCCAGGGTCCGTGCAACATGGCACCCCTGGAACTCACGCTGGCTAGTCAGTCGAGGGGCAGCGACGAGGGGGCTCGCTCGCGATGGGCGCCCGCAGCCTGGCTGGCGCGCCCACCGCTGCCGAACGCTGGGCGAGCAGCCCATGCCGTGCCTGCTGGGGGCTGCCTGGGTATGCCCACCGTGCCCAGGGTCCGTGTGATGCGGCCCCCCTGGCTCGCTCGCTGGGCACTTTGTTGAGGGACAGGAACGTGGGGGCTAGCTCGCGATGGGCGCCCCTCGCTGGCGCGCCCACCGCTGCTGCATGCTGGGCGAGCAGCCCATGCCATGCCTGCTGGGGGCTGCCTGGGCATGCCACCCGTGCCCGGGGACAGTGCGACATGGTACCCCTGGCTCGCACGCTGGGCACTCAGTTGAGGGACTGGGACGAGGAGGCTGGCTCGCGATGGGTGCCCGCGGCCTCGCTGGCGCGCCCAACGCTGCCGCACGCTGGGCGAGCAGCCCATGCCGTGCCTGCTGGGGGCTGCCTGGGCGTGCCACCCGTTCCCAGGGTCCGTGCAACACAGCACCTCTGGCTTGCGCTCTGGGCTGCCAGTCGAGGGGCAGGGACGAGTGGGCTGGCTCGCGATGGGCGCCAGCGGCCTGGCTGGCGCGCCCACCGCTGCCGCATGCTGGGCGAGCAGCCCATGCCGTGCCTGCTGGGGGCTGCCCGGGCGTGCCACTTGTGCCCAGGGTCCATGCGACGCTGCACCCCTGGCTCGCACGCGGGGCAGTCGGTAGAGGGGCAGCGACTCAGGGGCTGGCTAGCGATGGGCGACCGCGGCCTGGCTGGCGCGCCCACCGCTACCGCACATTGGGTGAGCAGCCCATGCCGTGCCTGCTTGGGGCTTCCTGGGTGTGCCACCTGTGCCAAGGGTCCGTGCGACACGTCCCCCCTGGCTTGCTCGCTGGGCACTTAGTCGAGGGACAGGAACGTGGGGGCTAACTCGCGATGGGCGCCCGCGGACTGGCTGGCGCGCCCAACGCTGCCGGACGCTTGGCGAGCAGCCCATGCCGTGCCTGCTGGGGGCTCCCTGGGCCTGCCACCCGTGCCCAGGGTTTGTGCGACACGGCACCCCTGGCTCGCACGCTGGGCAGTCAGTCGAGTTGCAGGGACGAGGGGGCTGGCTCGCGATGGGCGCCCGCGGCCTGGCTGGCGCGCTCACCGCTGCCGCACGCTGGGCGAGCAGCCCATGCCATGCCTGCTCGGGGCTGCCTGGGGGTGCCACACGCGCCTAGGGTCTGTGCAACGTGGCCCCCATGGCTCGCTCACGGGGCACTTAGTCGAGGGACAGGGACGTTGGGGCTGGCTCGCGATGGGCGCCTGTGGCCTAAATGGTGCGCCCACTGCTGCCGCAAGATGTGCGAGCTGCCAATGCCATGCCTGCTGGGGCCTTCCTGGGTTTGCCACCCGTGCCCAGGGTCCGTGCGACGCGGCCCCCCTAGCTCATTCGAGGGGCACTTAGTCGAGGGACAGGGACGTGGGGGCTGGCTCGCGAAGGGCGCCTGTGGCGTAAATGGTGCGCCCACCGCTGCCGCACGATGGGCGAGAGGCCCATACCGTGCCTGCTTGACACTCCTTGATTGTGCCACCCGTGCCCAGGGTCAGTGCGATGCGGCACCCCTGGCTCGCACTCTGGGCAGTCAGTCGAGGGGCAGGAACGAGGGGGCTGGCTCGCGATGGGCGCCCGCGGCCTGGCTGGCGCGCCCACCGCTGCCGCACGCTGGGCGAGCAGCCCATGCCATGCCTGCTGGGTGCTGCTTGGGCGTGCCACTTGTGCCCAGGGTCCGTGCGACGCGGCATCCCTGGCTCGCACGCTGGGCAGTCAGTTGAGGGGCAGGGACGTAGGGGCCTGCTACCGCTGCCGCACGCTGGGCGAGCAGCCCATGCGGTGCCTGCTGGGGGCTACCTGGCTATGCCGCCCATGCCCAGGGTCTGTGCGACGCAGCCCCCCTGGCTCGCTCGCTTGGCACTATGTGGAGGGACAGGGACGAGGGGGCTGGCTCGCGATGGGCGCCCGCGGCCTGGCTGTCGCACCCACGGCTGCCGTACGCTGGGCGAGCATCCCATGCCATGCCGGCTGGGGGCTGCCTGGGTGTGCCACTCATGCCCAGGGTCCGTGCGATGCGGCACCACTGGCTTGCACGCTGGGCAGTCAGTCGAGGGGCAGGGATGAGGGGGCTGTCTACCGCTGCCGCACACTGGGCGAGAGGCCCATGCCGTGCCTGCTGGGGGCTGCCTGGGCGTGCCACCCGTTCCCAGGGTCCGTGTGACGCAGCCCCCCTGGCTCGCTCGCTTGGCACTATGTCGAGAGACAAGGACGAGGGGGCTGGCTTGCGATGGGCGCCCGCGGCCATGCTGGGACACCCACCGCTGCCGCACGCTTGGCGAGCAGCCCATGCCGTGCCTGCTGTGGGCTGCCTAGGCAAGCCACCAATGCCCAGGGTCCATGCAATGCAGTACCCCTGCGTCGCACGCTGCGCAGTCAGTCGAGGGGCAGGGACGAAGGGGCTGGCTACCGCTGCCGCACGCTAGGCGAACAGCCCATACCGTGCCTGCTGGGGGCTTCCTGGGGGTGCCACCCATGCCCAGGGTCCGTGCGACACAGCCCCCCTTGCTCACTCGCTGGGCACTATGTCGATGGACAGGAACGAGGGGGCTGGCTCGCGATGGGCACCCGCGGCCTGGCTGGCGCGCCCACCGCTGCCGCACGCTGGGCGAGCAGCCCATGCCGTGCCTGCTGGGTGCTGCCTGGGCGTGCCACTTGTGCCCAGGGTCCGTGCGACGCGGCGTCCCTGGCTCGCACGCTGGGCAGTCAGTTGAGGGGCAGGGACGTAGGGGCCTGCTACCACTGCCGCACGCTGGGTGAGCAGCCCATGCCGTGCCTGCTGGGGGCTACCTGGATATGCTGCCCATGCCCGGGGTCTGTGCGACGCAGCCCCCCTGGCTCGCTCGCTTGGCACTATGTCGAGGGACAGGGACGAGGGGGCTGGCTCGCGATGGGTGCCCGCGGCCATGCTGGCACGCCCACCGCTGTCGCACGCTGGGCGAGCAGCCCTTGCCGTGCCTGCTGGGTGCTGCCTGGGCGTGCCACTTGTGCCCAGGGTCCGTGCGACGCGGCGTCCCTGGCTCGCACGCTGGGCAGTCAGTTGAGGGGCAGGGACGTAGGGGACTGCTACCACTGCCGCACGCTGGGCGAGCAGCCCATGCCGTGCCTACTGGGGGCTACCTGGATATGCTGCCCATGCCCGGGGTCTGTGCGACGCAGCCCCCCTGGCTCGCTCGCTTGGCACTATGTCGAGGGACAGGGACGAGGGGGCTGGCTCGCGATGGGCGCCCGAGGCCATGCTGGCACGCCCACCGCTGTCGCACGCTGGGCGAGCAGCCCATGCCGTGCCTGCTGTGGGCTGCCTAGGCAAGCCACCAATGCCCAGGGTCCATGCAACGCGGTACCCCTGCGTTGCACGCTGCGCAGTCAGTCGAGGGGCAGGGACGAAGGGGCTGGCTACCGCAGCCGCAAGCTGGGCGAACAGCCCATACCGTGCCTGCTGGAGGCTTCCTGGGCGTGCCACCCATGCCCAGGGTCCATACGAGAATGTCCCCCTTGCTTGCTCGCTGGGCACTATGTCGATGGACAGGAACGAGGGGGCTGGCTCGCGATGGGCGCCCGCGGCCTGGCTGGCTCGCCCACCGCTGCTGCACGCTGGGCGAGCAGCCCATGCCGTGCCAGCTGGGGGCTGCCTGGGTGTGCCACCCGTTCCCAGGGTCCTTGTGATGCGACACCCATGGCTCACTCACTTGGAAGTCAGTCGAGGGGCAGGGACGAGGGGGCTGGCTCGTGATGGGCGCCCGCGGCCTGGCTGGCGTGCCCACGGCTGCCGTATGATTGGTGAGCATCCCATGCCGTGCCTGCTGGGGGCTGCCTCGGTGTGCCACCCAAGCCCAGGGTCCGTGCGACGCGGCACCCCTGGCTTGCACGCTGGGCAGTCAGTCAAGGGGCAGGGACGAAGGCGCTGGCTGCCGCTGCCGCACGCTGGGCGTGCAGCCCATGCTGTGCCTGCTGGCGGCTGCCTGGGCGTGACACCCATTCCCAGGGTCCATGCGACGCAGCCCCCCTGGCTCGCTCGCTGGGCACTATGTCGACGTACAGGGATGAGGGGGCTGCCTCGCGATGGGCACCTGCGGTCTGGCTGGCACGCCTACTGCTGCCGCACACTGGGCGAGCAGCCCATGCCGTGCCTGCTGGGGGCTGCCTGGGCGTGCCACCCGTGCCCAGGGCCCATGCGACGTGATACCCCTGGCTCGCTTGCTTGGCAGTCAGTCGAGGGGCAGGGACGGAGGGGCTGGCTCGCGATGGGCGCTCGCGGCCTGGTTGGCGCACCCACCGCTGCCGCACGCTGGGCGAGCAGCCCATGCCGTGCTTTCTGGGGGCTGCCTGGGCGTCCCACCCGTGCCCTGGGTCCTTGTGACGCGACACCCCTGGCTCGCACGCTGGGCAGTCCGTCGAGGGGCAGGGACGATGGGGCTAGCTCGCGATGGGCACCCGCGGCCTGGCTGGCGCGCCCACCGCTGCCGTACGCTTGGCGAGCATCCCATGCTGTGCCTGCTGGGGGCTGCCTGTGCGTGCCACCAGTGCCCAGGGTCCGTGTGACGCGGCACCCCTGGCTTGCACGCTGGGCAGTCAGTCGAGGGGCAGCGACAAAGGGGCTGGCTACCGCTGCCGCACGCTGGGTGAGCAGCCCATGCCGTGCCTGCTGGGGGCTACCTGGGCGTGCCACCCATGAACAGGTTCCGTGCGACGTAGCCCCCCTGGCTCGCTCGCTTGGCACTATGTCGAGGGACAGGGACGAGCGGGCTGGCTCGCGATGGGCGCCCGCGGCCTGGCTGGCGCACCCACGGCTGCCGTACGCTGGGCGAGCATCCCATGCCATGCCGGCTGGGGGCTGCCAGGGTGTGCCACCCGTGCCCAGGGTCCGTGCGATGCTGCACCACTGGCTTGCATGCTGGGCAGTCAGTCGAGGGCAGGGACGAGGGGGCTGGCTACCGCTGCCGCACGCTGGGCGAGCAGCCCATGCTGTGCCTGCTAGGGGCTGCCTGGGGGGCTGCCTGGGCGTGCCACCCATGCCCAGGGTCCGTTTTACGCAGCCCCCCTGGCTCGCTCGCTTGGCACTATGTCGAGGGACAGGGACGAGGGGGCTGGCTCGCGATGGGCGCCAGCAGCCTGGCTGGCACGCCCACCGCTGCCGCACGCTGGGCGAGCAGCCCATGCCGTGCCTGCTGCGGGCTGCCTAGGCAAGCCAACAATCCCCAGGTTCCATGCAACGTGGTACCCCTGGCTCACACGCTGGGCAGTCAGTCGAGGGGCAGGGACAAAGGGGCTGGCTACCGCTGTCGCACGCTGGGCGAGCAGCCCATACCATGCCTCCTGGGGGCTGCATGGGCGTGCCACCCATGCCCAGGGTCCGTGCAACATGGCCCCCCTTGCTCGCTCGCTGGGCGCTATGTCGATGGACAGGAACGAGGGGGCTGGCTCGCGATGGGCGCTCGCGGCCTTGCTGGCGCGCCCTCCGCTGCCGCACGCTGGGCGAGCAGCCCATGCTGTGCCTGCTGGGTGCTGCCTGGGCGTGCCACTCGTGCCCAGGGTCCGTGCGACGCGGCATCCCTGGCTCGCACGCTGGGCAGTCAGTTGAGGGCAGGGACGTAGGGGCCTGCTACCGCTGCCGCATGCTGGGCAAGCAGCCCATGCCATGCCTGCTTGGGGCTACCTGGCTATGCCGCCCATGCCCAGGGTCTGTGCGACACAGCCTCCCTGGCTCCCTCGCTTGGCACTATGTCGAGGGACAGGGACGAGGGGGCTGGCTCGCGATGGGCGCCCGCGGCCATGCTGGCACGCCCACCGCTGCCGCACACTGGGCGAGCAGCCCATGCCGTGGCTGCTGTGGGCATCCTAGGCAAGCCACCAATGCCCAGGGTCCATGCAATGCTGTACCCCTGTGTCGCACGCTGCGCAGTCAGTCGAGAAGGAGGGACGAAGGGGTTGGCTACCGCTGCTGCACGCTGGGCGAGCAGCCCATACCGTGCCTGCTGGGGGCTTCCTGGGCGTGCCACCCATGCCCAGGGTCCGTGCGACACGGCTCCCCTTGCTCGCTCGCTGGGCACTATGTCGACACGGCTCCCCTTGCTCGCTTGCTGACGCACCCACCGCTGCTGCACGCTGGGCGAGCAGCCCATGCCGTGCCAGCTGGGGGCTGCCTGGGTGTGCCACCCGTTCCCAGGGTCCTTGTGATGCGACACCCCTGGCTCGCTCGCTGGGCACTTAGTCGAGGGACAGGGACGAGGGGGCTGGCTCGCGATGGGCGCCTGTGGCCTGGCAGGCGCGCCCACCGCTGCAGCACGCTCGGCAGTTGGCCCATGCCGTGCCTGCTGCGGACATCTTGGGCATGCCCCCCGTGCCCAGGGTCCGCGCGACACGGCTCCCCTGGCTCGCTCGCTGGGTACTTAGTCCAGGGACAGGGATGAGGGGGCTGGCTCGCGATGGACGCTTGTGGACTTGCTGGCGCGCCCACCGCTGCCGCACGCTGGGCACTTGGCCCATGCCATGCCTGCTGGGGGCTGCCTGGGCATGCCTCCCGTGCCCAGGGTCCGTGCGACACAGCTCCCCTGGCTCACTCGATGGGCATTTAGTCGAGGGACAGGGACGAGGGGGCTGGCTCGCGATGGGCGCCTGTGGCCTGGCTGGCGCGCACACCACTGCCGCACGCTCGGCACTTGGCCTATGCCATGCCATCTGGGGGCTACCAAGGAATGCCTGTCATGCCCAGGGACTGTGAGACGCGGCTCCCCTGGCTCGCTCGCTGGGCACTTAGTCGAGCGACAGGGACGAGGGGGCTGGCTCGCGATGGGCGCCTGTGGCCTGGCTGGCGCGCCCACCGCTGCAGCACGCTCGGCAGTTGGCCCATGCCATACCTGCTGGGGGCTGCCGGGGAATGCAACCCACACCCAGGGTCCATGCGACACGGTTCCTCTGGCTCACTCGCTGGGCACTTAGTCGAGGGACAGGGACGAGGGGGCTGGCTCTCGATGGGCGCCTGTGGCCATGCTGGCGCACCCACCGCTGCCGCACGCTCTGCACTTGGCCCATGCCATGCCTGCTGAGGGCGTCCTGGGCTTGCCTCCTGTGCCCAGGGTCCGTGCGAAGTGGCTCTCCTGGCTCGCTTGCTGGGGACTTAGTCGAGGGACAGGGACGAGGGGGCTGGCTCGTGATGGGCGCCTGTGACCTGGCTGGCGCACCCACCACTGCCGCACGCTGGGCACTAGGCCCATGCTGTGCCTGCTTGGGGCTTCCTGGGCATGCCTCCCGTGCCTAGGGTCCGTGCGACTCGGCTCCCCTGGCTCGGTCGCTGGGCACTTAGTCCAGGGACAGGGATGAGGGGGCTTGCCCGCGATGGACGCTTGTGGACTGGCTGGCACGCCCACCGCTGCCACACGGTGGGCACTTGGCCCATGCCGTGCCTGCTTGGGGCTTCCTGGGCATGCCTCCCATGCCCAGGGTCCGTGCGACTCAGCTCCCCTGGCTCGGTCGCTGGGCACTTAGTCCAGGGACAGGGATGAGGGGGCTTGCTCGCGATGGACGCTTGTGGACTGGCTGGCGCGCCCACCGCTGCTGCACGCTTGGCACTTGGCCCATGCCGTGCCTGCTGTGGACATCTTGGGCATGCCCCCCGTGCCCAGGGTCCGCGCGACGCGGCTCCCCTGGCTCACTCGCTGGGTACTTAGTCCAGGGACAGGGATGAGGGGGCTGGCTCGCGATGGACGCTTGTGGACTTGCTGGCGCGCCCACCGCTGCCGCACGCTGGGCACTTGGGCCATGCCATGCCTGCTGGGGGCTGCCTGGGCATGCCTTCCGTGCCCAGGGTCCGTGCGACACGGCTCCCCTGGCTCACTCGATGGGCATTTAGTCGAGGGACAGGGACGAGGGGGCTGGCTCGCGATGGGCGCCTGTTGCCTGGCTGGCGCGCACACCGCTGCCGCACGCTCGGCACTTGGCCTATGCCATGCCATCTGGGGGCTACCAGGGAATGCCTCCCATGCCCAGGGTCTGTGAGACGCGGCTCCCCTGGCTCGCTGGCTGGGCACTTACTCGAGCGACAGGGACGAGGGGGCTGGCTCGCGATGGGCGCCTGTGGCCTGGCTGGCGCGCCCACCGCTGCCGCACGCTCGGCAGTTGGCCCATGCCGTACCTGCTGGGGGCTTCCGGGGAATGCACCCACACCAAGGTCCGTGCGACACGGCTCCCCTGGCTCACTCGCTGGGCACTTAGTCGAGGGACAGGGACGAGGGGGCTGGCTCTCGATGGGCGCCTGTGGCCATGCTGGCGCGCCCACCGCTGCCGCACGCTTTGCACTTGGCCCATGCCATGCCTGCTGAGGGCGTCCTGGGCTTGCCTCCTGTGCCCAGGGTCCGTGCGAAGTGGCTCCCCTGGCTCGCTCGCTGGGCACTTAGTCCAGGGACAGGGACGAGGGGGCTGGCTCGCGATGGGCGCCTGTGGCCTGGCTGGCGCACCCACCACTGCCGCACGCTGGGCACTAGGCCCATGCCGTGCCTGCTTGGGGCTTCCTGGGCATGCCTCCCGTGCCCAGAGTCCATGCGACTCGGCTCCCCTGGCTTGGTCGCTGGGCACTTAGTCCAGGGACAGGGATGAGGGGGCTTGCTCGCGATGGACGCTTGTGGACTGGCTGGCGCTTCCACCTCAGCCGCACGCTGGGCACTTGGCCCATGCCATGCCTGCTTGGGGCTTCCTGGGCATGCCTCCCATGCCCAGGGTCCGTGCGACTCAGCTCCCCTGGCTCGGTCGCTGGGCACTTAGTCCAGGGACAGGGATGAGGGGGCTTGCTCGCGATGGACGCTTGTGGACTGGCTGGTGCGCCCACCGCTGCTGCACGCTTGGCACTTGGCCCATGCCGTGCCTGCTGAGGGGCTGCCTGGTCATGCCTCCCATGCTCAGGGACCGTGCGAAGCGGCTCCCCTGGCTCGCTCGCTGGGCACTTAATCGAGGGACAGGGACGAGGTGGCTGGCTCGCGATGGGCGCCTGTGGCCTGGCTGGCGCGCCCACCGCTGGCGCACACTGGCCACTTGGCCCATGCCGTGCCTGCTGGGGGCTTCCTGGGCATGCCCCCCGTGCCCAGGGTCCATGCGACGCGGCTCTCCTGGCTCGCTCGCTGGGCACTTAGTCCAGGGACAGGTATGAGGGGGCTGGCTCGCGATGGACGCTTGTTGACTGGCTGGCGCGCCCGCCGCTGCCTCACGCTGGGCACTTGGGCCATGCCATGCCTGCTGGGGGCTGCCTGGGCATGCCTCCCGTGTGCAGGATCCGTGTGACGCGGCTCCCCTGGCTCGCTCGCTGGGCATTTAGTCGAGGGACAGGGACGAGGGGGCTGGCTCGCGATGGGCGCCTGTGGCCTGGCTGGCGCGCCCACCGCTGCCGCACACTCGGCACTTGGCCAATGCCGTGCCTGCTGGGGGCTACCGGAGAATGCCTCCCATGCCCAGGGTCCGTGAGACGCGGCTCCCCTGGCTCGCTCGCTGGGCACTTAGTCGAGCGACAGGGACGAGGGGGCTGGCTTGCTTTGCACGTCTGTGGCCTCGCTGGCACGCCCACTGCTGCTGCACGCTGGGCACTTGGCCCATGCCATGCCTGCTGGGTGCGCCTGGGGCATGCTCCCGTGTGCAGGATCCTGTTGATGCGGCTCCCCTGGCTCGCTCGCTGGGCATTTAGTCGAGGGACAGGGACGAGGGGGCTGGCTCGCGATGGGCGCCTGTGGCCTGGCTGGCGCGCCCACCGCTGCCGCACGCTCGGCACTTGGCCAATGCCGTGCCTGCTGGGGGCTACCGGATAATGCCTCCCATGCCCAGGGTCCGTGAGACGCGGCTCCCCTGGCTCGCTCGCTGGGCACTTAGTCGAGCGACAGGGACGAGGGGGCTGGCTTGCGTTGCACGTCTGTGGCCTCGCTGGCACGCCCACTGCTGCTGCACGCTGGGCACTTGGCCCATTGCATGCCTGCTGGGTGCTGCCGGGGCATGCCTCCCGTGCCCAGAGTCCGTGCGAAGCTGCTCCCCTGGCTCGCTCGCTGGGCACTTTGTCGAGGGACAGGGAAGAGGGGGCTGGCTCACGATGGGCGCCTGTGGCCTTGCTGGCGCGCCCACCGCTGTCGCACGCTGGGCACTTGGCCAATTCCGTGCCTTCTGGGGGCTTCCTGGGCATGCATCCAGTTCCCAGGGTCCATGCAATGTGGCTCCCCTGGCTCGCTCGCTTGGAACTTAGTCGAGGGACAGGGACGAGGGGGCTGGCTTGAGATGGGCGCCAGTGGCCTTGCTGGCGCGCCCACCACTTCTGCACGCTGCGCACTTGGCCCATGCCGTGCCTGCTGGGGGATTCCTGGGCATGCCTTCTGTGCCCAGGGTCCATGTGACGCGGCTCCCCTGGCTCGCTCACTGGGCACTTAGTCGAGGGACAGGGACGAGGGGGCTGGCTAGCGATGGACGTCTGTGGCCTGGCTGGCGCGCCCACCGCTGCCGCACGCTTGGCACTTGGCCCAGGCCGAGCCTGCTGGGGTCTGCCTGGCCATGCCTCACATAACCAGGGTCCGTGTGAAGCGGCTCCCCTGGCTCGCTCGCTGGGCACTTAATCAAGGGACAGGGACGAGGGGGCTGGCTCGCGATGGGCGCCTGTGGCCAGAATGGCGCGCCCACCGCTGCCACACGCTGGGCACTTGGCCCATGCCGTGCCTGCTTGGGGCTTCCTGGGCATGCCTCCCATGCCCAGGGTCCGTGCGACTCAGCTCCCCTGGCTCGGTCGCTAGGCACTTAGTCCAGGGACTGGGATGAGGGGGCTTGCTCGCGATGGACGCTTGTGGACTGGCTGGCGCGCCCACCGCTGCTGCACACTTGGCACTTGGCCCATGCCGTGCCTGCTGTGGACATCTTGGGCATGCCCCCCGTGCCCAGGGTTTGCGCGACGCGGCTCCCCTGGCTCACTCGCTGGGTACTTAGTCCAGGGACAGGGATGAGGGGGCTGGCTCGCGATAGACGCTTGTGGACTTGCTGGCGCGCCCACCGCTGCCGCACGCTGGGCACTTGGCCCATGCCATGCCTGCTGGGGGCTGCCTGGGCATGCCTTCCGTGCCCAGGGTCCGTGCGACACGGCTCCCCTGGCTCACTCGATGGGCACTTAGTCGAGGGACAGGGACGAGGGGGCTGGCTCGCGATGGGCGCCTGTTGCCTGGCTGGCGCGCACACCGCTGCCGCACGCTCGGCACTTGGCCTATGCCATGCCATCTGGGGGCTACCAGGGAATGCCTCCCATGCCCAGGGTCTGTGAGACGCGGCTCCCCTGGCTCGCTGGCTGGGCACTTAGTCGAGGGACAGGGACGAGGGGGCTGGCTCGCGATGGGCGCCTGTGACCTGGCTGGTGCGCCCACCGCTGCCGCACGCTCGGCAGTTGGCCCATGCCGTACCTGCTGGGGGCTGCCGGGGAATGCAACCCACACCCAAGGTCCGTGCGACGCGGCTCTCCTGGCTCACTCGCTGGGCACTTTGTCGAGGGACAGGGACGAGGGGGCTGGCTCTCGATGGGCACCTTTGGCCATGCTGGCGCGCCCACCGCTGCCGCACGCTTTACACTTGGCCCATGCCATGCCTGCTGAGGGCGTCCTGGGCTTGCCTCCTGTGACCAGGGTCCGTGCGAAGTGGCTCTCCTGGCTCGCTTGCTGGGCACTTAGTCCAGGGACAGGGACGAGGGGGCTGGCTCGTGATGGGCGCCTGTGGCCTGGCTGGCGCACCCCCCACTGCCGCACGCTGGGCACTAGGCCCATGCCGTGCCTGCTTGGGGCTTCCTGGGCATGCCTCCCGTGCCCAGAGTCCATGCGACTCGGCTCCCCTGGCTTGGTCGCTGGGGACTTAGTCCAGGGACAGGGATGAGGGGGCTTGCTCGCGATGGACGCTTGTGGACTGGCTGGCGCTTCCACCTCAGCCGCACGCTGGGCACTTGGCCCATGCCATGCCTGCTTGGGGCTTCCTGGGCATGCCTCCCATGCCCAGGGTCCGTGCGACTCAGCTCCCCTGGCTCGGTCGCTGGGCACTTAGTCCAGGGACAGGGATGAGGGGGCTTGCTCGCGATGGACGCTTGTGGACTGGCTGATGCGCCCACCGCTGCTGCACGCTTGGCACTTGGCCCAAGCCGTGCCTGCTGAGGGGCTGCCTGGTCATGCCTCCCATGCTCAGGGACCGTGCGAAGCGGCTCCCCTGGCTCGCTCGCTGGGCACTTAATCGAGGGACAGGGACGAGGTGGCTGGCTCGCGATGGGCGCCTGTGGCCTGGCTGGCGCACCCACCGCTGGCGCACACTGGCCACTTGGCCCATGCCGTGCCTGCTGGGGGCTTCCTGGGCATGCCCCCCGTGCCCAGGGTCCATGCGACGCGGCTCTCCTGGCTCGCTTGCTGGGCACTTAGTCCAGGGACAGGTATGAGGGGGCTGGCTCGCGATGGACGCTTGTTGACTTGCTGGCGCGCCCGCCGCTGCCTCTCGCTGGGCACTTGGGCCATGCCATGCCTGCTGGGGGCTGCCTGGGCATGCCTCCCGTGTGCAGGATCCGTGTGATGCGGCTCCCCTGGCTCGCTCGCTGGGCATTTAGTCGAGGGACAGGGACGAGGGGGCTGGCTCACGATGGGCGGCTGTGGCCTGGCTGGCGCGCCCACCGCTGCCGCACACTCGGCACTTGGCCAATGCCGTGCCTGCTGGGGGCTACCGGAGAATGCCTCCCATGCCCAGGGTCCGTGAGACGCGGCTCCCCTGGCTCGCTCGCTGGGCACTTAGTCGAGCGACAGGGACGAGGGGGCTGGCTTGCTTTGCACGTCTGTGGCCTCGCTGGCACGCCCACTGCTGCTGCACGCTGGGCACTTGGCCCATGCCATGCCTGCTGGGTGCTGCCTGGGCATGCCTCCCGTGTGCAGGATCCATGTGATGCGGCTCCCCTGGCTCGCTCGCTGGGCATTTAGTCGAGGGACAGGGACGAGGGGGCTGGCTCGCGATGGGCGCCTGTGGCCTGGCTGGCGCGCCCACCGCTGCCGCACGCTCGGCACTTGGCCAATGCCGTGCCTGCTGGGGGCTACCGGATAATGCCTCCCATGCCCAGGGTCCGTGAGACGCGGCTCCCCTGGCTCGCTCGCTGGGCACTTAGTCGAGCGACAGGGACGAGGGGGCTGGCTTGCGTTGCACGTCTGTGGCCTCGCTGGCACGCCCACTGCTGCTGCACGCTGGGCACTTGGCCCATTGCATGCCTGCTGGGTGCTGCCGGGGCATGCCTCTCGTGCCCAGAGTCCGTGCGAAGCTGCTCCCCTGGCTCGCTCGCTGGGCACTTTGTCGAGGGACAGGGAAGAGGGGGCTGGCTCACGATGGGCGCCTGTGGCCTTGCTGGCGTGCCCATCGCTGTCGCACGCTGGGCACTTGGCCAATTCCGTGCCTTCTGGGGGCTTCCTGGGCATGCATCCAGTGCCCAGGGTCCATGCAATGTGGCTCCCCTGGCTCGCTCGCTTGGAACTTAGTCGAGGGACAGGGACGATGGGGCTGGCTTGAGATGGGCGCCAGTGGCCTTGCTGGCGCGCCCACCACTTCTGCACGCTGCGCACTTGGCCCATGCCGTGCCTGCTGGGGGATTCCTGGGCATGCCTTCTGTGCCCAGGGTCCATGTGACGCGGCTCCCCTGGCTCGCTCACTGGGCACTTAGTCGAGGGACAGGGACGAGGGGGCTGGCTAGCGATGGACGTCTGTGGCCTGGCTGGCGCGCCCACCGCTGCCGCACGCTTGGCACTTGGCCCAGGCCGAGCCTGCTGGGGTCTGCCTGGCCATGCCTCACATAACCAGGGTCCGTGTGAAGCGGCTCCCCTGGCTCGCTCGCTGGGCACTTAATCAAGGGACAGGGACGAGGGGGCTGGCTCGCGATGGGCGCCTGTGGCCAGAATGGCGCGCCCACCGCTGCCTCACGCTGGGCACTTGGCCCATGCTGTGCCTGCTGGGGGCTGCCTGGGCATGCCACCCGTGCCCAGTGTCCATGGGACGCGGCTCCCTTGGCTTGTTCGCTGGCCACTTTGTCGAGGGACAGGGACGAGGGGGCTGGCTCGCGATGGGCGCCTGTGGCCTCGCTGGCGCGCCCTCCTCTGCCGCACGCTGGGCACTTGGCCCATCCCGTACCTGTTGGGGGATGCTGGGTCATGCCTCCCATGCCCAGGGTCCATGCGATGCGGCTCCCCTGGCTCGCTCGCTGGGCACTTAGTCGAGGGACAGGCACGAGGGGGCTGGCTCGTGATGGGCGCCGGTGGCCTGGCTGGCGCGCCCACCGCTGCCGCACGCTGAGCACTTGGCCGATGCCGTGCCTGCTGGGGGCTGCCTGGGCATGCCTCCTGTCCCCAGCGTCCATGCAACATTGCTCCCCTGGGTCGCTCGCTGGGCACTTGGTCGAGGGGCAGGGACGAGGGTGCTGAATCACAATGGGCGCCTGTGGCCTGGCTGGCGCGCCCACCGCTGCCGCACGCTGGGCACTTGGCCCAAGCTGTGCATACTAGGGGCTTCCTGTGCATGCCTCTCATGCCCAGGATCTGTGCGACGTGACTCCCCTGGCTCACTCACTGGGCATGTAGTCGAGGGACAGGGATGAGGGGACTGGCTCGCGATGGGCACCTGTGGCCTGGCTGGTGCGCCCACCACTGCCGCACGTTGGGCACCTAGCCCATGCCGTGCCTGCTGGGGGCTGCTGGGGCATGCCTGCCAAAACCAGGGTCCGTGCGACGCAGCTCCCCTGGCTCACCTGCTGGGCACTTAGTCGAGGGACAGGGATGAGGGGGCTGGCTCGCGATGGGCGCCTGTGGCCTGGCTGGCGCGCCCGCCGCTGCCACACACTGAGCACCTAGCCCATGCCGTGCCTGCTGGGGGCTACCGGGGCATGCCTCTCATGCTCAGGTTCCATGCGATGTAGCTCCCCTGGCTCGCTCACTGGTTATTTAGTTGAGGGACAGGGACGAGGGGGCTGGCTCGCGATGGGCGCCTGGGGTGTGGCTGGAGCGCCCACCGCTGCCGATCGCTGGGCACTTAGCCCATGCCGTACATGCTGGGGGCTGCCTGGGCATACCTCCGGTGCCAATGGTCCACACAATGCGGCTCCCCTGGCTCGCTTGCTGGGCACTTAGTCGAGGGACAGGGACGAGGGGGCTGGCTAGCGATGGGCTCCTATGGCCTCGCTGGCGCACCCACTGCTTCCACACGCTGGGCACTTGCCCAAAGCTGTGCCTGCTGGGGGCTGCCTGGGCATGCCTCCCGTTCCCAGGGTCCATGCGACACGGCTGCACTTTCTCGCACACTGGGCACTTAGTCGAGGGAGAGGGACGAGGGGGCTGGCTCGCGATGGGCGCCAGTGGCCTGGCTGGCGCGCCCTCCTCTGCCGCACGCTGGGCACTTGGCCCATGCCGTACCTGCTGGGGGCTGCCTGGGCATGCCTCCCATGCCCAGGGTCCATGCCACGCGGCTCCCCTGGCTCACTCGCTGGGCACATAGTCGAGGGACAGGGATGAGGGGGCTGGCTAGCGATGGGCACCTGTGGCCTTGCTGGCGCTCCCTCCTCTGCCGTACGCTGGGCACTTCGTCCATGCTGTGCCTGCTGGGGCCTGCCTGGGAATGCCTCTCGTGCCCAGGGTCCGTGCGACGTGGCTCCCTTGGCTCACTCACCGGGCACTTAGTCGAGGGACAGGGACGAGGGGGCTGGCTCACGATGGGTGCCTGTGGCCTGGCTGGCGCGCCCTTCTCTGCCGCATGCTGGGCACTTGGCCCAGGCGGTGCCTGCTGGCGACTGCCTGGGCATGCCCCCTGTGCCCAGGTTCCGTGCGACGCGGCTCCCCTGGCTCGCTCACTGGGCACGTAGTCGAGGGACAGGGATGAGGGGCTGGCGCGCGATGGACGGCTGTGGCCTCGCTGGCACGCCCACCGCTGCTGCACGCTGGGCACTTGGCCCATGCCGCACCTGCTGGGGGCTGCTGGGGCATGCCTGCCATTTACAGGGTCGATGCGGCTCCCCTGGCTCTCTCGCTGGGCACTTAGTTGAGGGACAGGGACGAGGGGGCTGGCTCACGATGGGTGCCTGTGGCCTGCCTGGAGTGCCCACCGCTGCTGCACGCTAGGCACTTGGCCCATGCCATGCCTGCTGGGGGCTACCTGGGCATGCCTCCCATAACCAGGGTCCGTGTGACATGGCTCCCCTGGGTCTCGCTCGCTGGGCACTTAGTCGAGGGACAGGAACGAGGGGGCTTGCTCGCGATGGGCACATGTGGCCTTGCTGGCGCGCCCACCGCTGCCGCACACTGGGCACCTAGCCCATGCCGTGCCTGCTGGGGGCTGCCGGGGCATGCCTGCCACAACCAAGGTCCGTGCGATGCGGCTCCCCTGGCTCGCTCGCTGGGCACTTAGTCGAGGGACAGGGACGAGGGGGCTGGCTCGTGATGGGCGCCTGTGGCCTGGCTGGCGCGCCCACCGCTGCCGATCGCTGGGCACTTGGCCCATGCCGTACCTGCTGGGGGCTGCCTGGGCATGCCTCCTGTGCCAATGGTCCATTCAATGTGGCTCACCTGGCTCGCTCGCTGGTCACTTAGTCGAGGGACAGGGACGAGGGGGCTGGCTCACGATGGGCGCCTTCGGCCTGGCTGGCGCGCCCACCGCTTCCACACGCTGGGCACTTGCCCAAAGCCGTGCCTGCTTTGGGCTGCCTGGGCTTGCCTCCCATGCCCAAGGTCCATGCGACGCGGCTCGCCTTTCTCGCACACTGGGCACTTAGTCGAGGGACAGGGACGAGGGGGCTGGCTCGTGATGGGCGCCTGTGGCCTGGCTGGCGCGCCCACCGCTGCCGATCGCTGGGCACTTGGCCCATGCCGTACCTGCTGGGGGCTGCCTGGGCATGCCTCCTGTGCCAATGGTCCATGCAATGTGGCTCACCTGGCTCGCTCGCTGGGCACTTAGTCGAGGGACAGGGACGAGGGGGCTGGCTCGCGATGGGCGCCTTCGGCCAGGCTGGCGCGCCCACCGCTTCCACACGCTGGGCACTTGCCCAAAGCCGTGCCTGCTTTGGGCTGCCTGGGCTTGCCTCCCATGCCCAAGGTCCATGCGACGCGGCTCGCCTTTCTCGCACACTGGGCACTTAGTCGAGGGACAGGGACGAGGGGGCTGGCTCGCGATGGGCGCCTGTGGCCTGGTTGGCGCGCCCTCCTCTGCCGCACGCTGGGCACTTGGCCCATGCTGTGCCTGCTGGGGGCTGCCATGGCATGCCTCCTGTGCCCAGGGTCCACGCGACGGAGCTCCCCTGGCTCGCTCGCTGGTTACTTAGTCAAGGGACAGGGACGAGGGGGCAGGCTCACGTTGGGTGCCTGGGGCGTGGCTGGCGCGCCCACCGCTGCCGATCGCTGGGCTCTTGGCCCAAACCGTACCTGCTGGGGGCTGCCTGGGTATGCCTCCTGTGCCAATGGTCCACGCAATGCGGCTCCCCTGGCTCGCTTGCTGGGCACTTAGTCGAGGGACAGGGACGAGGGGGCTGCCTCGTGATGGGAGCCTATGGCCTGGCTGACGCTCCCACCGCTTCCACACGCTGGGCACTTGGCCCAAGCCATGCCTGCTTGGGGCTGCCTGGGTATGCTTCCGGTGCCCAGGGTCCATGCGACACGGCTCCCCTGGCTCGTACACTGGGCACTTAGTCGAGGGACAGGGACGAGGGGGCTGGCTCGCGATGGGCACCTGTGGCCTGGCTGGCGCGCCCTCCTCTGCCTCACGCTGGGCACTTGGCCCATGCCGTACCTGCTATGGGCTACCCGGGCATGCCTCCCATGCTCAGGGTCCATGCGACGCGGCTCCCCTGGCTCGCTCGCTGGGCACATAGTCGAGGGACAGAGACGAGGGGGCTCGCTAGCGATGGGCGCCTGTGGCCATGCTAGCGCTCCCTCCTCTGCCGCACGCTGGGCACTTCGTCCATGCTGTGACTGCTGGGGGCTGCCTGGGCATGCCTCTTGTGCCCAGGGTCCATGCGACGCGGCTCCCCTGGCTCGCTCCCTGGGCACTTAGTCGAGGGACAGGGACGAGGGGGCTTGCTCTTGATGGGCGCCTGTGGCCTTGCCGATGCGCCCACCGCTGCCGCACGCTGGGCACTTGGCCCATGCCATACCTGCTGGGGGCTGCTATGGCATGACTCCCGCGCCCAGGGTCCGTGCAACCCGGCTCCCCTGGCTCGCTCGCTGGGCACTTAGTCCATGGACAGGGACGAGGGGGCTTGCTCGCGATGGGCGCCTGTGGCCTGGCTGGCGCGCCCTCCTCTGCCGCACGCTGGGCACTTGGCCCAGGCCGTGCCTGCTGGGGGCTGCCTGGCCATGCCCCCTGTGCCCAGGGTCCATGCGATATGCCTCCCCTGGCTCGCTCGCTTGGCACTTAGTCGAGGGACAGGGACGAGGGGGCTGGCTCGCGATGGGCCCCTGTGGCCTGGCTGGCACGCCCACCGCTGCTGTACGCTGGGCAGTTGGCCCATGCCATGCCTGCTTGGGGCTGCCTGGGAATGCCTCCCGTGCCCAGGTTCTGTGCGATGCGGCTCCCCTGTCTTGTTTGCTGGGCGCTTAGTCAAGGGACAGGGTCGAGGGGGCTGGCTCACGATGGGCGCCTGTGGCCTTGCTGGCTCGCCCACCTCTGCCGCACGCTGGGCATTTGGCCCATGGTGTGCCTGCTAGGGGCTTCCTGGGCATGCTTTCCATGCCCAGTGTCCGTGCGACGCGACTCCACTGGCTCGATCGCTGTGCACTAAGTCGAGGGACAGGGACGAGGGGGCTGGCTCGCAATGGGCGCCCGTGGCCTGGCTCGCGCACCCACCGCTGCCACACGCTGGGCACTTGGCCCATGCCGTGCCTGCTGTGGGCCTGCTGGGACATGCCTCCCATGCCCAGGGTCCGTGCAACGCGCCTCCCCTGGCTCGCTCGCTGGGCACTTAGTCGAGGGACAGGGACGAGGGGGCTGGCTCGCGATGGGCGCCTGCGGCCTGGCTGGCGCGCCCACCGCTGCCGCATGCTGGGCACTTGGCCCATGCCGTGCCTGCTGGGGGCTTCCTGGGCATGCCTCCCAAGCCCAGGGTCCATGCAACGCGGCTCCCCTGGCTCGCTTGATGGGCACTTAGTCGAGGGACAGGGACGAGGGGGCTGGCTCGCGATGGGCGCCTGTGGCCTGGCTGGTGCACGCACCGCTGTCGCATGCTGAGCACTTGGCCCATGCCTTGCCTGCTAGGGGCTGCCTGGGCATGTCTCCCATGCCCAGTGTCTGTGCGATGTGGCTCCCCTGGATCCTTCGCTGGGCACTTAGTTGAGGGACAGGGACGAGGGGCTGGCTCGCGATGGGCGCCTGTGACCTGGCTGGCGCGCCCTCGTCTGCCGCACGCTAGGCACTTGGCCCAGGCTGTGCCTGCTGGGGGCTGCCTGGCCATGCCCCCTGTGCCCAAGGTCCATGCGATACGCCTCCCCTGGCTCGCTCGCTTGGAACTTAGTCGAGGGACAGGGACGAGGGGGCTGGCTCGCGATGGGCGCCTGTGGCCTGGCTGGCGCGCCCACCGCTGCCGTACGCTGGGCACATGGGCCATGCCGTGCCTGCTGGGGGCTGCCTGGGAATGCCTCCCATGCCCAGGGTCTGTGTGATGCGGCTCCCCTGTCTCGTTTGCTGGGCACTTAGTCGAGGGACAGGGACGAGGAGGCTGGCTCGCGATGGCCGCCTGTGGCCTGGCTGGCTCGCCCACCTCTGCCGCACGCTGGGCATTTGGCCCATGCCGTGCCTGCTGGGGGCTTCCAGGGCATGCCTCCTGTGCCAATGGTCCATGCAATGCGGCTCCCCTGGCTCGCTTGATGGGCACTTAGTCGAGGGACAGGGACGAGGGGGCTGGCTCGCGATGGGCGCCTGTGGCCTGGCTGGTGCACGCACCGCTTTCGCACGCTGGGCACCTGGCCCATGCCGTGCCTGGTACGGGATGCCTGGGCATGTCTCCCATGCCCAGTGTTTCTGCGATGCGGCTCCCCTGGCTCCTTCGCTGGGCACTTAGTCGAGGGACAGGGACGAGGGGGCTGGCTCACGATGGGCGCCTGTGGCCTGGCTGGCTCGCCCACCTCTGCCGCACGCTGGGCATTTGGCCCATGCTGTGCCTGCTAGGGGCTTCCTGGGCATGCATTCCATGCCCAGTGTCCATGCGACGCGACTCCACTGGCTCGATCGCTGTGCACTAAGTCGAGGGACCGGGACGAGGGGGCTGGCTCGCAATGGGCGCCCGTGGCCTGGCTCGCGCACCCACCGCTGCCACACGCTGGGCACTTGGCCCATGCCGTGCCTGCTGTGGGCCTGCTGGGACATGCCTCCCATGCCCAGGGTCCGTGCAACGCGCCTCCCCTGGCTCGCTCGCTGGGCACTTAGTCGAGGGACAGGGACGAGGGGGCTGGCTCGCGATGGGCGCCTGCGGCCTGGCTGGCGCGCCCACCGCTGCCGCACGCTGGGCACTTGGCCCATGCCGTGCCTGCTGGGGGCTTCCTGGGCATGCCTCCCAAGCCCAGGGTCCATGCAACGCGGCTCCCCTGGCTCGCTTGATGGGCACTTAGTCGAGGGACAGGGACGAGGGGGCTGGCTCGCGATGGGCGCCTGTGGCCTGGCTGGTGCACGCACCGCTGTCGCATGCTGAGCACTTGGCCCATGCCGCGCCTGCTAGGGGCTGCCTGGGCATGTCTCCCATGCCCAGTGTCTGTGCGATGTGGCTCCTCTGGATCCTTCGCTGGGCACTTAGTTGAGGGACAGGGACGAGGGGCTGGCTCGCGATGGGCGCCTGTGACCTGGCTGGCGCGCCCTCGTCTGCCGCACGCTAGGCACTTGGCCCAGGCTGTGCCTGCTGGGGGCTGCCTGGCCATGCCCCCTGTGCCCAAGGTCCATGCGATACGCCTCCCCTGGCTCGCTCGCTTGGAACTTAGTCGAGGGACAGGGACGAGGGGGCTGGCTCGCGATGGGCGCCTGTGGCCTGGCTGGCGCGCCCACCGCTGCCGTACGCTGGGCACATGGGCCATGCCGTGCCTGCTGGGGGCTGCCTGGGAATGCCTCCCATGCCCAGGGTCTGTGTGATGCGGCTCCCCTGTCTCGTTTGCTGGGCACTTAGTCGAGGGACAGGGACGAGGAGGCTGGCTCGCGATGGGCGCCTGTGGCCTGGCTGGCTCGCCCACCTCTGCCGCACGCTGGGCATTTGGCCCATGCCGTGCCTGCTGGGGGCTTCCAGGGCATGCCTCCTGTGCCAATGGTCCATGCAATGCGGCTCCCCTGGCTCGCTCGATGGGCACTTAGTCGAGGGACAGGGACTAGGGGGCTGGCTCGCGATGGGCGCCTGTGGCCTGGCTGGTGCACGCACCACTTTCGCACGCTGGGCACTTGGCCCATGCCGTGCCTGCTACGGGATTCCTGGGCATGTCTCCCATGCCCAGTGTTTCTGCGATGCAGCTCCCCTGGCTCCTTCGCTGGGCACTTAGTCGAGGGACAGGGACGAGGGGGCTGGCTCGCGATGGGCGCCTGTGGCCGGGCTGGCGCGCCCTCCTCTGCCGCACGCTGGGCACTTGGCCCAGGCCGTGCCTGCTGGGGGCTGTCTGGGCATGCCCCCTGTGCCCAGGGTCCGTGCGATGCGCCTCCCCTGGCTCGCTCGCTGGGCACTTAGTCGAGGGACAGGGACGAGGGGGCTGGCTCGCGATGGGCGCCTGTGGCCTGGCTGGCACGCCCACCGCTGCAGTACGCTGGGCACTTGGCCCATGCCGTGCCTGCTGGGGGCTTCCGCGGCATGCTTGCTGTGCCCAGGCTCCATGCGACGCGGCTCACCTGGATCGCTCTTTGGGCACTTAGTCGAGGGACAGGGACGAGGGGGCTGGCTCGCGATGGGCGCCTGTGGCCTGGCTGGTGCACGCACCGCTTTCGCACACTGGGCACTTGGCCCATGCCGTGCCTGCTACGGGCTGCCTGGGCATGTCTCCCATGCCCAGTGTTTGTGAGATGCGGCTCCCCTGGCTCCTTCGCTGGGCACTTAGTCGAGGGACAGGGACGAGGGGGCTGGCTCGCGATGGGCGCCTGTGGCCTGGCTGGCGCGCCCTCCTCTGCCGCACGCTGGGCACTTGGCCCAGGCCGTGCCTGCTGGGGCCTGTCTGGGCATGTCCCCTGTGCCCAGGGTCCGTGCGATGCGCCTCCCCTGGCTCGCTCGCTGGGCACTTAGTCGAGGGACAGGGACGAGGGGGCTGGCTCGCGATGGGCGCCTGTGGCCTAGCTGGCGTACCCACTGCTTCCGCATGTTGGGCACTTGGCCCATGCCATGCCTGCTGGGGGCTGACTGGGCACGCCTCCCATGCCCAGGGTCCATGCAACGCGGCTCCCCTGGCTCGCTCGCTTGGCACTTAGTCGAGGGACAGGGACGAGGAGGCAGGCTCACGATGGGCGCCTGTGGCCTGGCTGGCACGCCCTCCTCTGCCACACTTTGGGCACTTGGCCCATGCCGTGCCTGCTGGGGGCTGCCTGGGCATGCCTCCCATGCCCATGGTCCATGCGATGTGGCTCCCCCGGCTCGCTCGCTGGGCACTTAGTCGAGGGACAGGGACGAGGGGGCTGGCTCGCGATGGGCGCCCGTGGCCCGGCTGGCGTGCCCACTGCTTCCGCACGCTGGGCACTTGGCCCATGCCAAGCCTGCTGGGGGCTTCTGCGGCATGCTTGCTGTGCCCAGGCTCCATGCGACGCGGCTCACCTGGCTCGCTCCCTGGGCACTTAGTCGAGGGACAGGGACGAGGGGGCTGGCTCGCAATGGGGGCCCTGTGGCCTGGCTGGCGCGCTCTCCACTGCAACAAGCTGGGCACTTGGCCCATGCTGTTCCTGCTGGGGGCTGCTGGGCATGCCTCCCACGCCCAGTGTCCATGCAACGCGGCTCCCCTGGCTCGCTCGCTGGTTACTAAGTCATGGGACACTGACGAGGGGGCTGGCTCGTGATGGGCGCCCGTGGCCTCGCTGGCGCGCCCACCGCTGCCGCACACTGGGCACTTGGCGCATGCTGTGCCTGCTGGGGGCTGCCTGGGCATGCCTCCTGTGTGCAGGGTCTGTGTGACATGGCTCCCCTGGCTTGTTCGTTGGGCACTTAGTCGAGGGACAGGGACGAGGGGGCTGGCTTGCGATGGGCACCTGTGGCCTGGCTGGTGCGCCCATCGCTGCCGTACGCTGGGCACTTGGCCCATGCCATGCCTGCTGGGGGCTGCCTGGGAATGCCTCCCGTGCCCAGGATCTGTGCAATGCGGCTCCCCTGTCTCGTTTGCTGGGCACTTAGTCGAGGGACAGGGACGAAGGGGCTGGCTCGCGATGGCCGCCTGTGGCCTGGCTGGCTCGCCCACCTCTGCCGCACGCTGGGCATTTGGCCCATGCTGTGCCTGCTGGGGGCTTCCTGGGCATGCTTTCCATGCCCACGGTCCGTTCAACGCGGCTCCACTGGCTCGATCGCTGTGCACTAAGTCGAGGGACAGGGACGAGGGGGCTGGCTCGCAATGGGCGCCCGTGGCCTGGCTGGCGCACCCAGCGCTGCCGCACGCTGGGCACTTGGCCCATGCCATGCCTGCTGGTGGCTTCCAGGGCATGCCTCCTGTGCCAATGGTGCGTGCAATGCGGCTCCCCTGGCTCGCTCGATGGGC
>JAJFZO010000236.1:32500-44770 GCA_021397835.1 Moringa oleifera
AACCAGCCCCACATGCAGCTTTGACTCCAGCCCCTTGCGACAAGTGTCCCACTCCCTTGCAAGTGCTGGTAACCACTGGTAACTGCTGGTAACTGCTGGTAACCACTGGTAACTGCTGTCAACTGCTGTAAACTGCTGGAAACTGCTGCCAGCTTCGTGGGCTAAGCCCACCAAGTGCACCCCGAGTGCCTCGTGCTCATTTGCGTGCCCGGTAAGGTGCCAACGCGAGCCCGTGTCTGTTTTTCTGCCAGTGATCTGCTCACCCGCTGCCCAGGTACCCTGCACCATGTCCAGTCCTCATGAGCCATCTCTTTATGACTCACGCATCAAGGACTTGACTGATAGCCATCGCGAGTGGGCTGCTCCCGTGAGCAGGCCCAAGCAGGTGTCAACACTTGCTTGTGATGCTTCCCACGGCATCACTTGGGCTGGGGCCCCGATGAGCATCCCATGTCTTCATCGTGCCACCACGCCACTGATATGTAAGGGGCTTACAGTAGGCAACTATCGTACCATCGAAAGTTGATAGGGCAGAAATTTGAATGATGCGTCGCCGACACGATGGCCTTGCGATCCATCGAGTTATCATGAATCATCAGAGCAACAAGCGAAGCCCGCGTCGACCTTTTATCTAATAAATGCGCCCCTTCCAGAAGTCGGGGTTTGTTGCACGCATTAGCTCTAGAATTACTACGGTTCTCCGAGTAGTAGGTACCATCAAACAAACTATAACTGATTTAATGAGCCATTCATAGTTTCACAGTCTGAATTAGTTCATACTTACACATGCATGGCTTAATCTTTGAGACAAGCATAAGACTACTGGTAGGATCAACCAGGTAGCATCCTTCGAGATGCCGCGCCAACTAAGACCAAAGTGTGCTGCAAGGCTCGCTAAGCCAAAGCTGTTGCAGTCGTCATTCAAAATCGATGGGACGTTGGACAAATGCTTTCGCTTGGACAGGCTGAGGCCGAGGCCACTCCTATCGCAATACTTTTTGCACCCAAGGGGACAACCGATCTCTCGTGTGCCAAAGCAGCCGCATGCCAAAGCAAGCCGCTCTTTAAGCACGAGGCCCGGCTTAGGTTTCCACCCATGCCCACGAGGGACATGGTGCAAAGACAACTGACTCGAATCATCAAATTCCATTTGTGAGGGCACACGACATAGGATCCCGATGTCACCCACGAAATGCCAACGTATGGCTCGGGGTCGAGCTTGAAGTGGCATGTTAATCGACAATTCGATGCGAGAGCATGAAGCCTGCCAACGCGCACGACTAGATCACCACGCACACGCCGAACGTACAAATGGGCAGCAACAGCACCAAACGACCTGCAAGCCGATGAGCGAAAGGCCCATCGATCATGCAGGTCATCCTGTGCCGCCGCACCCAAGCCGCTAAGCACGAAATTGTTTCAATAGTAAGGGATGATTCTTCAATGGCAAGGGACCACCGATGAGGCCTTGGCAGCAGGGGTGTCACAACGTGCCCAGGCTGGCCGTGTGGCTTGCTCGTTGCTAACGGCCAACGATCGTGTTGTCGATCGCGCTGCGTAACAAGTCTGCTTCTAGGCAAGCCTGAGCGTCGAGATCCAACCCCACGTCCACCGCCTCGAGGGTCTGTGACGAAGCACTCCGCATACTCGAAATCCCCCCAACGATTTGGCCCTCACGTAGCATGCATCATCATTAGCTTCGCTGCCCACACCATTGAACTTTTCTAGCCACATCCCAGCTCATTATCCCACGATTATTCTCGATTCGTTGCCCACATTTTTCCCACCGATAAGGCCTTGGCAGCAGGGGTGCCCAGGCTGGCCGTGTGGCTCGCTCGTTGCTAACGGCCGACGATCGTGTCGTCGATTGCGCTGTGCAACGAGTCCGCCTAGGCAAGCCTAAGTGTCGGGATCCAACCCCACGCCCGCCGCCTCGAGGGCCTGTGATGAAGCACTCTGCATGCTCGAAATCCCCCCAGCGATTTGGCCCTCGTGTAGCATGCATCATCGTTAGCTTCGCCGCCCACGCCGTCGAGCTTGTGTAGCCACATACCAGCTCATTATCCCACGATTTTTTTCATTTCGTTGCCCACAATTTAGCAGATTTTGTTTCCCACATTTTCCCCACTCCGTTGGCTACTGATCGGGCGTCCCACACTCTTCGGCCGACATCGCCTGCCTTGCACGCTGGGCAGTAAGTCAAGGGTCAGGGACGAGGGGGCTGGCTCGCGATGGGCGCCCGCGGCCTGGCTGGCGCGCCCACCACTGCCGCACACTGGGCGAGCAGCCCATGCCGCGCCTGCTGGGGGCTGCCTGGGCGTGCCACCCATGCCCAGGGTCCGTGCGACGCAGCCCCCATGGCTCGCTCGCTGGGCACTTAGTCGAGGGACAGGGACGAGGAGGCTGGCTCGCGATGGGCGCCCGTGGCCTGGCTGGCGTGCCCACCTCTACCGTACGCTGGGCACTTGGCCCATGCTGTGCCTGTTGGGGGATGCCGGGGCATTACTCCAGTGCCCAGGGCCCGTGCGACGCAGGTTCCCAGGCTCGCTCGCTGGGCACTTAGTCCAGGGACAGGGACGAAGGGGCTGGCACGCGATGGGCGCCCGCGGACTGGCTGGCGTGCCCACCGCTGCCGCACACTGGGCGAGCAGCCCATGCCGTGCCTGCTGGGGGCAGCCTGGGCATGCCACCCATTCCCAGGGTCCATGCGATGCGGCACCTCTGGCTCGCACGCTGGGCAGTCAGTCGAGGGGCAGGGACGAGGGGGCTGGCTCGCGATGGGAGCCCGCGGCCTGGCTGGAGCGCCCACCGCTGCCGCACGCTGGGTGAGCAACCCATGCCGTGCCTTCTTGGGGCTACCTGGGAGCACCACCCGTGCCCAGGGTCCGTGTGACGCGGCACCCCTGCCTCGCACGCAGGGCAGTCAGTCGAGCGGCAGGGACGATGGGGCTGGCTCGCGATGGGCGCCCGTGGCCTGGCTGGCGCGCCCACCGCTGCCGCACGCTGGGCGAGCAGCGCATACTGTGCCAGCTGGGGGCTGCCTGGGCGTGCCACACGTGCCCAGTGTCTGTGCATTGCGGCCCCCCTGGCTCGCTCGCTGGGCACTTAGTCGAGGGACAGGGACGTGGGGGCTGGCTCGCGATGGGCGCCTGTGGTCTGGCTGGCGCGAGCACCGCTGCCGCACACTGGGCGAGCAGCCCATGCTGTGCCAGCTGGCAGCTGCCTGGGTGTGCCACGCATGCCTAGGGTCCATGCAACGCGGCACCCCTGGCTCGCACACTGGGCAGTTAGTCGAGGGGCAGGGACGAGGGGGCTGGCTCGCGATGGGCGCCGGCGGCCTGGCTGGCGTGCCCACCGCTGCCACACGCTGGGCGAGAAGCCCATGCCGTGCCTGTTGGGGGCTGCCTGGGTGTGCCACCCGTGCCCAGGGTCCGTGCGACGCAGCCCCTGTGGCTCACTCGCTGGGCACTTAGTCGAGGGACAGGGACGAGGAGGCTAGCTCGCGATGGGCGCCCGTGGCCTGGCTGGCGCGCCCACCTCTACCGCACGCTGGGCACTTGGCCCATGCTGTGCCTGTTGGGGGATGCCAGAGCATGCCTCCCTTGCCCAGGGTCCATGCGACGCAGCTTCCCAGGCTCGCTCGCTGGGCACTTAGTCGAGGGACAGGGACGAAGGGGCTGGCAAGCAATGGGCGCCCGCGGCCTGGCTGGCATGCCCACCGCTGCCGCACGCTGGGTGAGCAGCCCATGCAGTGCCTGCTGGGGGGAGCCTGGGCATGCCACCCGTGCCCAGGGTCCGTGTGATGCGGGACCTCTGGCTCGCACGCTGGGCAGTCAGTCGAGGGACAGGGACGTGGGGGCTGGCTCGCGATGGGCGCCCACAGCCTGGCTGGCGCGCCCACCGCTGCCGAACGCTGGGCAAGCAACCCATGCCGTGCCTGCTTGTGGCTGCCTGGGAGCGACACCCGTGGCAAGGGTCCGTGCGACGCGGCACCCCTGCCTTGCATGCAGGGCAGTCCGTAGAGGGGCAGGGACGATGGGGCTGGCTCACGATGGGCGCCCGTGGCCTGGCTGGCGCGCCCACCGCTGCCACAAGCTGGGCGAGCAGCCCATGCGGTGCCTGCTGGGGGATGCCTGGGCACGCCATCTGTGCCCCGGGTCCATGCGTAGCGGTACCCCTGGCTCGCACGCTGGGCAGTCAGTCGAGGGGCAGGGACAAGGGGGCTGGCTCGCGATGGGTGCCCGCGGCCTGGCTTGCGTGCCCACCGCTGCCGCACGCTGGGCGAGCAGCCCATGCAGTGCCTGCTGGGGGCTGCCTGGGAGTGCCACCCGTGCCCAGGGTCTGTACGACACGGGACCCCTGGCTGGCACACTGGGCAATTGGTCGAGGGGCAGGGACGAGGGGGCTGGCTCGTGATGGGCGCCCGCGGCCTTGCTGGCGCACCCACTGCTGCCGCACGCTGGGCGAGCAGCCCATGCCGTGCCTGCTGGGGGCTGCCTGGGAATGCCACCCATGCCCAGTGTCCGTGCGATGCAGCCCCCCTGGCTCGCTCGCTGGGTACTACGTCGAGGGACAGGGACGTGGGGGCTGTCTCGCGATGGGTGCCCGCAGCCTGGCTTGCGCACCCACCACTGCCTCACGCTGGGCGAGCAGCCCATGCCATGCCTGCTGGGGGCAGCCTGGGCATGCCACCAATTCCCAGGGTCCATGCAACGCGGCACCCCTGGCTCGCACGCGGGGCAGTCAGTCGAGGGGCAGGGACGAGGGGGCTCACTCGCGATGGGAGTCTGCGGCCTGGCTGGCGCGCCCACAGCTGCCGCACGCTGGGCAAGCAGCCCATGGCGTGCCTGCTGGGGGCTGCCTAGGCGTGCTACCCATGCCCAGGGTCCGTGCGACGCGGTATCCCTGGCTCAAATGCTGGGCAGTCAGTCGAGGGGCAGAGACGAGGGGCTGGCTCGTGATGGGCGCCCGCGGCCTGGCCGGTGCGCCCACTGCTGCCCCACGCTAGGCGAGCAGCTCATGCCGTGCCTGCTGGGGGCTTCCTGGGTGTACCACCCGTGCCCAGGGTCTGTGTGACGTGGCACCCCTGGCTCCCACGCTGGGTTGTCAGTCGAGGGGCAGGGAGGAGGGTGCTGGCTCGCGATGGGTGCCCACGGCCTGGCTGGCGCGCCCATTGCTGCCGCACACTGGGTGAGCAGCCCATTCCGTACCTCCCTGGGGCTGCCTGGGCATGCCAGACGTGCCCACGGTCCGTGCAACGTGGCCTCCCTGGCTTGCTCACTGAGCACTTAGTCAAGGGACAGGGACGAGGGGGCTGGCTCGCGATGGGCGCCCGTGGCCAGGCTGGCGCGCCCACCTCTACCGCACGCTGGGAACTTGGCCCATGCCGTGCCTGCTGGGGGATGCCAGGGAATACCTCCCGTGCCCAGGGTCTGTGCGACACCGCTCTCCAGGCTCGCTCGCTGGGCACTTAGACGAGGGACAGGGACGAGGGGGCTGGCTCGCAATGGGCACCCGCGGCGTGGCTGGCGCGCCCACCGCTGCCACACGCTGGGCGTGCAGCCCATGCCATGCCTGCTGGGGGCTGCCTGGGCATGCCACCCATGCCCAGGTTCCGTGCGATGCGGCACCCCCGGCTCGCACGCTGGGCAGTCAGTCGAGGGGCAGGGACAAGGGGGCTGCCTCGCTATTGGCGCCCTCGGCCAGGCTGGCGCGCCCACCTCTACCGCACGCAGGGCACTTGGCCCATGCCATGCCTTCTGGGGGATGCCGGGGCATGCCTCCTGTGCCCAGGGTCCACGTGACACGGAACCACTTGCTCATACGCTGGGCAGTCAGTCGAGGGGCAGGAACGAGGGGGCTGGCTTGCGATGGGCGCCCGCGGCCTGGCTGGCGCGCCCATCTCTGCCGCAAGCTGGGCGAGCATCCCATGCCATGCCTGTTGGGGGCTGCCTGGGCGTGCCACCCTTGCCCAGGGTCTGTGCGATGCGGTTCCCCTGGCTCGGTCGCTCGGCACATAGTCGAGGGACAGGGATGTGGGGGCTGGCTCATGATGGGCGCTTGCGGCCTGGCTGGCTTGCTCACCGCTGCCACACGCTGGGCAAGCAGCCCATGCCGTGCCTTCTGGGGGCTTCCTGGGTTTGCCACCCGTGCCCAGGGTCTGTGTGACGTGGCACCCCTGGCTCCCACGCTGGGTTGTCAGTCGAGGGGCAGGGAGGAGGGTGCTGGCTCGCGATGGGTGCCCACGGCCTGGCTGGCGCGCCCATTGCTGCCGCACACTGGGTGAGCAGCCCATTCCGTACCTCCCTGGGGCTGCCTGGGCATGCCAGACGTGCCCATGGTCCGTGCAACGTGGCCTCCCTGGCTTGCTCGCTGAGCACTTAGTCAAGGGAAAGGGACGAGGGGGCTGGCTCGCGATGGGCGCCCATGGCCAGGCTGGCGCGCCCACCTCTACCGCACGCTGGGAACTTGGCCCATGCCGTGCCTGCTGGGGGATGCCGGGGAATACCTCCCGCGCCCAGGGTCTGTGCGACACGGCTCTCCAGGCTCGCTCACTGGGCACTTAGACGAGGGACAGGGACGAGGGGGCTGGCTCACAATGGGCACCCGCGGCGTGGCTGGCGCGCCCACCGCTGCCACACGCTGGGCGTGCAGCCCATGCCATGCCTGCTGGGGGCTGCCTGGGCATGCCACCCATGCCCAGGGTCTGTGCGATGCGGCACCCCCGGCTCGCACGCTGGGCAGTCAGTCGAGGGGCAGGGACAAGGGGGCTGCCTCGCTATTGGCGCCCTCGGCCAGGCTGGCGCGCCCACCTCTACCGCACGCAGGGCACTTGGCCCATGCCGTGCCTTCTGGGGGATGCCGGGGCATGCTTCCTGTGCCTAGGGTCCATGTGACACGGAACCACTTGCTCGTACGCTGGGCAGTCAGTCGAGGGGCAGGAACGAGGGGGCTGGCTTGCGATGGGCGCCCACGGCCTGGCTGGCGCGCCCATCTCTGCCGCAAGCTGGGCGAGCATCCCATGCCATGCCTGTTGGGGGCTGCCTGGGCGTGCCACCCTTGCCCAGGGTCTGTGCGATGCGGTTCCCCTGGCTCGGTCGCTCGGCACATAGTCGAGGGACAGGGATGTGGGGGCTGGCTCATGATGGGCGCTTGCGGCCTGGCTGGCTTGCTCACCGCTGCCACACGCTGGGCAAGCAGCCCATGCCGTGCCTTCTGGGGGCTTCCTGGGTGTGCCACCCGTGCCCAGGGTCTGTGTGACGTGGCACCCCTGGCTCCCACGCTGGGTTGTCAGTCGAGGGGCAGGGAGGAGGGTGCTGGCTCGCGATGGGTGCCCACGGCCTGGCTGGCGCGCCCATTGCTGCCGCACACTGGGTGAGCAGCCCATTCCGTACCTCCCTGGGGCTGCCTGGGCATGCCAGACGTGCCCACGGTCCGTGCAACGTGGCCTCCCTGGCTTGCTCGCTGAGCACTTAGTCAAGGGAAAGGGACGAGGGGGCTGGCTCGCGATGGGCGCCCATGGCCAGGCTGGCGCGCCCACCTCTACCGCACGCTGGGAACTTGGCCCATGCCGTGCCTGCTGGGGGATGCCGGGGAATACCTCCCGCGCCCAGGGTCTGTGCGACACGGCTCTCCAGGCTCGCTCACTGGGCACTTAGACGAGGGACAGGGACGAGGGGGCTGGCTCACAATGGGCACCCGCGGCGTGGCTGGCGCGCCCACCGCTGCACACGCTGGGCGTGCAGCCCATGCCATGCCTGCTGGGGGCTGCCTGGGCATGCCACCCATGCCCAGGGTACGTGCGATGCGGCACCCCCGGCTCGCACGCTGGGCAGTCAGTTGAGGGGCAGGGATGAGGGGGCTGGCTCGCTATTGGCGCCCGCGGCCTGGCTGGCGCGCCCACCGCTGCCGCACGCTGGGCATGCAGCCCATGCCATGCCTGCTGGGGGCTGACTTGGCGTGCCACCCATTCCCATAGTCGGTGCAACACGGCACCCCTGGCTTGCACGCTGGGCAGTCAGTCGAGGGGCAGGGACGAGGGGGCTGGCTCGCTATTGAAGCTCGTGGCCTCTCTGGCGCACCCACCGCTGCCACACACTGGGCGAGCAGCCCATGCCGTGCCTGCTGGGGGCTGCCTAGGCATGCCACCCGTGGCCAGGGTCTGTGCGACGCCGCACCCCTGGCTCGCATGCTGGGCAGTCAGTCGAGGGGCAGGGACGAGGGGGATGGCTCGCTATTGGCGCCCACGGCCTCTCTGGCGCGCTCACCGCTGCTGCACGCTAGGCGAGCAGCCCATGCTGTGCCTGCTGGGGGCTGCCTGGGCGTGCCACCTATGCCCAGGGTCCATGCGACGCGGTCCCCCTGGCTCGCTCGCTGGGTACTTAGTCGAGGGACAGGGACGAGGGGGCTGGCTCGCATTGGGCGCCTGTGGCCTTGCTGGCGAGCCCACCTCTGCCGCACACCGGGCACTTGGCCCATGCCGAGCCTGCTGGGGGCTGCCTGGGCATGCCTCCCATGCCCTGAGTCTGTCCGACGCGGCACCCCTGGCTCACAAGCTGGGCAGTCAGTCGAGGGGCAGGGACGAGGGGGATGGCTCGCTATTGGCGCCCACGGCCTGTCTGGCGCGCTCACCGCTGCCGCACGCTAGGCGAGCAGCCCATGCTGTGCCTACTGGGGGCTCCCTTAGCATGCCACTCGTGCCCAGGGTCCGTGTGACATGGCCCCACTGGCTTGCTCGCCGGGCACCACATCGAGGGACTGGGACGTGGGGGCTGGCTCGCGATGGGCGCCCGCACCCTGGCTGGTGCGCCAACCGCTGCCGCAGGCTGGGCGAGCGGCCCATGTTGTGCCTGCTGGGGGCTGCCTGGGCGTGCCACCTATGCCCAGGGTCTATGCGACGCGGTCCCCCTGGCTCGCTCGCTGCGTACTTAGTCGAGGGACAGGGACGAGGGGGCTGGCTCGCATTGGGCGCCTGTGGCCTTGCTGGCGCGCCCACCTCTGCCGCACGCCGGGCACTTGGCCCATGCCGAGCCTGCTGGGGGCTGCCTGGGCATGTCTCCCATGCCCTGAGTCCGTCCAACGCGGCACCCCTGGCTCGCACGCTGGGCAGTCAGTCGAGGGGCAGGGACGAGGGGCTGGCTCGCGATGGGCGCCCGCGGCCTGGCTGGCACGCCCACCACTGCCGCACGCTGGGCGAGCAGCACATGCCGTGCCTGCTGGGGGTTTCCTGGGAATGCTACCCGTGCCCAGGGACCCTGTGACACAGCACCTCTGGCTCGCACGCTGGGCACTACGTCGAGGGACAGGGACGTGGGTGCTGGCTCCCGATGGGCGCCTGCGGCCTGGCTGGCGCGCCCACCACTGCCGCACGCTGGGCGAGCAGCCCATACCGTGCCTGCTGGGGGCTGGCTGGGCATGCCACCCGTGCCCAGGGTCAGTGCAATGCGGCACCCCTGGCTTGCACGCTGGGCAGTCAGTCGAGGGGCTGGGATGATGGGGCTGGCTCGCTATTGGCGCCCGCGGCCTGGCTGGCGCGCCCACCGCTGCTGCACGCTGGGCAAGCAGCCCATGCCATTCCTGCTTGGGGCTGCCTAGGCGTGACACCCATGGCCAGGGTCCATGCGACGCGGCACCCCTGGCTCGCACGCTGGGCAGTCAGTCGATAGGCAGGGGCGAGGGGGCTGGCTTGCTATTGGCGCCCTCGGCCTGGCTGGCGCGCCAACCGCTGCCGCACGCTGGGCGAGCAGCCCATGCCGTGGCTGCTGGGCGCTAGCTGGGCATGCCACCCATGCCGTGGCTTGCTGGGCACTTTGTCGAGGGACAGCGACGATGGGACTGGCTGGCGATGGGAGCCTGTGGCCTGGCTGGAGCGCCCTCCTCTGCCGCACGCTGGGTACTTGGCCCATGCTGTGCCTGCTGGGGGCGTCCTGGGCATGCCACCCATGCCCAGAGTCTGTGCGACACGGCTCCCCAGGCTTGCTCGCTGGGCACTTAGTCGACGGACAAGGATGAGGGGGCTGGCTAGTGATGAGCGCCTGCGATCTGGCTGGCGCGCCAGCCGCTGCTGCACGCTGGGTGAGCAGCCCATGCCGTGCCTGCTGGGGGCTGGCTGGGCATGCCACCCGTGCCCAGGGTCCGTGCGATGTGGCACCCCTGGCTCGCAAGCTGGGCAGTCAGTCGAGGGGCAGGGACAAGGGGGCTGGCTCACTATTGGCGCCCTCGGCCTGGCTGGCGCGCCAGCCGCTGCCGCACGCTGGGCGAGCAGCCCATGCCGTGCCTGCTGCGGGCTGGCTGGGCATGCCACCCGTGCCCAGGGTCTGTGCGACGTGGCACCCCTCGCTCGCACTCTGGGCAGTCAGTCGAGGGGCAGGGATGAGGGGGCTGCCTCGCTATTGGTGCCCTCGGCCTGGCTGCCGCACCCACCTCTACCTCACGCTGGGCACTTAGTCCATGCCGTGCCTGCTGGGGGATGCCAGGGCATGCCTCCCGTGCCCAGGGTCCGTGCAACGCGGCACCCCTGGCTCGTACGCTGGGCAGTCAGTAGAGGGGCAGGGACGAGGGGGCTAGCTCACGTTGGGCGCCCGCGGCCTGGCTGGCGCGCCCACCGCTGCCGCATGCTGGGCAAGCAGCCCAAGCCGTGCCTGCTTGTGGCTGGCTGGGCATGCCACCCGTGCCCAGGGTCTGTGCGACGCGGCACCCCTGGCTTGCACGCTGGGCAGTCAGTCGAGGGGCAGGGACAAGGGGGCTGGCTCGCTATTGGAGCCCTCGGCCTGGCTGGCGCGCCCACCGCTACCGCACGCTGGGCGAGCAGCCCATCCCATGCCTTCTGGGGGCTGCCTGGGCGTGCCACCCATGCTCAGGGTCTGTGCGACGTGGCCCCCCTGGCTCGCTCGCTGGGCATTTAGTCGAGGGACAGGGACGTAGGAGCTGGCTCGCGATGGCCGCCAGTGGCCTGGCTGGCGCACCCAACGCTGCCTTACGCTGGGCGAGCAGCCCATGACGTTCCTGCTGGGGGCTGCCTGGGCATGCCAACCGTGCCCAGGGTCCGTGCGACGCGGCACCCCTGGCTGGCACGCTGGGCAGTCAGTCGAGAGGCAGGGGCGAGGGGACTGGCTCGCTATTGGCGCCCTCGGCCTGGCTGGCGCGCCAACCGCTGCCGCACGCTGGGCAAGAAGCCCATGCCGTGCCTGCTGGGCACTAGCTGGGCATGCCACCCATGCCCAGGGTCCGTGCGATGCGGCTCCCCTGGCTCGCACGCAGGGCAGTCAGTCGAGGGGCAGGGACGAGGGTGCTGCCTCGCTATTGGCGCCCTCGGCCTGGCTGGCGCGCCAACCGCTGATGCACGCTGGGCGAGCAGCCCATGCCGTGCCTGCTGGGCGCTGGCCAGGCATGTAACCCGTGCAGAGGGTCCATGTGACGCGGCTCCCCGGGCTCGCACGCAGGGCAGTCAGTCGAGGGGCAGGGACAAGGGGGCAGGCTCGCTAATGGCGCCCTCGGCCTGGCTCGCGCGCCAACCGCTGCCGCACGCTGGGCGAGCAGCCCATGCCGTGCCTGCTGCGGGCTGGCTGGGCATGCCGCTCATGCCCAGGGTCCATGCGACGCGGCACCCCTGGCTTGCACGCTGGGAAGTCAGTCGAGGGGCAGGGACGAGGGGGCTGGCTCGCTATTGGCGCCCTCGGCCTGGCTGGCGCTCCCACCGCTACCGCACGCTGGGCAAGCAGCCCATCCGGTGCCTGCTGGGGGCGGCCTGGGTGTGCCACCCATGCCCAGGGTCTGTGCGACGCGTCCCCCCTGGCTCGCTCGCTGGGCATTTAGTCGAGGGACAGGGACGTGGGGGCTGGCTCGTGATGGGCGCCAGTGGCCTGGCTGGCGTGACCAATGCTGCCGCACGTTGGGCGAGCAGCCCATGACGTGCCTGCTGGGGGCTGGCTGGGCATGCCAACCGTGCCCAGGGTCCGTGCGACGCGGCATCCCTGGCTTGCACGCTGAGCAGTCAGTCGAGAGGCAGGGGCGAGGGGGCTGGCTCACTATTGGCGCCCTCGGCCTGGCTGGCGCGCCAACCGCTGCCGCATGCTGGGCGAGCAGCCCATGCCGTGGCTGCTGGGCGCTAGCTGGGCATGCCACCCATGCCAAGGGTCCGTGCGACGTGGCTCCCCTGGCTCGCACGCAGGGCAGTCAGTCGAGGGGCAGGGACGAGGGTGCTGCCTCCCTATTGGTGCCCTCGGCCTGGCTGGCGCGCCAACCGCTGCCGCACGCTGGGCGAGCAGCCCA
>JAJFZO010000518.1:0-15000 GCA_021397835.1 Moringa oleifera
TCCGTGATGAAATTGTTGGTAGCTCCCGTATCCAACATTGCCATTGCATCCTTCCCGTTTACCTTTACTGGGACATAGATCAACCCTTTCTGCAAGTTCTTGGGTGTGATCGCATTCAGCAACTGGATTGGATTCACCCGAGTTATGGTATTCCCTTCCTTTTCCTTGGAGGAATCCTCTGCTGCCATGAGCACCGCTAACTTCTCCTTGCGAGGACAGTCGCGTGCTCTATGTGGCCCGTTGCATAAGAAGCAACCCCCTTGGTCCACATTCATTCCCTTTCCTTTCAAACGGGATGAGCCCCAAGGCTTGCTGGACTCAGTATTCTTCTTTTTCTTGCCCTTGCCTTTAGGCTATTTCACCTCTTTTCTAGCTTTGCCTCATTTCTCACCTTTCTTTGCAGGAGTACCACCCGTGTACTTGAAATCCACCAAGCTATCCGCCACAAAAAATGCTGACGGCAAGTCTTTGACACCTTGCCGCCTCAGTTCTGCTTGAGCCCATGGCTGCAAGCCTGATAGGATGTTTAACAACCTATCCTCCTCTGACATGTTCTTGATGTCCAGCATCAGTGAATTGAATTCCTTGACAAAGTCACGCACTGAACCTGTGTGCTTTAGGCGTTTTAGTTGTTCCCTAGCCATGAACGAGGTGTTGCATGGTAGGAATTGCTCCTTCAATTCCCTTTTGAGTGCCTCCCATGAATCAACGCTAGGCTTTCCCATGATAACGTCATCCTACATACAGGTGCACCACCACAACTTAGCATCACCAGATAAGTGCATGGATGTGATCATTACCTGGTCATTTTCAGGCACTCTAGTAGCTTTGAAGTACTGCTCCATATCCCACAAGAAGTTCTCCAACTCCTTGGCGTTCCTCTATCTAGAGAACGGCTTTGGTTCTGGCACCTTCAGCTTAGCCATATTAGAGTCTGCCCTTACCGTAGGGGTGTGGGGAGTCCTTTTTAGCAACCCGTTCTTGGTCTCAAGGCTCCTCATGGTTTCCTTAAGGTTTTTGATGTCCTTTTCCATCGAGGATTGTTGCTCGGTGATTGTCTCCATCAACTCAGCTAGCGTGCATGTTGATCCCTCCATCAGTGTACCAACGATCTTTTCCAACCAAGCGACACGATCTCGCATTGACTCACTCCCTCCTGGCATGGGGCCTTGGCCACGATAAGATCAACCACGAGTTTGAGAGAAAGTGGTCATCGAAATCGCGCTTTGATACCAAACTGTCACACCGTCAGTTGCGGGATCAGCTACTCTAGTGTGATGGCGCTAGATGCGTCCACCTAACCAGCCTAACTTTCTAAGCTCGTGCCAAAAGAAGAATAAGAGCCAATGATGCAAAATGCAAAGTAAGAAGACAGTATTACGAGAACTCTTTCTCAATCTTTATTGAAAATAAAGGAACTATTTACAAAAGAAGGGTCTCTCTCCAAGAGCACCCAAAGCCTTTAGCTACCCACACACTTGAGTTTGTATTACTCGATGTGTTTACAACTGAACCCAAGCCCCTTTTTATACTAGTTGAGGAGTGTCCTACCCAAACACTCTCTCTTAGTTATCCCGCATTTTTCGGATAGGCCACTCAATCTTGATCACGAATCTTTATCTCATTGAGGCTTATCTTCAAAGTTTGGATAGTATCCTTCTCTCGGAAGGACTCTCCTTAAGTTAAGGATCTCATCTCCTTTGGAGTCTTGTCTAAGCCTTCTTATCTGCTTTCAACCGGTTTGGATAAGCTTGAGGAGGTGGTTTCCGTGTTGGACTCTTTTTGAGCCTTATCTCCCTTGGCTTTCGGGATAAACATCTTTTTCTTATCCTTCTATCGCCTTAATCCTCCTCTAGCCAATAGCCATATCCTTTCTTTGTGGAATATCTTCGCTTGCTGGACTTTCCATCCATGCCAAGCTGGGTTCCCGGATTTTGCCCTGTGTTCCTGTCACTAGACATATTTGCACCACCATGTGCTGGTGCTTGCTTGAGGCATCTCTGTCGCTTTCCCCTTAAGTGGGCTTATGGTCTGTTTGTGTGCTTCATCCCTCACTTCACAATGTTCCTAACTCACCATCGAATCTCGCCACTATAAGTCTGAAACTCAATTTCTTACCAAGTCTCCCGCATTCGTTTTCATATCTAACTCATGTGTTTTTGCCTTGCTAGCATGGTCCTCCACACTTGTAGGTCCGAGCATGGAACAAGACTCACCATGCCTACGCCTTGGTACTCAGATTCAAGGGTCTGACAGTAGGCAACTATCCTACCATTGAAAGTTGATAAAGTAAAATTTTGAATGATGCATCGTCAGCACGATGGCCTTGCGATCCGTCGAGTTATCATGAATCATCAAAGCAACGGGCGAAGCCCGTGTCGACCTTTTATCTAATAAATGCGCCCCTTTCAGAAGTCAGGGTTTGTTGCATGTATTAGCTCTAGAATTATTACGTTTATCCGAGTAGTAGGTACCATCAAACAAACTATAACTGATTTAATGAGCCATTCGCAAATTTACAGTCTGAATTAGTTCATACTTACACATGCATGGCTTAATCTTTGAGACAAGCGTATGACTACTAGGAGGATCAACTAGGTAGTATCCTTCGAGACACCGCGCTAACTAGGACCGAAGCATGCGACAAGGCTCGCTGAGGCCAAAGCTGTCACGGTCATCATTCAAAATCGATGGGATGTGGGACAAATGCTTTCACTTGGAAAGGCAGAGGCTGAGGCTACTCCTATCGTAACACTTCTCACACCCGAGGGGACGACTGAGTGCCCGTGTGCCAAAGCAACCACATTTCGAAGCAAGTCGCACTTAGAGCATGAGGCCCGGCTTAGGTTTCCACCCATGCCCGCAAGGGACATGGTGCAAAAACAACCGACTCAAATCATCGAATTTTGTTTGTGAAGGCACGCAACACAGGGTCTCGATGTCACCCACGAAAAGTCAACGTATGGCTCTGGGTCGAGCTTGAAGTGATGTGCTAGCCGACAGTTCGATGCAGGAGCATGGAGCCTGCCAATACGCATGACTAGATCACCACTCACATGCCGCATGTACAAATGGGCAGCAACAGCACCAAACCAGCTGCAAGCCGACTATCGAAAGGCTCATCGATCATGCAGGTCATCGAGTGCCGCCGCACCCAAGTCACTAAGCGCGAAATCATTTTGATAGCAAGGGACAATTTTTCGATTGCAAGGGACCATCGATGAGGCCTTGGCAGCAACGGTGTCATGCGGTGCCCAGTCGGGCCATGTGGCTTGCTTGATGCTAACGGCTGATGATCGTGTCATTGATTATGCTGCACAACGAGTTCGCCTCGGCAAGCCTGAGCGTCGGGATCCAACCCCACGTCTGCCGCCTCGAGGGCCTACAATGAAGCACTCCGCATGCTTGAAATCCCCCCAGCGATTTGGCCCGCACGTAACATGCATCATCGTTAGCTTCGCCGCCTACACTGTTGTGCTTGTCTAGCCACATCCCAGCTCATTGTCCCATGATTTAGGGACATTTTTCCCACCGATGAGGCCTTGGCAGCACGGGTGTCACGCCGTGCCCAGGCTGGTCGTGTGGCTCGCTCGATGCTAACGGCTGACGATCGTGTCATCAATCACGCTGCACAACGAGTCCGCCTAGGCAAGCCTGAGCATCGGGATCCAACCACGCATCCACCGCCTCGAGGGCCTGAGATGAAGCACTCTGCATCCTCAAAATCCCCCCAGTGATTTGGCCCTTGCATAGCATGCATCATCGTTAGCTTCGTCAGCGACACCGTCGAGCTTGTCTAGCCACATCCCAGCCCATTATCCCACAAATTTTCTCATTTCGTTGCCCACAATTTAGCGGATTTCATTTCCCATGTTTTCCCCACTCCGTTGGCTATTGATCGGGCATCCCACACTCTTCGGCCAACGTCGCCGGCTGCCTGCCTGCCAGCGGTGGTGGCTGCCATAGCCACGCACCACCGGCTGGATGGGCAAGGCAGCAAAGCCCTGCCCATGCCATGTGTGCTGGGTTCCCCAAGCCCTGCGCCTGCCCACGTAGGATGGGAGGGGGGGTGCATGCATGGCCCGTTGGCACCCAGCGAGCTAGGGGACCACCTGCCCCTAAACATCAAGGGCAGACTCCTCATGAATTACACGATTTATTTGAGTCATTTTGGGACCAATTCTGTGATGAAAATACCGTCAATTCACACCAATTTCGTAACTGGGCATTGCTGCCAGCAGGCTAGGGCAGCTGTGCCTCTGGCTGGCCCAGGGTGCATGCTGGCTGCCCTGTCCAGCGCACCTCAAGCCACCCCATGGCTACCTGCAGTGTCCATCACAGCCAGGGGACACGGCCAAGCCCAGCTTGCCCATAAAATCAATGCCCACAGCATGTGCCGAGCCTCACAGCATGCTCGCGGCTGGCTAGCGTAGGGCGCCCCTGGCAAGGCTGGCGCCATGCCAGCTGAGGACTGCTATGGCACCCCTGGCTCACTCGCTGGGCACCATGTCGAAGGGCAGGGACAAGGGGGCTAGCTCGCAACGGGCGCCTGTGGCGCCAACCGCTGCCGCACGCTGGGCAAGCCGCCCATGCCATGCATGCTGGGGGCTGCCGAGGCATGCCTCCCGTGCCCAGGGTCCGTGCGATGTGGCTCCCCTGGGTTGCCCAATGGGTACCATGTCGAGGGGCAGGGATGAGGGGGCTGGCTCCTGATGGGCGCTCGTGGCCTGGCTGGTGCGCCCACCGCTGCCGAATGCTGGGCAAGCCACCCAAGCTGTGCCTGATGAGGGCTGCTGAGGCATGCCTCCCGTGCCCAGCATCCGTGCGACACGGCTCCCCTGGAATGCTCGATGGGCATGATGTCGAGGGGCAGGGACAAGGGGGCTGGCTCTTGATGGGCGCTCGTGGCCTGGCTGGTGCGCCCACCGCTGTTGCATGCTGGGCAAGCCACCCAAGCTGTTCCTGCTGGGGGCTGCCGAGGCATGCCTTCCGTGCCCAGGGTCTGTGCGACACGGCTCGCCTGGATCGCTCGTTGGGCATGATGTCGAGGTGCAGGGACGAGGTGGCTGGCGTGCGATGGGAGCCCGTGGCCTGCCTTGTGCACCCACTGCTGCTGCATGCAGGGCAAGCCATCGATGCGGTGCCTGCTGGAGGCTGCCGAGGCATGCCTCCCTTGCCAAGGTCCGTGCGACATGGCTCCCTTGGATCGCTTGTTGGGCAGCATGTCGAGGTCCAGGGACGAGGAGGCTGGCTCACGATGGATGCCCGTGGCCTAGCTTCTGTGCCCACTGCTGCCGCACGCTGGGCAAGCAACCCATGCCGTGCCTTCTGGGGGCTGCCAAGGCATGCCTCCCATGCCCAGGGTCCGTGCGATCCAGCTTCCCTGACTCGCCCGCTGGGCACCATGTCAAGGGTCAGGGACGGGGGGGCTCGCAAGCGATGGGCACCAGTGGCTTGGCTGGTGCGCCCACCGCCGCCACACGCTGGGCAAGCAGCCCATGCTGTGCCTGCTGGGGGCTGCCAAGGCATGCCACTCAAGCCAATGATCTGTGCGACCCAGCTCCCCTGGCTCGCTTGCTGGGCACCATGTTGAGGGGCGGGGATGAGGGGGCTGGCTCGCGATGAGCGCCCATGGCCTGGTTTGTGCGCCCACTGTTGCCGCACGCTGGGCAAGCAGCCCATGCCATGACTGTTGGGGGCTTCTGAGGCATGCCTCTCATGCTCAGAGTCTGTGCGATGCGGCCCCCCTGGCTCCCTCGCTGGGCACCATGTCGAGGGGCAGGGATGAGGGGGCTGGCTCGGGATGGGCACCCATGGCCTGGCTGGTGTGCCCACCACTGCTGCACGCAAGGCAAGCAGCCCATGTCGTGCCTGCTGCGGGCTGCCGAGGCCTGCCTCCCATGCCCAGGGTCTGTGCAACGCGGCTCCAATGGATCGCTCGCTGGGCACCATGTCGAGGGGCAGGGATGAGGGGGCTGGCTCGCGATGAGCGCCAGTGGCCTTTCTTGTGCGCCCACCGCTGCAGCACGCTGGGCAAGCAGCCCATGCTGTACCTACCTAGGGCTGCCTAGGCATGCCTCCCGTGCCGAGGGTCTGTGCGACGCGGCTTCCCTGGCTCGCTCACTGGGCACCATGTCGAGGGGCAGGGGCGCGAGGGCTGCCTCGCGATAGGTGCTCGTGGCCTGGCTGGCGCGCCCACCGCTGCCACATGCTGGGAAAGCAGCCCATACCGTGCCTGCTGGGGGCTCCTAGGCATGCCTCGTGTGCCCAGGTCTGTGCAACATGGCTCTCCTGGCTCGCTCGCTGGGCACCATGTCGAGGGGAAGGGACGAGGGGGCTGGCTTGTGATGGGTGCCCGTGGCCTGGCTGTCGCGCCCACTGCTGCCGCACACTGGGCAAGCAGCCCATGTGGTGCCTGCTGGGGGCTGCCGAGGAATGCTTCCCGTGCCCAGGGTCAGTGTGATGCGGCTCCTCTTGATCACTCACTGGGCACCATGTTGAGGGGCAAGGACGAGGGGGCTGTCTCGCGAAGGGCGCCCATGGCCTGGCTAGTGCGCCCACCGCTACTGCACGCTGGGCAAGCAGCCCATGCTGTGCCTGCAGTGGGCTGGTGAGGCATGCCTCCTATGCCCAGGGTCCATGCGACGCGGCTTCCCTGGATCACTCACTGGGCACCAAGTCGAGGGGCAGGGACGAGGTGGCTGGCTCGCGATGGGTGCCCGTGGTCTGGCTGGTGTGCCCACTGCTGCGGCACGCTTGGCAAGCAGCCCATTCCATGCCTGCTGGGGGCTACCGGGGCATGCCTCCCGCGCCCAGGGTCTGTGCGACGTGGCTCCCCTGGATCGCTCCCTGGGCACCATGTCGAGTGGCAGGGACAAGGGGGCTGGCTCACGATGGGCGCCCATGGCCTGGCCAGCACGCCCACCGATGCCGCACACTGGGCAAGCAGCCCATGCCGTGCCTGCTGGGGGCTGACAAGGTATTCCTGCCGTGCCCAGTGTCTTTGCAACGCAGGTCCCCTGGCGCGCTTGCTGGGCACCCGGTCGAGGATCAGGGACGGGGGGGCTGTTAAGCGATGGGCGCCAGTGGCTTGGCTGGCGCCCACCGCTGCCGTACGCTGGGCAAGCAGCCCATGCCATGCTTGCTGGGGGCTGCCAAGGCATGCCACCCATGCCATGCCTGCTGGGGGCTGCCAAGGCATGCCTCCCATGCCCAGAGTCCATGTGATGCGGCTCCCCAGGCTTGCTCACTGGGCACCATGTCGAGGGGCACGGGCGAGGGGGCTGGCGCGCGATGGGCGCCCGTGGCCTGCCTTGTGCACCCACCGCTGCCGCATGCAGGGAAAGCCACCCATGCCGTGCCTGCTGGAGGCTGCCGAGGTCTGCCTCCCCTTCCAGGGTCTGTGCGACACGGCTCCCCTGGATCACTTGCTGGGCAGCATGTCGAGAGGCAAGGACGAGGGGGCTGGCTCGCGATGGGTGCCCGTGGCCTGGCTTCTGCGCCCACCGCTACCGCATGCTGGGCAAGCAACCCATGCCGTGCCTTCTGGGGGCTGCCAAGGCATGACTCCCGTACCCAGGGTCCATGCGATGCGGCTTCCCTGACTCGCCCGCTGGGCACCATGTCAAGGGTCAGGGATGGGGGGGCTCGCAAGCGATGGGCACCAGTGGCTTGGCTGGCGAGCCCACCGCCGCCACATGCTGGGAAAGCAGCCCATGCCATGCCTGCTTGGGGCTGCCAAGGCATGCCACTCAAGCCCATGGTATGTGCGACACAGCTCCCCTGGCTCGCTCGCTGGGCACCATGTTGAGCGGCGGGGGCGAGGGGGCTCGCTCGCGATGAGCGTCCATGGCCTGGCTTGTGTGCCCACCGCTGCCGCATGCTGGGCAAGCAGCCCATGCCGTGCCAGTTGGGGGCTGCCAATGAATGCCTCTCATGCTCAGAGTCCGTGCAATGCGGCTCCCCTGGCTCCCTCGCTGGGCACCATGTCGAGGGGCAGGGACGAGGGGGCTAGCTCGCGATGGGCGCCCATGGCCTGGCTGGTGCGCCCACCACTGCTGCACGCTGGGCAAGCAGCCCATGTTGTGCATGCTGGGGGCTGCCTAGGCATGCCTCCCATGCCCAGGTCCATGCGATGAGGCCACCCTGACTCGCCTGCTCGGCACCTTGTCGAGGGTCAGGGATCGGGGGGCTCACAAGCGATGGGCGCCGGTGGCTTGGCTGGCGCGCCCACCGCTGCCGCACACTTGGCAAGCAACCCATGCCATGCCTGCTGGGGGCCGCCAAGGCATGCCTCCAATGCCCAGGGTCCATGCAACGTGGCTCCCTCGCTCGCTCGCTGGGCACCATGTCGAGGCGCAAGAGCAAGGGGGATGGCTTGCAATGGGTGCCCGTGGCCTGACTGGTGCGCCCACCACTGCTGCACGCTGGGCAAAAGGCGCATGCAATTACTGTTGGGGGCTGCAAAGGCATGCCTCCCATGCCCAGGGCCCATGCGACGCGGCTCCCCTGGGTCACTCGCTGGGCACCAAGTCTAGGGGCAGGGACGAGGGGGCTGGCTCGCAATGGGCGCCCGTGGCCTGGCTGGCGCGTCCACCGCTGCCGCACGCTGGGCAAGCCGCCAATGTCGTGCCTGCTGGGGGCTTCCGAGGCATGCCTCCCATGTCCAGGGTACAAGCGATGTGGCTCCCCTAGCTCGCTCGCTGCGCACCATGTCGAGGGGCAGGGACGAGGGGGCTGGCTCGCGTTGGGTGCCCGTGGCCTGCCTTGTGCGCACACCACTGCCGCACACTGGGCAAGCAGCCCATGCCGTGCCTACCAGGGGCTGCCTTGGCATGCCTCCCATGCCCAAGGTCTGCGCGACTCGACTTCCCTAGCTCGCTTGGCACCATGTCGAGGGGCAGGGGAGAGGGGGCTGCCTCGCGATAGGCGCCCGTGGCCTGGCTGGCGCGCCCACCGCAGCCGCACGCTGGGCAAGCCGCCCCTGATGTGCCTGCTGGGGGCTGCTGAGGCATGCCTCCCATGCCCAAGATCTGTGTGGTGCAGCTCCCCTGGCTTGCTCACTGGGTACCATGTCGAGGGGCAGGGACGAGGGGGCTGGCTCGCGATTGGCGCCCGTGGCTTGGCTGGTGCACCCACCGTTGCCGCACGCTGGGCAACCTGCCCATGCCATGCCTGCTGGTGACTGTTGAGGATGCCTCCCATGCCCAGGGCCCTTGTAATGCAGCTCCCCTGGATCGCTCACTGGGCACCATGTCGAGGGGCAGGGACGAGGGGGCAGGCTTGCGACGGGGCCCGGTGGCCTGGCTGGCGCATCCACCGCTGCCGCACGCTGGGCAAGAAGCCCACGCCGTGCCTGCTGAGGGCTGCCTAGGCATGCCTCCCATGCCCAGGTTCCGTGCGACGTGGCTCCCCTGGATCGCATGCTGGGAACCATGTTGAGAGGCAGGGACAAGGGGGCTGGCTCGCGATGGGCGCCCGTGGCCTGGCCGGCACGCCCACCGCTGCAGCACACTGGGCAAGCAGCCCATGCTGTGCATGCTGGGGGCTGCCAAGGTATTCCTGCCGTGCCCAGTGTCTTTGCGATGCGGTTCCCCTGGCACGCTCGCTCGGCACCCGGTTGAGGATCAGGGACGCGTGGGCTGTTAAGCGATGGGCACCAGTGGCCTGGCTGACGCCCACCGCTGCCGCACGCTGGGCAAGCTGCCCATGCCATGCCTGCTGGGTGCTGCCAAGGCTTGCCTCCCATGCCCAGGGTCCATGAGACGCGGCTCCCCTGGCTTGCGCGCTAGGCACCATGTCGAGGGGCAGGGGCGAAGGAGCTGGCTAGCGATGGGTGTCCGTGGCCTGGTTTGTGTGCCAACCGCTGCCACACGCTGGGCAAGCAGCCCATGATGTACCTGCTGGGGGCTTCCTAGGCATGCATCCCATGCCCAGGTCCATGCGATGAGGCCCCCCTGGCTCGCTCTCTCGGCACTGTGTCGAGGGTCAGGGACCGGGGGGCTCACAAGAGATGGGCACCAGTGGCTTGGCTGGCGCACCTACCGCTGCCGCACACTGGGCAAGCAACCCATGCCATGCCTGCTGGGGGCCGCCAAGGCATTCCTCCCATGCCCAGGGTCAATGCGACGTGGCTCCCTCGCTCGCTCGCTGGGCACCATGTCAAGGGGCTATCTCGCAATGGGTGCCCGTGGCCTGGCTGGTGCGCCCACCACTGCTGCACGCTGGGCAAGCTGCCCATGCCATTCCTGTTGGGGGCTGCAAAGGCATGCCTCCCATGCCCAGGGTCCATGCGACGGGGCTCCCCTGGGTCACTCGCAGGGCACCAAGTCGAGGGGTAGGGACGAGGGGGCTGGCTCGCAATGGGCGCCCGTGGCGTGGCTGGCGCACCCACCGCTGTCGCACGCTGGGCAAGCTGCCAATACCGTGCCTGCTGGGGGCTTCCGAGGTATGCCTCCCATGGCCAGGGTCCAAGTGATGTGGCTCCCCTTGATCGCTCGGTGGGCACCATGTCGAGGGGCAGGGACGAGGTTGCTCGCTCGCGTTGGGCGCCCGTGGCCTGCCTTGTGCGAACACCACTGTCGTACACTGGGCAAGCAGCCCATGCCGTGCCTACCGGGGGCTGCCTTGGCGTAACTCCCATGCCCAGGGTCTGCGCGACCAGGCTTCCCTGGCTCGCTCGACACCATGCCGAGGGGCAGGGGCGACGGGGTGCCTCGCGATGGGCGCCCGTGGCCTGGCTGGCGCGCCCACTGCCGTCGCATGCTGGGCAAGCCGCCCCTGACATGCCTGCTGGGGGCTGCCGAGGCATGCCTTCCATGCCCACGATCTGTGCGGTGCAGCTCCCCTAGCTTGCTCGCTGGGCACCATGTCGAGGGGCAGGGACGAGGGGGCTGGCTTGCGATGGGCGCCCGTGGCTTGGCTGGTGCGCCCACAGCTGCTGCATGATGGGCAACCAGCCCATGCCGTGCCTGCTGGTGGCTGCCAAGGCATGCCTCCCATGCCCAGGGCCCTTGCAATGCAGCTCCCCTGGATCGCTCGCTGGGCACCATGTCGAGGGGCAGAGACAAGGGGGCGGGCTCGTGATGGAGGCCGGTGGCCTGGCTGGCGTGTCCACCGCTGCCGCACGCTGGGCAAGCATCCCATGCCGTGCCCGTTGGGGGCTTCCTGGGCATGCCTTCCATGCCCAGGTTTCGTGTGACGTGGGTCCCCTGGCTTGCTCGCTGGGCACCATGTCGACGGGCAGGGACGAGGGGGCTGGCTCACGATGAGCGCCCATGGCCTGGTTGGCGCGCCCTCCTCTGCTGCACGCTGGGAGAGCCACCAATGCCATTCCTGCTGAGGGCTGCCGAGGCATGGCTTCCTTGCCCACTGTCCATGTGACGCTGCTCCCCTGGCTCGCTCATTGGGTGGTACTTTACCGAGGGACAGCATCGAGGGACAAGTTTTTGTTAGATATATAGATTTTTTATTAGAGTAACACTTGGTTCCCCAATGCTTGCCGATATGTTTCCAAGTGTTTTTCCCCTGTGTTTCTCATTCTCTGCAAGCCCAATGGACTTGCTTCCTTTTTCGTGTCATTATCTTGAGGGACATTTCAAACCTCGGGGCATTGATTATCAAAAAGAGAGGGACAATTATTGTAGTGGTTCGGGAGGGGGGGGGGGAAGGGACGAATCAAATCCACAAAGGGCTGAATCTCAGTGGATCATGGCAGCAAGGCCACTCCGCCAATTACAATACCTTGTCGCGTATTTATGTCATCTGCAAATGATTCTACCTGTCGCTCGGTGGGAATCACACTTCAAGGCAGCCCGCACCGCGTGGGCTTGGCCAACGACACGTGCCTTTGGGGGCCGAGAGGCACCTACTGTAGGTCGGTAATCGGGCGATGGGGGCATGCATCGCTTCTAGCCCGGATTCTGACTTAGAGGCATTCAGTCATAATCCAGTGCACAGTAGCTTCGCGCCACTGGCTTTTCAACCAAGCACAATGACCAATTATGCGAATCAACGGTTCCTCTCATACTAGGTTGAATTACTATCGTGACACGGGAATCAATAGGGTAAAACTAACCTGTCTCACGACAGTCTAAACCCAGCTCACATTCCCTCTAGTGGGTGAACAATCCAACACTTGGTGAATTCTGCTTCACAATGATAGGAAGAGTCAACATCGAAGGATCAAAAAGCAACGTCGCTATGAACACTTGGCTGCCACAAGCCAGTTATCCCTATGGTAACTTTTCTAACACATCTAGCTTCAAATTTCGAAGGTATAAAGGATCGATAGGCCACGCTTTCATGGTTCGTATTCGTATTGGAAATCAAAATCAAACGAGCTTTTACCCTTTTGTTCCACACAAGATTTTTGTTCTCGTTGAGCTCATCTTAGGACACCTGCATTATCTTTTAACAGATGTGCCGCTCCAGCCAAACTGCCCACTTGACAATGTCTTCCACCCAGATCGACCGGCCGAACCCAACCTTGGGTCCAAAAAGAGGGGCGATGGCCCGCCTCCGATTCAAGGAATAAATAAAATAACGTTAAAAGTAGTGGTATTTCACTTTCGCCATTTTCGGCTTCCAATTATCCTACACCTCTCATGTCATTTCACAAAGTCAGATTAGAGTCAAGCTTAACAGGGTCTTCGTTCCCCATTGATTCTGCCAAGCCCATTCCCTTGGCTATGGTTTCGCTGGATAGTAGACAGGGACAGTGGGAATCTCGTTAATCCATTCATGCGCATCACTAATTAGATGATGAGGCATTAAGCTACATTACGAGAGTCATAGTTATTCCCACTGTTTACCCGCGCTTAGTTGAATTTCTTCACTTTGACATTCAAAGCATTGGGTAGAAATCACATTGCGTGAGCATCCACAGGGACCATCGCAATGCTTTGTTTTAATTAAACAATTGGATTCCCCATGTTCGTACCAGTTCTGAGTTGGTTATTCGATGCCTAGGGAAGGCCCTCGAAGGAACCATTCCCAGTTCGTCCCCCGACTTGCACGCGGTGACCCGCTCTCACCGTGGGAGTAGCTCGAGTAGTCCATCGACCGCCGACGGGTTCGAGACTGGGACCCCCGTGCCCAGCCCTCAGAGCAAATCCTTTTCCCGAGGTTACGGATCCATTTTGCCAACTTCCTTTGCTTACATTGTTCCATCGACCAGAGGCGATTCACCTTGGAGACTTGACCCGGCTATAAGTACGATCGGGTGTGGGAGGCACTCAGTCCTCAGGCTTTTCAAGGGCCGCTGGGGGCGCACTGGACACCACGCGACATGCGATGCTCTTCTAACTACTGGACCATACCCCCGGCTGAGCCGTTTCCAGTGTTAAACAAAAAAGATAACTCTTTTTGGGGCCCCTGTCAACATCTCTAGACTCCCTAACGTTATCGTTAGCCGCCACGTTCCGGTTCTAAAATTTTAATTGGATCCCCTTTCGATGCTCGTGCCGAGGCACTATCCGACGAGCTTCCCCGTCTCTTAGGATCGACTAACTAATGTGCAAGTGCCGTTCACATGGAAACTTTCCCCTCTTTGGCCTTCAAAGTTCTCATTCGAATATTTGCTACTACCACCAAGATCTGCACTGATGGCCGCTAAGCCCAAGCTCGTGCCCCGGGTTTTGCGGCGACCACTAGGCCTTCCTAAGCTTGGCCCTTGCCCCAATGGCTGGGTATAGGTCGCGCGCTTCAGTGCTATCCATTTTCGAGGCTAGTTGATTTGGTAGGTGAGTTGTTACACACTCCTTATCGGATTTCCACCACCATGACCACCATCCTGCTGTCTTAATCGACCAACACCCTTTGTGGGTTCTAGGTTAGTATGCAGTTGGGCATCGTAACCCGGCTTCTGGTTCATCCCGCATTGCCAGTTCTGCTTACCAAAAATGGCCCACTTGGAGCTCTCGATTCCATGGGATGACTTAACGAGGCAGCCGCCGTGTACTACCTATTTAAAGTTTGAAAATAGGTCAAGGGCATTACGCACCCAATGCCTCTAATCATTGGCTTTACCCGATAAAACTCGCATCTGAGCTCCAGCTATCCTGAGGGAAACTTTGGAGGGAACTAGCTACTAGACGGCTCGATTAGTCTTTCACCCCTATATCCAAGTCAGACGAATGATTTGCATGTTAGTATAGCTGCGGGCCTCCACCAGAGTTTCCTCTGGCTTTGCCCCGCTCAGGCATAGTTCACCATCCTTCAGGTCCCGATAGGCATGCTCGCACTCGAACCCTTCTTGAAAGATTGAGGTCGATCGGCGGTGCACCCACGAGGGATCCCGCCAATCAGCTTCCTTGCGCCTTACTAGTTTACTCGCTCGTTGACTCGCACGCATGTTAGACTCCTTAGTCCATGTTTCAAGACAGGTCGAATGGGGAGCTCGCTGGTCGATGCCAAGAGCACACAGGTGCTGAAGCACCATCGCGATGGCGCGTGCTGCCAACTAAGATCTCGATGATGATTTCTCTATGAGCGTATCAAATGCTCGGGCTTAGGCTTATGGTCGTTCCACATCCGACCGAGGTGCATCATTGGCCCCCATCTGCTTCCCTCCTGACAATTTCAAGCACTCTTTGACTCTCTTTTCAAAGTCCTTTTCATCTTTTCCTCGTGGTACTTGTTCGTTATCGATCTCTCGCTCGTATTTAACCTTTGACGAAATTTACCGCCCTATTGGGGCTGCATCCCTAAACAACCCGACTTGTCGATAGCGCCTTGTGTTGTGACAGGGTCCGGGCGAGACAGTGCTTTCACCCTTTTCGGTGCCCCTTTCCAGGGGACTTGGGCCCCAGTCCATCGCTGAGAATGCTTCTCCAGACTACAATTTAGGCACTGAGGGCGCACGATTTTCAAGCTGGGCTTCTCCCGGTTCGCTCGCCGTTACTAAGGGAATCCTTGTTAGCTTCTTTTCCTCCACTTATTGATATGCTTAAACTCTGCGAGTGGTCCCACTTGACCTGGGGTTGCATCTTGATCGATTGA
>JAJFZO010000518.1:22500-55000 GCA_021397835.1 Moringa oleifera
GGCACGGCATGGGTCAAGTGCCCAGCGTGCGGTAGAGGTGGGCGCGCCAGCAAGGCCACCGGCGCCCATCGCGAGCCAGCCCCCTCGTCCCTGCCCCTCGACTGACTGCCCAGCGTGCGAGCCAGGGGTGCCGCGTCGGACAGACCCATGGCACGAGTGGCACGCCCAGGCAGCCCCCAGCATGCATGGCATGGGCTGCTCGCACAGTGTTCGGCAGCGGTGGGCGCGCAAGCCAGGCCGCGGGCGCCCATCTCGAGCCAGCCCCCACGTCCCTGTCCCTCGACTAAGTGCCCAGCGAGCGAGCAAAGGGGGCTGCGTCGCATGGACCCTGGGAACAGGTGGCACACCCAGGGAGCCCCCAGCAGGCACGGCATGGGCTGCTCACCCAGCGTGCGGCAGCGGTGGGCACGCCAGCCAGGCCGCAGGTGCCAATCGCGAGCCAGCCCCCACGTCCATGTCCCTCGACTAAGTGCCCAGCGAGCGAGCCAGGGGAGCCACATCGCACAGACCCTGGGCACGGAAGGCATGCCCAGGAAGCCCCCAGTATGCATGGCATGGGCCAAGTGCCCAGCGTGCGGCAGCGGTGGTCGCGCCAGCCAGGCCACGGGCACCCATCCCGAGCCAGCCCCCTCGTCCCTGTCCCTCGACAAACTGCCCAGCGAGCGAGCCTGGGGAGCTGCATCACACAGATCCTGGGCACAGGGGGCATGCCCAGGCAGTGCCCAGTATGCACAGCATGGGCCAAGTGCCCAGCGTGCGGCAGCGGTAGGCGCGACAGCCAGGCCACGGGCTCCCATCGCGAGCCAGTCACCTGGTCTCTGTCCCTCGGCTAAGTGCCCAGCGAGCGAGCCATGGTAGCCACGTCACACGGACCCTTGGCATGGGAGGCATTCCCTGGCAGCCCCCATTAGGCACGGCATGGGCCAAGTGCCCAGCGTGCGGTAGAGGTGGGAGAGCCAGCCAGGCCGCAGGCGCCCATCACGAGCCATCCCCCATGTCCCTGTCCCTCGACGTAGTGCCCAGCGAGCGAGCCAGGGGGGCCACGTCGCACGGACCCTGGGCATGGGTGGCATGCCCAGGCAGCCCCCAGCAGGCACAGCATGGGCAAAGTGCCCAGCGTGCGGCAGCGGTGGGCGCGCCAGCCAGGCCGCGGGTGCCCATCGCGAGCCAGCCCCCTCGTCCCTGCCCCTCGACTGACTGCCCACAGTGCGAGCCAGGGGTGCCGCATCGCACGGACCCTGGGCACGGGTGGCGTACCCAGGCAGCCCCGAGCTGGCCCGGCATGGGCTGCTTGCCCAGCGTGAGGCTGTGGTGGGCGCGCCAGCCAGGCCGTGGGCGCCGATCGCGAGCCAGCCCTCTCGTCCCTGTCCCTCGACTGACTGCCCAGCGCGCGAGCCAGGGTGGCCGCGTCGCACGGTCCCTTGGCACGGGTGGCACGTCCAGGCAGCCCCCAGCAGGCATGGCATGGGCTGCTCACCCCGCGTGCGGTAGCGGTGGGCGCGCCAGCCAGGCCGCGGGTGCCTATCGCGAGCCATCCCCCTCCTCCCTGCCCCTCGACTGACTGCCCAGCGTGCGAGCCAGGGGTGCCACATTGCACGGACCCTGGGCATGAGTGGCACACCCAGGCAGCCCCCAGCAGGCATGGCATGGGCTGCTCGCCCAGCGTGCGGCAGCGGTGGGCGCGCCAGCCAGGCCGCAGGCACCCATCGCAAGCGAGCCCCCACGTCCCTGTCCCTCGACTGAGTGCCCAGAGAGCCAGCCAGGGGGGCCATGTCACACGGACTCTGGGCACAGGTGGCACACCCAGGTAGCCCCCAGCAGGCACGACATGGGCTGCTCACCCAGAGTGCGGCAGCGGTGGGCGCCCCAGCCTGGCCGCGGGCGCCCATCGCGAGCCAGGCCCCCCGTCCCTGTCCCTCGACTAAGTGCCCAGCGAGCGAGGCAGGGGAGCAGCGTTGCACGGACCCTGGGCACGGGTGGCACACCCAGGAAGCCCCCAGCAGGTCAGGCATGGGTTGCTCGCCCAGTGTTCGGCAGTGGTGGGCGCGCCAGCCAGGCCGCGGGCGCCCATCGCAAGCCACCCCCCACGTCCCTGTCCCTCGACTGAGTGCCCAGCGAGCGAGCCAGGGGGGCCGCATCACACGGACTCTGGGCACGAGTGGCACGCCCAGGCAGCCCCCAGCAGGCATGGCATGGGCCGCTCGCCCAGCGTGTGGCTGTGGTGGGCGCGCCAGCCATGCCGCGGGCGCCCATCGCGAGCCAGCCCCCACGTCCCTGTCCCTCAATGTAGTGCCCAGCGAGCGAGCCAGGGGGGCCGTGTCGCATGGTCCCTGAGCATGGGTGGCACGTCCAGGCAGCCCCCAGCAGGCACGGCATGGGCTGCTCGCCGAGCGTGCGGTAGAGGTGGGCGCGCCAGCCAGGCCACGGGCGCCCATCGCGAGCCAGTCCCCTCGTCCCTGTCCCTCAACTTAGTGCCCAGCGAGTGAGTCAGGGGAGCCAAGTCGCATTGCTACTTGGCAGGGGAGGCATGCCCAGGCAGCCCCCCACAGGCACGGCATGGGCCAAGTTCCCAACATGCGGTAGAGGAGGGGGAGCCAGCCAGGCCACAGGCGCCCATCACGAGCCAGCCCCCTCGTCCCTGTCCCTCGATTAAGTGCCCAGCGAGCGAGCCAGGGGGGCCGCGTCTCATGGACCCTGGGCACGGATGGCACACCCAGGAAGCCCCCAGCAGGCACGACATGGGCTGCTCGCCCAGCGTGCTGCAGCGGTGGGCACAAAAGCCAGGCCGTGGGCGCCCATCGCGAGCCAGCTCCCACGTCCCTGTTCTCGACTAACTGCCCAGCTAGCGAGCCAGGGGAGCCGCGTCGCATGGACCCTGGGCATGGATGGCATGCCAAGGCAGCCCCCAGCAGGCACGGGATGGGCTGCTCGCCCAGCATGCGGCAGTGGTTGGTGCGCCAGCCAGGCCGCGGGGCCGATCGCGAGCCAGCCCCCACCTCCCTGTCCCTCGATATAGTGCCCAGCGAGCAAGCCAGGGGGGCCTCGTCGCACGAACCTTGGGCACGGGTGGCACGCCCAGGCAGCTCCCAGCAGGCACGACATCGGCTGCTCGCCCAGTGTGCAGCTGCGGTGAGCGCGCCAGCCAGGCCGCGGGCGCCAATCGCGTGCCAGCCCCCACGTCCCTGTCCCTCGATATAGTGCCCAGCGAGCAAGCCAGGGGGGCCTCGTCGCATGGACCCTGGGCACGGGTGGCATGCCCAGATCAGCTCCCAGCAGGCACGGCATGGGCTGCTCGCCCAGTGGCGGCAGCGGTGGGCGCGCCAGCCAGGCTACGGGCTCCCATCGTGAGCTAGCCCCCACGTTCCTGTCCCTCAACTATGTGCCCAGTGAGCGAGCCAGGGGGGCCGCGTCACACGGACCCTGGGCATGGGTGGCACACCCAGGCAGCCCCCAGCAGGCATGGCATGGGCTGCTCGCCAATCGAGCGGCAGCGGTGGGCGCACCAGCCAGGCCGCAGGCGCCCATCGCGAGCCAGCGCCCACGTCCCTGTCCCTCGACTAAGTGCCCCGTGCGCAAGCCATGAGAGGCATGTCACAAAGACCCTGGGCACGTGTGGCACACCCAGGCAGCCCCCAGCAGGCATGGCATGGGCTGCTCGCCCATCGTGCGGCAGCGATTGGCGCGCCAGCCAAGGGCGCCCATCACGAGCTACCCCCCACGTTCCTGTCCCTCAAAGTGCCCAGCAAGAGAGCCAGGGGGGCCATGTCACATGGACCCTGGGCACGGTTGGCACACCCAGGCAGCCCCCAGCAGGCACGGCATGGGCTGCTCGCCCAGTGTACGGCAGCAGTGGGCGCGCCAACCAGGCCGCGGGTGCCCATCATGAGCAAGCCCCCTCGTCCCTGCCCCTCGACTGACGAGCCAGCGTGCGAGCCAGGGGTGTCACGTCGCACGGACCCTGGGCATGGCTGGCACGCCCAGGGGGCCCCCAGCATGCACGGCATGGGCTGCTCGGCCAGCGTAAGGCAGCGTTGGGCGTGCCAGCCAGGCCGCGGGCTCCCATCATGAGCTAGCTCTCATGTTCCTGTCCCTCGACTAAGTGCCCAGCGAGCAAGCCAGGGGGCCCACGTCGCATGGACGCTGGGCACAAGTGGCACGCCCAGGCAGCCCCCAGCAGGCACGGCATGGGCTGCTTGCCCAGCGTGCGGCAGCGGTGGGCGCGCCAGCCAGGCCACGGGCGCCCATCGCGAGCCAGCCCCTGAGTCCCTGCCCCTCGACTGACTGCCCAGCGTGCGAGCCAGGGGTGTCGCGTCGCATGGACCCTGGGCATGGGTGGCACACCCGGGCAGCCCCCAGCAGGCACGGCTTGGGCTGCTCGTCCAGCGTGCGGCAGCGGTGGGCGCGCCAGCCAGGCCACAGGCGCCCATCGCGAGCCAGCCCCTTTGTCCCTGCCCCTCGACTGACTGCCCAGCGTGCGAGGCAGGGGTGCCGCGTCGCACAGACCCTGGGCACGTGTGGCAGGCCCGGGCAGCCCCCAGCAGGCACGGTATGGGCTGCTCGCCCAGCGTGCGGCAGCGGTGGGCTCGCCACCCAAGCCGCGGGCGCCCATCGCGAGCCAGCCCCCACGTCCCTGTCCCTCGACGAAGTGCCCAGCGAGCGTGCCAGGGGGGCCGCGTCGCATGGACCCTGGGCACGGGTGGCATGCCTTGGCAGCCCTCAGCAAGCATGGCATGGGCTGCTCGCCCAATGAGCGGCAGTGGTGGGCGTGCCAGCAAGGCTGCAGTCGCCCATCGCGACCCAGCCCCCGAGTCCCTGCCCCTCGACTGACTGCCCAGCATGCGAGCCAGGGGTGCCACGTGGCACGGACCCTGGGCACGAGTGGCATGCCCCGACAGCCCCCAGCAGGCACAGCATTGGCTGCTCACCCAGCATCCGGCAGCGGTGGGCACGCCAGCCAGGCCGCGGGAGCCCATCGAGAGCAGCCCCGTCGTCCCTGCCCCTCGACTGACTGCACAGCGTCTGAGCCAGGGGTGCCGTGTCGCAAGGACCCTGGGCATGGGTGGCACTACCAGGAAGCCCCCAGCAGGCACGGCGTGGGCTTCTCGCCCAGCGTCCGGCAGCGGTGGGTGCGCCAGCCAGGCCACGGGCGCCCATCGCGAGCTAGCCCCCATGTTCTTGTCCCTCGACTATGTGCCCGGCGAGCGAGCCAGGGGGGCCACGTCACATGGACCCTGGGCACGGGTGGCATGCCCAGGCAACCCCCAGCAGGCACGGCATGGGCTGCTCGTGCAGTGTGCGGCCATGGTGGGCGCACTAGCCAGGCCGCGGGCGCCCAACGCGAGCTAGCCCCCACGTTCCAGTCTCTCAACTAAGTGCCCAGCGAGAGAGCCAGGGGGGCAGTATCGCACGGTGGGCATGGGTGGCATGCCCAGGCAGCCTCCAGCAGGCACGACATAAGCTGCTTTCCCAGCGTGCGGCAGCGGTGAGCGCGCCAGCCAAGCCGCGGGCGCCCATCGCGAGCCAGCCCCCTCGTCCCTTCCCCTCGACTGACTGCCCAGCATGCGAGCCAGCGGTTTCGCATCGCATGGACCCTGGGCATGGGTGGCACGCTCAGGCAGCCCCCAGCAGGCATGGCATGGGCTGCTCACCCAGCATGCAGCAGCGGTGGGCGCGCCAGCCAGGCCGCGGGCGCCCATCGTTAGCTAGCCCCCACATTCCGTTCCCTCGACTAAGTGCCCAGCAAGCGAGCCAGGGGGGCCATGTCGCACAGACCCTGGGAATGGGTGGCACGCCTAGGCAACCCCTAGCAGGCACGGCATGGGCTGCTCGCCCAGCGTGCAGCAGCGGTGGGCGCACCACCCAGGCCGTGGGTGCCCGAGTCCCTGCCCCTTGACTGACTGCCCAGCATTCGACGCCGAGGTGCCGCATCGCTCGGACCCTGGGCATGGGTGGCAGGCCCGGGCAGCCCCCAGCAGGCACGGCATGGGCTGCTCGCCCAGCGTGCGGCAGCAGTGGGCTCGCCAGCCAGGCTAAGGGGGCCCATCGCGAGCCAGTCCCAACGTCCCTATCCCTCGACTAATTGCCCAGCGAGCGAGCCAGATGGGCCAGGTCGCATGGACCCTGGGCAAGAGAGGCACGCCCAGGCAGACCCCAGCAGGCTCGGCAAGGGCTGCTCGCCCAGCGTGCGGCACCGGTGGGCGCGCCAGCCAGGCTGCGGGCGCCCATCGCGAGCCAGCCTCCTCGTCCTTACCCCTCGACTGACAGCCCAGCGTGCGAGCCAGGGGTGCCGCGTCGAACAGACTCTCGGCACGGGTGGCACGCCCGGGTGGCCCCCAGCAGGCACGGAAAAGGGCAGCTCGCCCTGCGTACGGCAGCGGTGGGCGCGCCAGCCAAGCCGCGGGCGCCCATCGTGAGCCAGCCCCCACGTCCCTGTCCCTCGACTAAGTGCCCAACGAGCGAGCTAGGGCGGCCACGTCACATGGACCCTGGGCATGGGTGGCATGCCCAGGCAGCCCCCAGCAGGAATGGCATGGGCAATTCGCCCTGCGTACGGCTGCGGTGGGCGCGCCAGCCAGGCCGCGGGCGCCCATCGCTAGCCAGCCCCCACATCCCTGTCCCTCGACTAAGTGCCCCGTGAGCAAGCCATGGGGCCCACATCGCACAGACCCTGGGCACGGGTGGCACGCCCAGGCAGCCCCCAGCAGGCACGGCATGGGCTACTCGCCCAGTGTGCGGAAGCGGTGAGCGCGCCAGCTAGGGCACGGGCGCCCATCGCGAGCCAGCCTCCTCATCCCTACCCCTCGACTGACTGCCCAGCGTGCGAGCCCGGGGTGCCGTGTTGCTCAGACTCTGGGCACGGGTGGCACGCCTAGGTGGCCCCCAGCAGGCATGGCATGGGCTCCTCGCCCTGCATGCGGCAGCCGTGGGCGCGCCAGCCAAGCCGCGGGCGCCGATCGTGAGGCAGCCCCCACGTCCCTGTCCCTAGACTAAGTGCCCAACGAGCGAGCCAAGGGGGCCACGTCGCATGGACCCTTGGCACGGGTGGCACGCCCAGGCAGCCCCCAGCAGGCACAGCATGGGCTGCTCGTGCAGTGTTCGGCAGCGGTGGGTGCACCAGCCAGGCCGCGGGCGCCCAACGCGAGCTAGCCCCCACGTTCCTGTCTCTCGACTAAGTGCCAAGTGAGCGAGCCAGGGGGGCAGTGTCGCATGGACGCTGGGCACGGGTGGCATGCCCAGGCAGCCTCCTGCAGGCACGGCATAAGCTGCTTGCCCAGCGTGCGGCAGCGGCGAGCACGCCAGCCTCCTCGTCCCTGGCCCTCGACTGACTGCCCAGCGTGCGAGCCAGGGGTACTGCATCGCAAGGACCCTAGCTATGGGTTGGACGCCCAGGCAGCACCCAGCGTGCAGCAGCGGTGGGCGCGCCAGCCAGGCCGCGGGCGCCCATCACGAGCTAACCCCCACATCCCAGTCCCTTGACTAAATGCCCAGCGAGCGAGAAAGGGGGGCTGCGTCGCACGGACCCTGGGCACGGGTGGTACGCCCAGGAAGCCCCCAGCAGGCACGGCATGGGCTGCATGCCCAGAGTGCGGCAACGGTGGGCACGGGTGGTACGCCCAGGAAGTCCCCAGCAGGCACGGCATGGGCTGCATGCCCAGAGTGCGGCAGCGGTGGGCACGCCAGCCGGCCGCGAGTGCCCATCGCGAGCCAACCCCCGATTCCCTGCCCCTCGACTGACAGCCCAGTCTGCCAGCCAGGGTGCCGCATCACACGGACCCTAGGCACGGGTGGCACGCCCGGGGAGCCCCCTGCAGGCACGACATGGGCCGCTCACCCAGCGTGCGGCAGCGGTGGGAGCGCCAGCCAGGCCGCAGGCACCCATCACGAGCCAGCCCCCTCGTCCCTGGCCCTCGACTGACCGCCCAGCATGCGAGCAAGGGGTGCCGCATCGCACAGACCCAAGCTATGGGTGGGACTCCCAGGCAGCACCCAGCAGGCACGGCATGGGCCGCTCGTCCAGCCTGCTGCAGCGGTGGGTGCGCCAGCCAGGCCGCAGGCGCCCATCGTGAGCTAGCCCCCACATCCCTGTCCCTCGACTAAGTGCCCAGCGAGCGAGCCAGGGGGCTGCATCACACGGACCCTGGGCACGGGTGGCACTTCCAGGAAGCCCACAGCAGGCACGGCATGGGCTGCATGCCCAGAGTGTGGCAGCGGTGGGCGCACCAGCTGGCCGCTGGTGCCCATCGCGAGCCAACCCCCGAGTCCCTGCCCCTCGACTGACAGCCCAGCGTGCCAGCTGGGGGTGCCGCGTCACACGGACCCTTGGCACGGGTGGCACACCCAGGGAGCCCCCAGCAGGCACAGGCATGGGCCGCTCGCCCAGCGTGCGGCAGCGGTGGGCGCGCCAGCCAGGCCGTGGGCGCCCATCGTGAGCTAGCCCCCACGTCCATGTCCCTCGACTAAGTGCCCCGTGAGCGAGCCATGGGGGCCACATCATACAGACCCAGGGCACGGGTGGCACGCCCAGGTAGCCCCCAGCAGGCACGGCATGGGCTGCTAGCCCACCGTGCGGCAGTGGTGAGCGCGCCAGCCAGGCCACGGGCGCCCATCGCGAGCTAGCCCCCACGTTCCGTCCCTCGACTAAGAGCACAGCGAGCGAGCCAGGAGGGCTGTGCCACACGGACCCTGGGCATGGTTGGCACGCCCAGGAAGCCCGCAGCAGGCACGGCATGGGCTGCTCGCCCAGCGTGCAGCAGCGGTGGGCGCCCCAGCCAGGCCACGGGCACCCTTCGCGAGCCAGCCCCCAAGTCCCTGCCCCTCAACCGACTGCCCAGCGTGCGAGCCAGGGGTGCCGCGTCGCACGGACCCTGGGCATGGGTGGCACGCCTGGGCAGCCACCAACAGGCACGGCATGGGCTGCTTGCCCAGCATGCGTGTGCGGCGGGCGCGCCAGCCAGGCCGCGGGCACCCATCGCGAGTGAGCCCCCTCGTCCCTGCCCCTCGACTGACTAGCCAGCGTGTGAGCAAGGGGTGCTGTCGTATGGACCCTGGGCACGGGTGGCATGCCCAGGCAGCCCCCAGCAGGCATGGCATGGGCTGCTCGCCCAGCGTGCGGCAGGGGTGGGCGCGCCAGCCCGGCCGCGGGCGCCCATCGCGAGCCAGCCCCCTCGCCCCTGCCCCTCGACTGACTGCCCAGCGTGCAAGCCAGGGGTGTCGCGTCCCACAGACCTTGGGCATGGGTCGCACTCCCAGGCCGCCCCCAGCAGGCACGGCATGGGCTGCTCGCCCAGTGTGCGGCAGCGGTGGGTGTGCCAGCGAGGCCAAGGGCACCCATTGCGAGCCAGCCCCCTCGTCCCTGCCCCTCGACTTACTCCCCAGTGTGCAAGCCAGGGGTAACGCGTCGCACGGACCCTTGGCACGGGTGATACTCCCAGGCAGCCCCCAGCAGGCACGGCATGGGCTGCTCGCCCAGCGTGCGGCAGCGGTGGGTGCGCCGGCCAGGCCGCGGGCACCCAACGCGAGCCAGCCCCAACGTCCCTGTCCCTAGACGTAGTGCCCAGTGAGCGACCCTGGGGGGCCGCGTCGCATGGACCCTGGGCACTGGTGGCACGCCCAGGCAGCCCCCAGCAGGCACAGCAATGGATTCTCGCCCAGCGTCCGGCAGCGGTGGGTGCGCCAGCCAGGCCGAGGGCACCCATTGCGAGCCAGCCCCCTCGTCCCTGCCCCTCGACTTACTGCCCAGTGTGCGAGCCAGGGGTGTCGCGTCGCACGGACCCTGGGCACGGGTGGTACTCCCAGCAGCCCCCAGCAGGCATGGCATGGGCTGCTCGCCCAGTGTGCGGCAGCGGTGGGTGCGCCAGCCAGGCCGCGGGCACCCATTGCGAGCCAGCCCCCACGTCCCTGTCCCTCGACGTAGTGCCCAGCGAGCGAGCTAGGGGGGCCTAGTTGCACGGACCCTAGGCACGGGTGGCACGCCCAGGCAGCCCCCAGCAGGCACGGCATGGGCCAAGTGCCCAGCATGCGGCAGCGGTAGGCGCGCCAGCCAGGCCACAGGCGCCCTTCGCGAGCCTGCCCCCTCGTCCCTGTCCTTCGACTAAGTGCCCAGCGAGCGAGCCAGGGGAGCCATGTCACATGGACCCTGGGAATGGGAGGCATGCCCGGCAGCCCCCAGCAGGCATGGCTTGGGCCAACTGCGCAGCGTCCGGCAGCGGTGGGCGCGCCAGCCAGGCCACAGGCGGCCATCGTGAGCCAGCCCCCTCGTCCCTGTCCCTCGACTAAGTGCCCAGCGAGCGAGCCGGGGGAGCCGCGTCGCATGGACCCTGGGGATGGGAGGCATGCCCAGGCAGCCCCCAGCAGGCACCGCATGGGCCAAGTGCCCAGCGAGCGGCAAAGAGGGCGCGCCAGCCAGGCCACAGGCGCCCATCGCAAGCCAGCCCCCTCGTCCTTGTCCCTTGACTAAGTGCCCAGTGAGTGAGCCAGGGGAGCCACGACGCACAGATCCTTGGCACGAGAGGCATGCCCAGGAAGCCCACAGTATGCACGGCATTGGCCAAGTGCCCAGCGTGCGGCAGCGGTGGGCGCGCCAGCCAGCCCACGGGCGCCCATCACCAGCCAGCTCCCTCGTCCCTGTCCCTCGACTAAGTGCCCAGCGAGCGAGCTGGAGGAGCCGTGTCGCATGGACCCTGGGCATGGGAGGCATGCCCAGGAAGCCCACAGTATGCACCGCATTGGCCAAGTGCCCAGCGTGTGGCAGCGGTGGGCGCGCCAGCCATCCCACGGGCGCCCATCACGAGCCAGCCCCCTCGTTCCTGTCCCTCGACTAAGTGCCCAGTGAGTGAGCCAGGGGCGCCACGTCACACAGACCCTGGGCATGGGAGGCAAGCCCCGGCATCCCCAGCAGGCATGGCATCAGCCAAGTGCCATGTGTGCGGTAGAGGTGAGCGCGCCAGCCAGGCCACGGGCGCCCATCGCGAGCCAGCCCCCTCGTCCCGGCCCCTCTACTTACTGCCCAGCGTGCGAGCCAGGGGTGCACGTCGCAAGGGCCCTGGGCACGGGTGGCATGCCCAGGCAGCCCCCAGTAGGCACAGCATGGGCTGCTCGCCCAGCGTGCAGCAGCGGTGGGCGCGCCAGCCAGGCCGCAGGCGCCCATCGCGAGCCATTCGCCACGTCCCTGTCCCTCGACTATGTGCCCAGCGAGCGAGGCAGGGGGGATGCGTTTCATGGACCCTGGGCACAGGTGGCATGCCCAGGCAGCCGCCAGCAGGCATTGCATGGGCTGCTCGCCCAGCGTGCGGCAGCGGTGGGCACGCCAGCCAGGCCGCGGGCGCCCATCGCGAGCAAGCCGCCACGTCCCTGTCCCTCGACTATGTGACCAGCGAGTGAGCAATGGAGGCTGCGTGGCATGGACCCTTGCCATGGGTGGCATGCCCAGGCAGCCCCCAAAAGGCAAGGCATGCGCTGCTCACCCAGCGTGCGGCAGCATTGGGCGCGCCAGCCAGGCCGCAGGGGCCCATCGCGAACCAGCCCCCACGTCCCTGTCCCTCGACGTAGTGCCCAGCGAGCGAGCTAGGGGGGCCGAGTCGCACAGACCCTAGGCACGGGTGGCATGCCAAGGCAGCCCCCAGCAGGCACGGCATGGGCTCCTCGCCCAGTGTGCGGCAGCGGTGGGCACGCCAGCCCAGGCCGCGGGCGCCCATTGCGAGCCAGCCCCCTCATCGCTGCTCCTCGACTTACTGCCCAGCATGCGAGCCAGGGGTGTCACGTTGCAAGGGCCCTGGGAAGGGGTGGCTTGCCTTGGCAGCCCCCAGCAGGCATGGCATGGGCTGCTCGACCAGCGTGCTTCAGCGGTGGGTGCACCAGCCAGACCGCGGGCGCCTATCGCGAGCCAGCCACCTCTTCCCTGGCCCTCGACTAACTGCCCAGCGTGCGAGCCAGGGGTGCCACAACGCACGGACCATGGGCACGGGTGGCATGCCCAGGCAGCCACCAGCAGGCATGGCATTGGCTGCTCGCCCAGCGTGCGGCAGCGGTGGGAGCGCCAGCCCGGCCGCGGGCGCCCATCGCGAGCCAGCCCCCTCGTCCCTGCCCCTCGACTGATTGCCCAGTGTGCGAGCCAGGGGTGTCACGTCCCACGGACCTTGGGCACGGGTGTCACGCCCAGGCCGCCCCAGCAGGCACGGCATGGGCTGCTCGCCCAGCGTGCGGCAGCGGTGGGTGCGCCAGCCAGGCCGAGGGCACCCATTGCGAGCCAGCCCCCTCGTCCCTGCCCCTCGACTTACTACCCAGTGTGCGAGCCAGGGGTGTCACGTCGCACGGACCCTTGGCACGGGTGGTACTCCCAGGCAGCCCCCAGCAGGCACGGCATGGGCTGCTCGTGCAGTGTTCGGCAGCGGTGGGCGCACCAGCCAGGCCGCGGGCGCCCAACGCGAGCTAGCCCCCACGTTCCTGTCTCTCGACTAAGTGCCAAGTGAGCGAGCCAGGGGGGCAGTGTCGCATGGACGCTGGGCACGGGTGGCACGCCCAGGCAGCCTCCTGCAGGCACGGCATAAGCTGCTTGCCCAGCGTGCGGCAGCGGCGAGCACGCCAGCCTCCTCGTCCCTGGCCCTCGACTGACTGCCCAGCGTGCGAGCCAGGGGTACTGCATCGCAAGGACCCTAGCTATGGGTTGGACGCCCAGGCAGCACCCAGCGTGCAGCAGCGGTGGGCGCGCCAGCCAGGCCGCGGGCGCCCATCACGAGCTAACCCCCACATCCCAGTCCCTCGACTAAATGCCCAGCGAGCGAGAAAGGGGGGCTGCGTCGCACATACCCTGGGCACGGGTGGTACGCCCAGGAAGCCCCCAGCAGGCACGGCATGGGCTGCATGCCCATAGTGCGGCAACGGTGGGCACGGGTGGTACGCCCAGGAAGCCCCCAGCAGGCACGGCATGGGCTGCATGCCCAGAGTGCGGCAGCGGTGGGCACGCCAGCCGGCCGCGAGTGCCCATCGCGAGCCAACCCCCGATTCCCTGCCCCTCGACTGACAGCCCAGTCTGCCAGCCAGGGTGCCGCATCACACGGACCCTAGGCACGGGTGGCACGCCCGGGGAGCCCCCTGCAGGCACGACATGGGCCGCTCACCCAGCGTGCGGCAGCGGTGGGCGCGCCAGCCAGGCCGCAGGCACCCATCACGAGCCAGCCCCCTCGTCCCTGGCCCTCGACTGACCGCCCAGCGTGCGAGCAAGGGGTGCCGCATCGCACGGACCCAAGCTATGGGTGGGACTCCCAGGCAGCACCCAGCAGGCACGGCATGGGCCGCTCGTCCAGCCTGCGGCAGCGGTGGGTGCGCCAGCCAGGCCGCAGGCGCCCATCGCGAGCTAGCCCCCACATCCCTGTCCCTCGACTAAGTGCCCAGCAAGCGAGCCAGGGGGCTGCATCACACGGACCCTGGGCACGGGTGGCACTTCCAGGAAGCCCACAGCAGGCACGGCATGGGCTGCATGCCCAGAGTGTGGCAGCGGTGGGCGCACCAGCTGGCCGCTGGTGCCCATCGCGAGCCAACCCCCGAGTCCCTGCCACTCGACTGACAGCCCAGCGTGCCAGCTGGGGGTGCCGCGTCACACGGACACTTGGCACGGGTGGCACACCCAGGGAGCCCCCAGCAGGCACAGGCATGGGCCGCTCGCCTAGCGTGCGGCAGCGGTGGGCGCGCCAGCCAGGCCGTGGGCGCCCATCGTGAGCTAGCCCCCACGTCCATGTCCCTCGACTAAGTGCCCCGTGAGCGAGCCATGGGGGCCACATCGCACAGACCCAGGGCACGGGTGGCACGCCCAGGTAGCCCCCAGCAGGCACGGCATGGGCTGCTAGCCCACCGTGCGGCAGTGGTGAGCGCGCCAGCCAGGCCACGGGCGCCCATCGCGAGCTAGCCCCCACGTTCCGTCCCTCGACTAAGAGCACAGCGAGCGAGCCAGGAGGGCTGTGCCACACGGACCCTGGGCATGGTTGGCACGCCCAGGAAGCCCGCAGCAGGCACGGCATGGGCTGCTCGCCCAGCGTGCAGCAGCGGTGGGCGCCCCAGCCAGGCCACGGGCACCCTTCGCGAGCCAGCCCCCGAGTCCCTGCCCCTCGACCGACTGCCCAGCGTGCGATCCAGGGGTGCCGCGTCGCATGGACCCTGGGCATGGGTGGCATGCCTGGGCAGCCACCAACAGGCACGGCATGGGCTGCTTGCCCAGCATGCGTGTGCGGCGGGCGCGCCAGCCAGGCCGCGGGCACCCATCGCGAGTGAGCCCCCTCGTCCCTGCCCCTCGACTGACTAGCCAGCGTGCGAGCAAGGGGTGCCATGTCGTATGGACCCTGGGCACGGGTGGCATGCCCAGGCAGCCCCCAGCAGGCATGGCATGGGCTGCTCGCCCAGCGTGCAGCAGGGGTGGGCGCGCCAGCCCGGCCGCGGGCGCCCATCGCGAGCCAGCCCCCTCGCCCCTGCCCCTCGACTGACTGCCCAGCGTGCAAGCCAGGGGTGTCGCGTCCCACAGACCTTGGGCATGGGTCGCACGCCCAGGCCGCCCCCAGCAGGCACGGCATGGGCTGCTCGCCCAGTGTGCGGCAGCGGTGGGTGTGCCAGCGAGGCCAAGGGCACCCATTGCGAGCCAGCCCCCTCGTCCCTGCCCCTCGACTTACTCCCCAGTGTGCAAGCCAGGGGTGTCGCGTCGCACGGACCCTTGGCACGGGTGATACTCCCAGGCAGCCCCCAGAAGGCACGGCATGGGCTGCTCGCCCAGCGTGCGGCAGCGGTGGGTGCGCCGGCCAGGCCGCGGGCACCCAACGCGAGCCAGCCCCAACGTCCCTGTCCCTAGACGTAGTGCCCAGTGAGCGACCCTGGGGGGCCGCGTCGCATGGACCCTGGGCACTGGTGGCACGCCCAGGCAGCCCCCAGCAGGCACGGCAATGGATTCTCGCCCAGCGTCCGGCAGCGGTGGGTGCGCCAGCCAGGCCGAGGGCACCCATCGCGAGCAAGCCGCCACGTCCCTGTCCCTCGACTATGTGACCAGCGAGTGAGCAATGGAGGCTGCGTGGCATGGACCCTTGCCATGGGTGGCATGCCCAGGCAGCCCCCAAAAGGCAAGGCATGCGCTGCTCACCCAGCGTGCGGCAGCATTGGGCGCGCCAGCCAGGCCGCAGGGGCCCATCGCGAACCAGCCCCCACGTCCCTGTCCCTCGACGTAGTGCCCAGCGAGCGAGCTAGGGGGGCCGAGTCGCACAGACCCTAGGCACGGGTGGCATGCCAAGGCAGCCCCCAGCAGGCACGGCATGGGCTCCTCGCCCAGTGTGCGGCAGCGGTGGGCACGCCAGCCCAGGCCGCGGGCGCCCATTGCGAGCCAGCCCCCTCATCGCTGCTCCTCGACTTACTGCCCAGCATGCGAGCCAGGGGTGTCACGTTGCAAGGGCCCTGGGAAGGGGTGGCTTGCCTTGGCAGCCCCCAGCAGGCATGGCATGGGCTGCTCGACCAGCGTGCTTCAGCGGTGGGTGCACCAGCCAGACCGCGGGCGCCTATCGCGAGCCAGCCACCTCTTCCCTGGCCCTCGACTAACTGCCCAGCGTGCGAGCCAGGGGTGCCACAACGCACGGACCATGGGCACGGGTGGCATGCCCAGGCAGCCACCAGCAGGCATGGCATTGGCTGCTCGCCCAGCGTGCGGCAGCGGTGGGAGCGCCAGCCCGGCCGCGGGCGCCCATCGCGAGCCAGCCCCCTCGTCCCTGCCCCTCGACTGATTGCCCAGTGTGCGAGCCAGGGGTGTCACGTCCCACGGACCTTGGGCACGGGTGTCACGCCCAGGCCGCCCCAGCAGGCACGGCATGGGCTGCTCGCCCAGCGTGCGGCAGCGGTGGGTGCGCCAGCCAGGCCGAGGGCACCCATTGCGAGCCAGCCCCCTCGTCCCTGCCCCTCGACTTACTGCCCAGTGTGCGAGCCAGGGGTGTCACGTCGCACGGACCCTTGGCACGGGTGGTACTCCCAGGCAGCCCCCAGCAGGCACGGCAGGGGCTGCTCGCCCAGCATGCGGCAGCGGTGGGTGCTCCAGCCAGGCCGCGGGCACCCAACGCGAGCCAGCCCCAATGTCCCTGTCCCTCGACGTAGTGCCCAGCGAGCGACCCAGGGGGGCCGCGTTGCATGGACCCTGGGCACTGGTGGCACGCCCAGGCAGCCCCCAGCAGGCACGGCAATGGCTTCTCGCCCAGCGTGCGGCAGCGGTGGGTGCGCCAGCCAGGCCGAGGGCACCCATTGCGAGCAAGCCCCATCGTCCCTGCCCCTCGACTTACTGCACAGTGTGCGAGCCAGGGGTGTCGCGTCGCATGGACCCTGGGCACGGGTGGTACTCCCAGTAGCCCCCAGCAGGCACTGCATGGGCTGCTCGCCCAGTGTGCGGCAGCGGTGGGTGCGCCAGCCAGGCCGCGGGCACCCATTGCGAGCCAGCCCCCACGTCCCTGTCCCTCGACGTAGTGCACAGCAAGCGAGCCAGGGGGGCCGTGTCGCACGGACCATGTGCTTGCGTGGCACGCCCAGGCAGCAACCAGCAGGCATGGTACGGGCTGCTCTCCCAGCATGCGGCAGCGGTGGGTGTGCCAGCCAGGCCGCGGGCGCCCTTTGCGAGCCAGACCCCTCGTCCCTGCCCCTCGACTGACTGCCCAGCGTGTGAGCCAGGGAAGTCGTGTCGCACGGGCCCTGGGCACAGGTGGCACACCCAGGCTGGCCCCAGCAGGCACGGCATAGGCTGCTTGCCCAGCGTGCAGCAGCGGTGTGCGCGCCAGCAAGACCGCGGGCGCCCATCGCGAGGCAGCCCCCACGTCCCTGTCCCTCGACTAAGTGCCCAGCGAGCGAGCCAGGGGGGCTGCATGGCACAGACCCTGTGCTTGGGTGGCACGCCCAGGCAGCAACCATCAGGCACGGCATGGGCTGCTCGCCCAGCGTGCGGCAGCGGTGGGCGCGCCAGCCAGGCCGCGGGCGCCCTTCGCGAGCCAGACCCCTCGTCCCTGCCCCTCGACTGACTACCCAGCATGCGAGCCAGGGGAGTCGTGTCGCATGGGCCCTGGGCATGGGTGGCACACCCAGGCAGTCCCCAGCAGGCACGGCATGGGCTGCTCGCCCAGCATGCGGCAGCGCTGGGCGCGCCAGCCTTGCCGCAGTTGCCCATCACTAGCCAGCGCCTTCGTCCCTGCCCCTCGACTGACTGCCCATCGTGCGATCCAGGGGTGTCGCGTTGCAAGGGCCCTGGAAACCAGGGGCACGCCTAGGCAGACCCCAGCAGGCATGGCATGGGCTGCTCGACCAGCGTTCTGAAGCGGTGGGTGCGCCAGCCAGGCCGCTGGCGCCCATCGTGAGCCAGCCACCTCTTCCCTGCCCCTCGACTAACTGCCCAGCGTGCGAGCCAGGGGTACCATGTCGCATGGACCATGGGCACGGGTGTCTCACCCAGGAAGCCCCCAGCATGCACGGCATGGGCTGCTCGCCAAGGGTGCGGCAGTGGTGGGCGCGCCAGCCAGGCCGCGGGCGCCCATCGCGAGCCAGCCCCCACGTCCCTGTCCCTCAACTAAGTGCCCAGCGAGAGAGCCAGGGGGACCGCGTTGCATGGACCCTGGTCTTGGGTGGCACGCCCAGGCAGCCCCCAGCAGGCACGGCATGGGCTGCTCGTGCAGCGTGCGGCAGCTGTAGCCAACCCCCTCGTCCCTGCCCCTCGACTGACTGCCAAGCGTGCGAGCCAGGGGTCCCGCGTTGCACGGACCCTAGGCTTTGATTGCATGCCCAGGCAGCCCCCAGCAGGAACGGCATGGGTTGGTCGCCCAGCGTGTGGCAGCGGTGGGCGCGCCAGCTAGTCCCCGGGTGCCCATCGCGAGCCAGCCCCCTCGTCCCTGTCCCTCGACTTACTGCCCAGCATGCGAGCCAGGGGTGTCATGTTGCAAGGGCCCTGGGCATGGGTGGCACACCCAGGCCGCCCCCAGCAGGCACGGCATGGGCTGCTCGACGAGCGTGCTGCAGCGGTTGGTATGCCAGCCAGGCTGTGGGCGCCAATCGTGAGCCAGCCACCTCTTCCCTGCCCCTCGACTAACTGCCCAGCGTGTGAGCCAGGGGTGCCACATCACACGGTCCATGGGCATGGGTGTCACGCCCAGGAAGCCCCCAGCATGCACGGCATGGGTTGCTCGCCAAGCGTGCGGCAGCGGTGTGCGCGCCAGCCAGGCCGCGGGCGCCCATCACGAGCCAGCCCCCACGTCCCTGTCCCTCAACTAAGTGCCCAGCGAGCGAGCCAGGGGGGCCGTGTCGCACGGACCCTGGGCTTGGGTGGCATGCCCAGGTAGCCCCCAGCAGGCACGGCATGGGCTGCTCGCGCAGAGTGCGGCAGCTGTAGCCAACCCCCTCATCCCTACTCCTCGACTGACTGCCCAGCGTGCGAGCCAGGGGTCCTGCGTTGCACGGACCCTGGGCTTTGATAGCACGCCCAGGCAGCCCCCAGCAGGAACGGCATGGGTTGGTCGCCCAGCGTGTGGCAGCGGTGGGCGCGCCAGCTAGGCCCCGGGCACCCATCGCGAGCAAGCCCCCTCGTCCCTGCCCCTCGACTTACTGCCCAGCGTGCGAGCCAGGGGTGTCACGTTGCAAGGGCCCTGGGCATGGGTGGCATGCCTTGGCAGCCCCCAGCAGGCATGGCATGGGCTGCTCGACCAGCATGCTGCAGCGGTGGGTGCACTAGACAGGCCGCGGGCGCCCATCGCGAGCCAGCCACCTCTTCCGTGCCCCTAGACTAACTGCCCAGCGTGTGAGCCAGGGATGCCATGTCGCACGGACCCTGGGCACGGGTGGCATGCCCAGGCAGCCCCCAGCAGGCATGGCATGGGCTGCTCGCCCAGCTCGCGGCAGCGGTGGGTGCGCCAGCCAGGCCGAGGGCACCCATTGCGGGCCAGCCCCCTCGTCCCTGCCCCTCGACTTACTGCCCAGTGTGCCAGCCAGGGGCGTCACGTCGCATGGACACTCGGCACGGGTGGTACTCCCAGGGAGCCCCCAGCAGGCACGGCATGGGCTGCTTGCCAAGCGTGCGGCAGCTGTAGCCAACCCCCTCGTCCCTGCCCCTCGACTGACTGCCCAGCGTGCTAGCCAGGGGTCCCGCGTTGCACGGACCCTAGGCTTTGATTGCACGCCCAGGAAGCCCCCAGCAGGAACGGCATGGGTTGGTCGCCCAGTGTGTGGCAGTGGTGGGTGCGCCAGCTAGGCCCCAGGTGCCCATCGCGAGCCAGCCCCCTCGTCCCTGCCCCTCTACTTACTGCCCAGCGTGCGAGCCAGGGGTGTCACGTTGCAAGGACCCTGGGCATGGGTGGCATGCCTTGGCAGCCCCCAGCAGGCATGGCATGGGCTGCTCGACCAGCGTGCTGCAGCGGTGGGTGCACTAGCCAGGCCGCGGGCGCCCATCGCGAGCCACCCACCTCATCCCTGCCCCTCGACTAACTGCCCAGCGTGCGAGCCAGGGGTACCATGTCGCACGGACCATGGGTGTCACGCCCAGGAAGCCCCCAGCATGCACGGCATGGGCTGCTCGCCAAGCGTGCGGCAGCGGTGGGCGCACCAGCCAGGCCGCGGGCGCCCATCGCGTGCCAGCCCCCACGTCCCTGTCCCTCAACTAAGTGCCCAGCGAGCGAGCCAGGGGGGCCGCGTCGCACGGACCCTGGGCTTGGGTCGCAAGCCCAGGTAGCCCCCAGCAGGCACGGCATGGGCTGCTCGCGCAGCGTGCGGCAGCTGTAGCCAACCCCCTCGTCCCTGCCCCTTGACTGACTGCCCAGCGTGCGAGCCAGGGGTCCTGCATTGCACGGACCGTGGGCTTTGATGGCATGCCCAGGCAGCCCCAAGCAGGAACGGCATGGGTTGGTCGCCCAGCGTGTGGCAGCGTTGGGCGCGCCAGCTAGGCCCAGGCGCCCATCGCGAGCCAGCCCCCTCATCCCTGCCCCTCGACTTACTGCCCAGCGTGCGAGCCAGGGGTGTCACGTTGCAAGGGCCCTGGGCATGGGTGGCATGCCTTGGCAGCCCCCAGCAGGCATGGTATGGGCTGCTCGACCAGCGTGCTGCAGCGGTGGGTGCACCAGCCAGGCCGCGGGTGCCCATCGCGTGCCAGCCACCTCTTCCCTTCCCCTCGACTAACTGCCCAGCGTGTGAGCCAGGGGTGCCATGTCGCACGGACCCTGGGCACGGGTGGCATGCCCAGGCAGCCCCCAGCAGGCATGGCATGGGCTGCTCGCCCAGCTCGCAGCAGCGGTGGGTGCGCCAGCCAGGCCAAGGGCACCCATTGCGAGCCAGCCCCCTCGTCCCTGCCCCTCGACTTACTGCCTAGTGTGCAAGCCAGGGGTGTCACGTCGCACGGACCCTCAGCACGGGTGGTACTCCCAGGCAGCCCCCAGCAGGCACGGCATGGGATGCTTGCCAAGCGTGCGGCAGCGGTGGGCACGCCAGCCAGGCCGCGGGTGCCCATCGCGAGCCAGCCCCCACGTCCCTGTCCCTCAACTAAGTGCCCAGCGAGCAAGCCAGGGGGGCCACATCGCACGGACCCTGGGCTTGGGTGGCACGCCCAGGCAGCCCCCAGCAGGCACGGCATGGGCTGCTCGCGCAGCGTGCGGCAGCTGTAGCCAACCCCCTGGTCCCTGCCCCTCGACTGACTGCCCAGCGTGCGAACCAGGGGTCCCGCGTTGCACGGACCCTAGGCTTTGATTGCACGCCCAGGTAGCCCCCAGCAGGAACGGCATGGGTTGGTCGCCCAGCGTGTGGCAGCGGTGGGCGCGCCAGCTAGGCCCTGGGCGCCCATCGCGAGCCAGCCCCCTCGTCCCTGTCCCTCGACTTACTGCCCAGCGTGCGAGCCAGGAGTGTCGTGTTGCAAAGGCCCTGGGCACGGGTGGCACACCCAGGCCGCCCCCAGCAGGCACGGCATGGGCTGCTCGACAAGCGTGCTTCAGCGGTGGGTGCGCCAGCCACCTCTTCCCTGCCCCTCGACTAACTGCCCAGCGTGCGAGCCAGGGGTGCCACGTCGCACGGTCCATGGGCACGGGTGTCACGCCCAGGCAGCCCCCAGCATGCACGGCATGGTCTGCTCGCCCAGCGTGCGGCAGCGGTGGGCGCGCCAGCCAGGCTGTGGGTGCCATCGTGAGCCAGCCCCCTCGTCCCTGTCCCTCGACATAGTGCCCAGCGAGCAACCCAGGAGGGCCATGTTGCACGGACCCTGGGCAGGGGTGGCACGCCCAGGCAGCCCCCAGCAGGCACGGCATGGGCTGCTCGGGCTGCGTGCGGCAGCGGTAGCCAGCCCCCTCGTCCCTGCCCCTCAACTGACTGCCCAGTGTGCGAGCCAGGGGTCCCGCATTGCATGGACCCTGGGCTTTGATGACAAGCCCAGGAAGCCCCCAGCAGGAACGGCATGGGTTGCTCGCCCAGCGTTCGGCAGCGGTGGGCGCGTCAGCGAGGCCGCGGGCGCCCATCGCGAGTCAGCCCCCTCGTCCCTGCCCCTTGACTTACTGCCCAGCGTGTGAGCCAGGGATGTCGCGTTGCAAGGGCCCTGGGCACGGGTGGCACGCCCAGGCAGCCCCCAGCAGGCACGGCATGGGCTGCTCGACCAGCGTGCTGCAGCGGTGGGTGCGCCAGCCAGGCCGTGGGCACCCATCGGGAGCCAGCCACCTCTTCCCTGCCCCTCGACTAACTGCCCAGTGTGCGAGCCAGGGGTCCCACATTGCATGGACCCTGGGCTTTGATGGCACACCCAGGAAGCCCCCAGCAGGAATTGCATGGGTTGCTCGCCCAGCGTGCGGCAGCGGTGGGCGCGCCAGCGAGGCCGCGGGCGCCCATCGTGAGCCAGCCCCCTCGTCCCTGCCCCTTGACTTACTGCCCAGCGTGTGAGCCAGGGATGTCGCGTTGCAAGGGCCCTGGGCATGGGTGGCACGCCCAGGCAGCCCCAAGCAGGCACGGCATGGGCTGCTCGACCAGCGTGCTGCAGCGGTGGGTGCGCCAGCCAGGCCGTGGGCGCCCATCGCGAGCCAGCCACCTCTTCCGTGCCCCTCGAGTAACTGCCCAGCGTGCGAACCAGGGGTGCCACATTCCACGGACCATGGGAACGGGTGTCACGCCCAGGGAGCCCCCAGCATGCACGGCATGGGCTGCTCGCCCAGCGTGCGGCAGCGGTGGGCGCGCCAGCCAGGCTGTGGGCGCCATCGCGAGCCAGCCCCCTCGTCCCTGTCCCTCGACATAGTGCCCAGTGAGCAACCCAGGGGGGCCTTGTCGCACAGACCCTGGGCAGGGGTGGCACGCCCAGGCAGCCCCCAGCAGGCACGGCATGGGGTGCTCGCGCAGCGTGCGGCAGCGGTAGCCAGCCCCCTCGTCCCTGCCTGTCGACTGGCTTCCCAGTGTGCGAGCCAGGGGAGCCGCGTCGCACGGACCCTGGGCTTTTGATGGCATGCCAAGGCAGCCCCCAGCAGGCATGGTATGGGTTTCTCGCCCAGCGTGCGGCAGCGGTGTGCGCGTCAGCTAGGCTGCAGGAGCCCATCCCGAGCCAGCCCCCTCGTCCCTGCCCCTCGACTTACTGCCCAGCGTGCGAGCAAGGGGTGTCGCATCGCAAGGGCCCTGGGAATGGGTGGCATGCCCAGGCAGCCCCCAGCAGGCACGGAATGGGCTGCTCGCCCAGCGTGCGGCAGCGGTGGGCGCGTCACCAAGGCCGCGGGCGCCCATTGCGAGCCAGCTCCCACGTCCCTGTCCCTCAACGTAGTGCCCTGCGAGCGAGCCAGGAGGGCCGTGTCACACGGACCCTGGGAATGGGTGGCATGCCCAGGCAGCCCCCAGCAGGCATGGCATGGGCTGCTCACCCAGCGTGCGGCAACGGTGGGCGCGCCAGCCAGGCCGCCGGAGCCCATCGCGAGCAAGCCCCCTCTACCCTGCCCCTCGACTAACTGCCTAGCGTGCGAGCCAGGGGTGCTGCGTCGCACGGACCCTGGGCATGGGTGGCACGCCCAGGCGGCCCCAGATGGCACGGCATGGGCTGCTCACCCAGTGTGCAGGAGTGGTGGCCGTGCCAACCAGGCCGCGGGCGCCCATGGCGAGCCAGCACCCCCGTCCCTGCCCCTCAACTGACTGCTTAGCGTGCGTGCTAGGGGTGTCAAGTTGCATGGGCCCTGGACCCAGGTGGCACACCCAGGTAGCCCCCAGCAGGCACGGCATGGGCTGCTCGCCCAGCGTGCGGCTGCGGTGGGAGCACCAGCCAGGCCGCGGGCGCCCATCGCGAGCTAGCCCCCACGTTCCTGTCCCTCAACTAAGTGCCCAGCGAGCGAGCCAGCGGGACCGCGTTGGACGGACCCTGGGCACGGGTGGCACACCCAGGCAGCCCCCAGCAGGCAGGGAATGGGCTACTCGCCCATCGTGCGGCAGCAGTGGGCGCGCCAGCCAGGACCCGGGCGCCCATCGCGAACCAGCGCCCTCGTCCCTTCCCCTCGACTGACTGCCCAGCGTGCGAGCCATGGGTGCTGCATCGCGCGGACCCTGGGCACTGGTGGCATGCCCAGGCAGCCCCCAGATGGCACGGCATGGGCTGCTCGCCCAGCTTGCGGCAGCGGTTGCCGCGGAAGCCAGGCCGCGGGCGCCCATCGCAAGCTAGCCCCCACGTTCCTGTCCCTCGACTAACTGCCCAGCGAGCGACCCAGGGGGGCCGTGTTGCACGGACCCTGGGAATGGGTGGCATGCCCAGGCAGCCCCCAGCAGGCATGGCATGGGCAACTCGCCCAGCGTGCGGCAGCGGTGGGCGCGCTAGATAGGCCGCGGGCGCCCATCGCGAGCTAGCCCCCATGTTCCTGTTCCTCGACTAAGTGCTCAGTGAGCGAGCCAGGGGGGCCGTGTCGCACGGACCCTTGGCACGGATGGCACGCCAAGGCTGCCCCCACCAGGCATGGCATTGGCTGCTCGCACAGTGTGCGGCAGCGGCGGGCGTGCCAGCCAGGCCGCTGGCGCCCATCGCGGGCTAGCCCCACGTTCCTGTCCCTCGACTAAGTGCCCAGCGAGCGAGCAAGGGGGCCTCGTCGCATGGACCCTGGGCACGGGTGGCAAACCCAGGCAGCCCCCAGCAGGCATGGCATGGGCTGCTCGCTCACTGTGCGGCAGCGGCGGGCGCGCCAGTCAGGCCGCGGATGCCCATCGCGAGCCAGCCCCCTCATCCCTGCCCCTCGATGGACTGCCCAGTGTGCGAGCCAGGAGTGCCGCGTTGCACGGACCCTGGGCACGGGTGGCAGGCCCAGGCAGTCCCCAGCAGGCATGGCATAGGCTGCTCACCCAGCGTGCTGCAGCGGTGGGCGCATCAGCCAGGCTGCGGGCGCCCAACGTGAGCCAGCCCCCACGTCCCTGTCCCTCCACTAACTGCCCCGTGAGCGAGCCAGGGGGGCCACATCGCATGGACCCTGGGCACGGGTGGCATGCCCAGGCAGCCCCCAGCAGGTACGGCATGGGCTGCTCGCCCAGCGTGCGGCAGTGGTGGGCGCGCCAGCCAGGCTGCGGGCGCCCATCGCTGGCTAGCCCCCACGCTCCTGTCCCTCGACTATGTGCCCAGCGAGCGAGCCAGGGGGGCCGTGTTGCACAGACCCTTGGCACGAGTGTCACACCGGGGCAGCCCCCAGCAGGTACAGCATGGCCTGCTTGCCTAGTGTGCGGCACCGGTGGGCGCGGCAGCCAGGCCGCGGGCGCCCCTCGCGAGCCAGCCCCCTCGTCCCTGCCCCTCGACTGACTGCCCAGGGTGCGAGCCAGAGTTGCCATGTCGCGTGGACCCTGGGCAAGGGTGGCATTCCTGGACAGCCCCCAGGTAGCACGGAATGGGCTGCTCGCCCAGCCTGCGGCAGCGGTGGGCGCGCCAGCCAAGCCGCGGCTGCCCATCGCGAGCCGGCCGCCTTGTCCCTGACCCTCGACTGACTGCCCACCGTGTGAGCCAGGGGTGCCACGTCGCACGGACCCTTGGCACTGGTGGCACGCCCAGGCAGCCCCCAGCAGGAACGGCATGGGTTACTCGCCCAGCGTGCGGCAGTGGTGGGCTGGTGAGACAGGCCGCCGGCCCCCATCGCGAGCCAGCCCCCACGTCCCTGTCTCTCGACTAAGTGCCCAGCGAGCAAGCCAGGGGTGCCATGTCCGTACTGGGCACGGGTGGCACACCCAGGAAGCCCCCAGCAGGCACGGCATGGGCTGCTCGCCCAGCGTGCGGCTGCGGTGGGCGCGCCAGGCAGGCTGCGGGCGCCGATCGCGATCCAGCCCCCTCGTCCCTGCCCCTCGACTGACTGCCCAGCGAGCGAGCCAGGGGAGCTGTGTCGCATGGACCCTAGGCATGGGAGGAATTCCCAGGCAGCCCCCAGCAGGCACGGCATGGGCCAAGTGCCCAGCGTGCGACAGCAAGGCCACAGTCGCCCATCGTGAGACAGCCCCCTCGCCCCTGTCCCTCGACAAAGTGCCCAGTGAGCGAGCCAGGGGAGCTGCGTCGAATGGACCCTGGGCATGGGAGGCATGCCAGGACAGCCCCAAGCAGGCACGGCATGGGCCAAGTGCCCAGCATGCAGCAGCGGTGGGCCCACCAGCGAGGCCACAGGCGCCGATCGCGAGCCAGCCTCCTCGTCCCTGTCCCTCGACAAAGTGCCCAGTGAGCGATCCAGGGGAACCATGTCGCACGGACCATGGGCATGGGAGGCATGCTCAGGGAGCCCCCAGCAGGCACAGCATTGGCCCAGTGCCCAGCGTACGGCAGCGGTGGGCGCACCAGCGAGGCCACAGGTGCCCATCACGAGCCAGCCCCCTCGTCCCTGTCCCTCGACTAAGTGCAAGGCGAGTGAGCCAGGGGAGCCACGTCGCATGGACCCTAGGCACAGGTGGCACGCCCAGGCTGCCCCCAGCAGGCACAGCATGGGCTGCTCGCCCAGCGTGCTGCAGTGGTGGGCGCACCGGCCAGGCCGCGGGCGCCCATCGCGAGCAAGACCCCTCGTCCCTGCCCCTCGTCTGACTGCCCAGCGTGCGAGCCAGGGGTGCCGCGTCGCACGGACCATGGGCACGGGTGGCACGCCAATGCAGCCCCCAGCAGGAATGGCATGGGTTGCTCACCCCAGCATGTGGCAGCGGTGGGCGCGCCAGCCAGGCCGCGGGCGCCCATCACGAGCCGGCCTCCTCCTCCCTGCCCCTCGACTGACTGCCCAGCATGCGAGCCAGGGGTGCCGTGTTGCATGGACCCTGGGCACGGGTGGCACGCCCAGGAAGCCCCCAGCAGGAACGGCATGGGCTGCTCGCCCAGCGTGCGGCAGCGGTAGGCGCGCCAGCCGGGCTGCGGGCGCCCATCGCGAGCCATCCCCCTCGTCCCTGTCCCTCAACCGACTGCCCAGTGTGCGAGCCAGGGGTGCCACGTTGCATGGACCCTGGGCATGGGTGGCACGCCCAGGAAGCCCCCAGCAGGCACGGCATGGGCTGCTCGCCCAGCGTGCGGCAGCGGTGGGCGCGCCAGCCAGGCCGCGGGCGCCCATTGCGAGCGAGCCGCCTCGTCCCTGTCCCTCGACTAAGTGCCCAGCGAGCGAGCCAGGGGGGCCATGTTGCACAGACTCTGGGCATGGGTGGGCACGCCCAGGCAGCCCCCAGCAGGCACGGCATGGGCTGCTAGCCCAGCGTGCGGCAGCGGTGGGCGCGCCAGCCAGGCCGCGGGCGCTCATCGCGAGCCAGCCCCCACGTCCCTGTCCCTCGACGTAGTTCCCAGCGAGCGAGCCAGGGAGGCCGCATCACACGGACCCTGGCACGGGTGGCAAGCCCAGGCAGGCCCCAGCAGGCACAGCATGGGCTGCTCGCCCAGCTTGCGGCAGCGGTGGGCGCGCCAGCCAGGCCTCGGGCGCCCATCGTGAGCAAGCCCCCTCGTCCCTGCCCCTCGACTGACTGCCCAGCTTGCGAGCCAGGGGTGCCGCATCGCACAGACCCTGGGCACAGGTGGCACGCCCAGGCTGCCCCCAGCCGGCACGGCTTGGGCTTCTTTCCCACCGTGCAGAAGCGGTGGGCACGCCAGCCAGGCCGCGGGCGCCCATCGCGAGCCAGCCACCACGTCCCTGTCCCTCGACTAAGTGCCCAGTGAGAGAGCCATGGGAGCCACATCGCACGGACCCTGGGCATGGGTGGCATGCCCAGGAAGCCCCCAGCAGGAATGGAATGGGCTGCTCACCCAGCGTGCGGCAGCGGTAGGCGCGCCAGCCGGGCTGCGGGCGCCCATCGCGAGCCATCCCCCTCGTCCCTGTCCCTCAACCGACTGCCCAGCGTGCGAGCCAGGGGTGCCACGTTGCATGGACCCTGGGCATGGGTGGCACGCCCAGGAAGCCCCCAGCAGGCACGGCATGGGCTGCTCGCCCAGCGTGCGGCAGCGGTGGGCGCGCCAGCCAGGCCGCGGGCGCCCATCGCGAGCCAGCCCCCTCGTCCCTGTCCCTCAACCGACTGCCCAGCGTGCGTGCCAGGGGTGCCACGTTGCATGGACCCTGGGCATGGGTGGCACGCCCAGGAAGCCCCCAGCAGGGACGGCATGGGCTGCTCGCCCAGCGTGCGGCAGCGGTGGGCGCGCCAGCCAGGCCGCGGGCGCCCATCGCGAGCCAACCCCCTCGTCCCTGTCCCTCGACTAAGTGCCCAGCGAGCGAGCCAGGGGCGCCACGTCGCACAGACCCTGGGCATGGGTGGGCACGCCCAGGCAGCCCCCAGCAGGCACGGCATGGGTTGCTCGCCCAGCGTGCGGCAGCAGTGGGCGCGCCAGCCAGGCCACGGGCGCTCATCACGAGCCAGCCGCCACGTCCCTGTCCCTCGACGTAGTTCCCAGCGAGCGAGCCAGGGAGGCCGCATCACATGGACCCTGGCACGGGTGGCAAGCCCAGGCATGCCCCAGCAGGCACAGCATGGGCTGCTCGCCCAGCTTGCGGCAGCGGTGGGCGCGCCAGCCAGGCCGCGGGCGCCCATCGCCAGCAAGCCTCCTCGTCCCTGCCCCTCGACTGACTGCCCAGCTTGCGAGCCAGGGGTGCCGCGTCGCACAGACCCTGGGCACAGGTGGCACGCCCAGGCTGCCCCCAGCAGGCACGGTATGGGCTGCTTTCCCAGCGTCCGGCAGCGGTGGGAGCGCCAGCCAGGCCGCGGGCGCCCATCGCGAGCCAGCCACCACGTCCCTGTCCCTCGACTAAGTGCCCAGCGAGCGAGCCAAGGGGGCCACGTCGCACGGAACCTGGGCATGGGTGGCATGCCCAGGAAGCCCCCAGCAGTCACGGCATGGGCTGCTCGCCCATTGTGCGGCAGCGGTGGGCACGCCAGCAAGGCCGCGGGCGCCCATCGCGAGCCAGCCCCCTCGTCCCTGCCCCTCGACTGACTGCCCAGCGTGCGAGCCAGGGGTGCCGCGTGGCACTGACCCTGGGCATGGGTGGCATTCCCAGGCAGCCCCCAGCAGGCACGGCATGGGCTGCTCGCCCGGTGTGTGGTAGCGGTGGGTGCGCCAGACAGGCCGCGAGCGCCCATCGCGAGCCAGCCCCCTCCTCCCTGTCCCTCAACTGACTGCCCAGCGTGCGAGCAAGGGGTGCCGCATTGCACCGACCCTTGGCATGGGTGGCACGCCAAGGCAGCCCCTAGCAGGCACGGCAGGGGCTGCTCACCCAGCGTGCGGCAGTGGTGGGCGCGCCAGCGGGGCCGCGGATGCCCATCGCGAGCTAGCCCCCACGTCCCTGTCCGTCGACTAAGTGCCCAGCGAGCGAGCAGGGGAGGCCGCATTGCACGGACCCTGGGAACTGGTAGCACGCCCAGGAAGCCCCCAGCCAGGACGGCATGGGCTTCTCGCCCAGCTTGTGGCAGCGGTGGGTGCGCCAGCCAGGCCGCAGGCGCCCATCACGAGCCAGCCCCCACGTCCTTGTCCCTTGACTAAGAGCTCAGCGTGCGAGCGAGGGGGGCCGCATCGCACGGACCCTGGGCACAGGTGGCACGCCCAGGCAGCCCCCAGCAGGCATGGCATGTGCTTCTCGCCCGGCGTGCGGCAGCGGTGGGCACGCCAGCCAGGCCACGGGTGCCCATCGCGAGCCAGCCCCCTCGTCCCTGCCCCTCGACTGACTGCCCAGCGTGCGAGCCAGGGGTGCCGAGTTGCACGGACCCTGGGCATGGGGGCAAGCCCAGGCAGCCCCCAGCAGGCACGGCATGGGCTGCATGCCCAGTGTGCGGCAGCGGTGGGCGAGCCAGCCAGGCCGCAGGCGCCCATCGCGAGCCAGCCCCCTCGTCCCTGCCCCTCGACTGACTGCCCTGCATGCGAGCCTGGGGTGCTGCGTTGCATGGATGCTTGGCACGGGTGGCACGCGCAGGCAGCCCCCAGCAGGCACAGCATGGGCTGCTCGCCCAGCGTGCGGCAGCGGTGGGCGCGCCAGCCAGGCTGCGGGCGCCCATCGTTATCCAGCCCCCACCTGCCTGTCCCGCAACGTAGTGCCCAGCGAGCGAGCCAGGGGAGCCGTGTCGCACAGACCCTTGGCATGGGTGGCACGCCCAGGCAGACCCCAGCAGGCACGGCAAGGGCTGCTCGCCTAGAGTGTGGCAGCGGTGGGCGCGCCATTCAGGCCGCAGGCGCCTATCGCGAGCCAGCCCCAACGTCCCTGTCCCTCAACGTAGTGCCCAGCCAGCGAGCCAGGGGAGCCGCATCGCACGGACCCTGGGCATGGGTGGCACACCCAGGTGGCCCCCAGCAGGCACGGCATGGGCTGCTCGCCCAGCGTGTGGCAGCGGTGGGCGAGCCAGCCAGGCCGCGGGCACCCATCTCGAGCCAGCCCCCACGTCCCTGTCCATCGACGTAGTGCCCAGCGAGCGACCCAGGGGGGCCACGTCGTACGGACCCTAGGCACAGGCGGCACGACCAGGCAGCCCCCAGCCGGCTCGGCATGGGCTGCTCGCCCAGCGTGCGGCAGCGGTGGGCACGCCAGCCAGGCTGCGGGCGCCCATCGTGAGCCAGGGGGGCCTCGTCGCACGGACCCTGGGCACGGGTGGCACTCCTAGGCTGCCCCCAGCAGGCATGGCATGGGCTGCTCACCCAGCGTGCGGCAGCGGTGGGCACGCCAGCCAGGGCGCGGGCGCCCATCGCGATCCAGCCCCCTCGTCCCTGCCCCTCGGCTGAATACCCAGCGAGTGAGCCAGGGGGTCCGTGTCGCATGGACCCTGGGCACCAGTGGCACGGCCAGGCAGACCCCAGCAGGCACGGCAAGGGCTGCTCACCCAGAGTGTGGCAGCGGTGGGCGCACCATTCAGGCCGCGGGCGCCTATCGCGAGCCAGGCCCCACGTCCCTGTCCCTCAACGTAGTGCCCAGCGAGCGAGCCAGGGGAGCCGCATCGCACGGACCCTGGGCATGGGTGGCACACCCAGGCAGCCCCCAGCAGGCACGGCATGGGCTGCTCACCCAGCGTGTGGCAGCGGTGGTCGCGCCAGCCAGGCCACGGGCGCCCATCGCGAGCCAGCCTCCTCGTCCCTGTCCCTCGACTAAGTGCCCACCGAGCGAGCCAGGGTAGCCACGTTGCACAGATCCTGGCATGGGAGGCATGCACAGGAAGCCCCCAGTATGCACGGAATGGGCCAAGTGCCCAGCATTCGACAGCGGTGGGCGCGGCAGCCAGGCCACGGGCGCCCATCGCGAGCCAGCCCCCTCGACCCTGTCCCTCGACTAAGTACCCAGCGAGCGAGCCAGGGGAGCCGAATCGCTTGGACCCTGGGCATGAGAGGCATGCCCAGGCAGCCTCCAGCAGGCACGGCATGGGCCAAGTGCCCAGCATGCGGCAGCGGTGGGCACACCAGCCAAGCCACGGGCTCCCATCGCGAGCCAGCCCCCTGGTTCCTGTCCCTTGACTAAGTGCCCAGCGAGAGAGCCAGGGGAGCCGCGTTGCATGGACCCTGGGCATGGGAGACATGCCCCGGAAGCCCCCAGCAGGCACGGCATGGGCCAAGTGCCCAGCGTGCGGCAGCGGTGGGCGCGCCAGCCAGGCCACAGGCGCCCATCTCGAGCCAGCCCCCTCGTCCCTGTCCCTCGACTAAGTACTCAGCGAGCGAGCCAGGGGAGCCGCATGGCACGGACTCTGGGAATGGGAGGCATGCCCCAGCAACCCCCAGCAGGCATGGCATGGGCCAAGTGCCCAGCGTGCGATAGAGGTAAACGCGCCAGCTAGGCGACGGGCGCCCTTCGTGAGCCAGCCCCTCGTCCCTGTCCCTCGACTAAGTGCCCAGCGAATGAGCCAGGGGAGCCGCGTCGCACAGACCCTGGGCACGGGAGGCATGCCCAGGCAGCCCCCAGTATGCATGGCATTGGCAAACTGGCATACGTGCGGCAGCGGTGGGCGCGCCAGCAAGGCCACGGGTGCCCATCGCCAGCCAGCCTCCTCGTCCCTGTCCCTCGACTAAGTGCCCAGCGAGCGAGCCAAGGGAGCCACGTCGCACAGATCCTGGGCACGAGAGGCATGCACAGGAAGCCCCCAGTATGCACAGCATGGGCCAAGTGCCCAGCGGTGGGCGCGCCAACCAGGCCACGGGCGCCCATCGCGAGCCAGTCCCCTCGATCCATTCCCTCGACTAAGTACGCAGCAAGCGAGCCAGGGGAGCCACATCGCATGGACCGGGTGGAATTCCCAGGCAGCCCCCAGCAGGCACGGCATGGGTTGCTCACCAAGCGTGCGGCAGCGGTGGGCGCACCAGCCAGGGCACGGGTGCCCATCGCGAGCCAGCCCCCACGTCCTTGTCCCTCAACGTAGTGCCCAGTGAGCGAGCTAGGGGGTCCACGACGCAAGGACCCTGGGCACGGGAGGCATGCCCCGGCAGCCCCCAGCAGGCATGGCATGGGCCAAGTGCCCAGCGTGCGGCAGCGGTAGGCGCACCAGCCAGGCCACGGGCTCCCATTGCGAGCCAGCCCCCTTGTCCCTGTTCCTCGACGTAGTGCCCAGCGAGCGAGCCAGGGGGGCCGCGTTGCACGGACCCTGGGCATGGGTGGCACGCCTAGGCAGCCCCCAGCTGGCCCGGCATGGGCTGCTAGCCCAGCGTGCGGCAGTGGTGGGCACACCAGCCAGGCCACGGGCGCCCATCGCTAGCCAGCCCCCTCGTCCCTGCCCCTCGACTGACCGCCCAGCGTGCGAGCCAGGGGTGCCGCGTTGCACTGACCCTGGGCATGGGTGCACGCCCAGGCAGCCCCAAGCAGGCACGGCATGGGCTGCTTGCCAAGCTTGCGGCAGCGGTGGGCGAGCCAGCCAGGCCGTGGGCGCCCATCGCGAGCCAGCCCCCTCGTCCCTGCCCCTCGACTGACTGCCCTGCGTGTGAGCCTGGGGTGCTGCGTTGCATGAACCCTTTGCATGGGTGGCACGCCCAGGGAGCCCCCAGCAGGCATGGCATGGGTTTCTCGCCCAGCGTGCGGCAACGGTGGGCGCGCCAGCCAAGCCGTGGGCGCCCATCGCGAGCCAGCCCCCACGTCCTTGTCCCTCGATGTAGTGCCCAGCGAAC
>JAJFZO010000518.1:60000-62500 GCA_021397835.1 Moringa oleifera
GTGGCAGTGGTGGGCGTGCCAGCCAGGACGCGGGCGCCCATTCCGAGCCATCCCCCACATCCCTGTCCCTCGACGTAGTGCCTAGCGAGCGAGCCAGGGAGGTCGCGTCGCACAGATCCTGGGCATGGGTGGGACGCCCAGGCAGCCCCCAGCAGGCACGGCATGGGCTGCTCGCCCAGTGTGCGGCAGCGGTGGGCGTGCCAGCCAGGCGGCGGGCGCCCATCGTGAGCCAGCCCCCACGTCCCTGTCCCTTGAGACCCTGGGAACAGGTGGCCAGAGAGAGAGCCAGGGTGGCCACATTGCACGGACCCTGGGAACAGGTGGCATTCCCAGGCAGCTCCCAGCAGGGACGGCATGGGCAGCTCGCCCAGTCTGCGGCAGCGGTGGACGCGCCAGCCAGGCCGCGGGCGCCCATCGCGAGCAAGCCCCCTCATCCCTGTCCCTCGACTAAGTGCCCAGCGAGCAAGCCAGGGGGGCCGCCTTGCACGGACCCTGGGCATGGGTGGCACGCCCAGGTAGCCCCCAGCAGTCATGGCATGGGCTGCTCGCCCAGTGTGCGGCAGCGGTGGACGCGCCAGCCAGGCCCAGCACCCTCGTCCCTGTCCCTCGACTAAGTGCCCAGCTAGCGAGCCAGGGGGCCGCATCGGAAGGACCCTGGGCATGGGTGGCACGCCCAGGAAGCCCCCCAGCAGTCACGGCATGGGCTACTCGCCCAGCATGTGGCAGTGGTGGGCACGCCAGCCAGGACGCGGGTGCCCATTCCGAGCCATCCCCCATGTCCCTGTCCCTCGACGTAGTGCCCAGCGAGCGAGCCAGGGGGGCCGCGTCGCACGGATCCTGGGCATGGGTGGGACGCCCAGGCAGCCCCCAGCAGGCACGGCATGGGCTGCTCGCCCAGCGTGCGGCAGCGGTGGGCGCGCCAGCCAGGCAGCGGGCGCCCATCGTGAGCCAGCCCCCATGTCCCTGTCCCTCGACGTAGTGCCCAGAGAGCGAGCCAGGGTGGCCACGTCGCACAGACCCTGGGAACAGGTGGGATTCCCAGGCAGCCCCCAGCAGGCACGGCATGGGCTGCTCGCCCATTGTGTGGCAGCGGTGGACGCGCCAGCCAGGCCGCGGGCGCCCATCTCGAGCCAGCCCCCTCGTCCCTGTCCCTCGATGTAGTGCCCAGCGAGCGAGCCAGGGGGGCCACGTCGCATGGACCCTGGGAATGGGTGGCACGCCCAGGCAGTCCCCAGCAGGCACGGCATGGGCTGCTCACCCAGTGTGCGGCAGCGGTGGACGCGCCAGCCAGGCCGCGGGCGCCCATCGCGAGCCAGCCCCCACGTCCCTGTCCTGCGACGTAGTACCCAGCGAGCGAGCCAGGGGGGCCGCGTCACATGGACCCTGGGCACAGGTGGCACGCCCAGGCGGCCCCCAGCAGGCACAGCATGGGCTGCTCGCCCAGCGTGCGGCAGCGGTGGGTGCGCCAGCTAGGCCGCGGGCGCCCATAGCGAGCCAGCCCCCTCGTCCCTGTCCCTCGACGTAGTGCCCAGGGAGCAAGCCAGGGGGGCCACGTCGCACAGACCATGGGAACGGGTGGCATGCCCAGGCAGCCCCCAGCAGGCATGGCATGGGCTGCTCGCCCAGTGTGCGGCAGCGGTGGACGCGCCAGCCAGGCCGAGGGTGCCCATCGCGAGCCATCCCCGTCGTCCCTGTCCCTCGACATAGTGCCCAGCGAGCGAGCCTGGGGGGCCGCGTCGCATGGATCCTGGGCATGGGTGGGACGCCCAGGCAGCCCCCAGCGGGCACGGCATGGGCAGCTCGCCCAGCGTGCTGCTGCGGTGGCCGCGCCAGCCAGGCCGCGAGCGCCCATCGCGAGGCAGCGCCCTCGTCCATGCCCCTCGACTGACTGCCCTGCGTGCGAGCCAGGGGAGCGGTGTCGCATGGACCCTGGGCACGGGTGGCATGCCCCAGAAACCCCAGTAGGCATGGCATGGGCCAAGTGCCAAGCGTGCAGTAGAGGTGGGCGCGCCAGCCATGCAACGGGCGCCCTTCGCGAGCCAGCCCCCTCGTCGCTGTCTCTCGACTAAGTGCCCAGCAAATGAGCCAGGGGAGCCGCGTCGCATGGACCCTAGGCATGGAAGGCAAGCCCAGGCAGCCCCTAGAAGCCACAACATTGCCCAAGTTCCCAGCGTGCGGCAGCGGTGGGAGTGCCAGCCAGGCCGCGAGCGCCTATTGCGAGCCAGCCCCCTCGTCCCTGCCCCTCGACTGACTGCCCAGCGTGCGAGCCAGGGGTGCCACGTCGTACGGACCATTGGATCGGGTGGCACGCCCAGGCAGCCCCCAGCAGGCACGGCAATGGGCTTCTCGTCCAGCGTGCGGCAACGGTGGGCGCGCCAGCCAGGCCACGGGTGCCCATCGCGAGCCAGCCCCCTCGTCCCTGCCCCTCGACTGACTGCCCAGCGTGCGAGCCAGGGGTGCTGCATCGCACGGGCCCTGAGCATGGGAGGCACGCCGAGGC
>JAJFZO010000518.1:72500-77500 GCA_021397835.1 Moringa oleifera
AGCGAGCCAGGGGAGCCGCATCACACGGACCTTGGGCACGTGTGGCATGCCCAGGCAGCCCCCAGCAGGCACGGAATGGGATGGTCGCCCAGCGTGCGGCAGCGGTGGGCTCGCCAGCCAGGCCTCGGGCGCCCATCGCGAGCCAGCCCCCTCGTCCCTGCCCTCAACTGACTACCTAGCGTGCGAGCCAGGGGGGCCGCGTCGCACGGACCCTGGACACGGGTGTCACACCTCGGCAGCCCCCAGCTGGCACGGCATGGGTGCTCGCCCAGTGTGCGTCAGCGATGGGCGTGCTAGGTAGGCCGCGGGCGCCCATCGCGAGCAAGCCCCCACGTTCCTGTCCCTCGACTAAGTGCCCAGTGAGCGAGCCAGGGGGGCCGCGTCGCACGGACCCTTGGAATGGGTGACACACCAAGACAGCCCCCAGCAGGCATGGCATTGGCTGCTCGCCCAGCGTGCGGCAGCGGCGGGCGCGCCAGCCAGGCCGCGTGCGCCCATCATGGGCTAGCCCCCACGTTCCTGTCCCTCGACGAAGTGCCCATCGAGCGAGCCAGGGGGGCCATGTCACATGGACCCTGGGCATGGGTGACACACCCAGGCAGCCCACAGCAGGCATGGCATGGGCTGCTCGCCCATCGTGCGGCAGCGGCGGCCGCGCCAGCCAGGCCGCGGGCGCACATCGTGAGCCAGCCCCCTCGTCCCTGCCCCTCGACGGACTGCCCAGCGTGCGAGCCACGGGTGCCACGTCGCACGGACCCTGGGCATGGGTGGCAGGCCCAGGCAGCCCCCAGCAGGCACGGCATAGGCTGCTTCCCCAGCGTGCTGCAGCGGTGGGCGCACCGGCAAGGCCGCGGGCGCCCAACGTGAGCCAGCCCCCACGTCCCTGTCCCTCGACTAAGTGCCCAGTGAGCGAGCCAGGGGGGCTGCATCGTACGGACCCTTGGCATGGGTGGCATGCCCAGGCAGCCCCCAGCAGGCACGGCATAGGCTGCTCTCCCACCGTGCTGCAGCGGTGGGCGCACTGGCAAGGTCGCGGGCAACCAACGTGAGCCAGCCCCCACGTCCCTGTTCCTCGACTAAGTGCCCTGTGAGCGACAGAGGCGGCTGCATCGCACGGACCCTTGGCATGGGTGGCACGCCCAGGCAGCCCCCAGCAGGCACCGCATAGGCTGCTGGCCCAGCGTGCTGCAGCGGTGGGCGCACCGGCAAGGCCGCGGGCGCCCAACGTGAGCCAGCCCCCACGTCCCTGTCCCTCGACTATGTGCCCAGTGAGCGAGCCAGGGCGGCTGCATCGCACGGACCCTTGGCACGGGTGGCACGCCCAGGCAGCCCCCTGCAGGCACGGTATTGGCTTCACCCCCAGCGTGCGGCAGCGATGGCCGCCCAAGCCAGGCCGCGGGTGCCCATCGCAAGCTAGCCCCCACGTTCCTGTCCCTCAACTAAGTGCACAGTGAATGAGCCATGGGGGCCACGTCATACAGACCCTGGGCACGTGTGGCATGCCCAAGCAGCCCCCATCAGGCACGGCATGGGCTGCTCGCCCAGTGTGCAGCAGTGGTGGGCGCGCCAGCAAGGCCGTGGGCGCCCATCGCGTGCCAGCCCCCGAGTCCCTGCCCCTCGACTGACTGCCCAGGTGCGAGCAAGGGGTACCGCATCGCACAGACCCTGGGCACGGGTCAGGCTCGAGGGCAGCCCCCCAGCAGGCACGGCATGGGCTGCTTGCCCAGCGTGCGGCAGCGGTGGGCGTGCCAGCCAGGCCGCTGGTGCCCATCGCGAGCCAGCCCCCGAGTCCCTGCCCCTCGAATGACTGCCCAGTGTGTGAGCCAGGGGTGCCGCGTCGCACGGACCCTGGGCATGGGTGGCACGCCCGGGCAGCCCCCAGCAGGCACGGCATGGGCTGCTCGCCCAGCATGCGGCAGCGGTGGGTGTGTCAGCCAGGCAGCGGCCGCCCATTGCGAGCCAGCCCCCACGTCCCTTTCCCTCGACTAAGGGCCCGGCGATTGAGCCAGGGGGGCCGCATTGCATGGACTCTGGGCATGGGTGGCACGCCCTGGCAGCCCCCAGCAGCCATGGCATGGGCTGCTCGCTCAGCGTGCGGCAGCGGTGGGGGAGCCAGCCAGGCCGCGGTCGCTCATCACGAGCTAGCCGCCACGTCCCTGTCCCTCGACTGACTGCCCAGCGTGCAAGCCAGGGGTGCCACATTGCACGGACCCTGAGCACGGGTGACATGCCCAGGCGGCCCCCAGCAGGCACGGCATGGGTTGCTCGCCCAGCCTGCAGCAGCGGTGGGTGCGCCAGCCAGGCCGCAGGCGCCCATCGCGAGCTAGCCCCCACGTCCCTGTCCCTCGACAAAGTGCCCAGCGAGCGAGTCAGGGGGGCCGCGTCGTACAAACCCTGGGCACGTGTGGCACGCCCAGGCAGCCCCCAGCAGGCACAGCATGGGCTGCACGCCCAGCGAGTGGTAGCGGTGGGCGAGCCAGCCAGGCTACGGGCGCCCATCGCGAGCCAGTCTCCACGTCCCTATCCCTTGACATAGTGCCCAGCGAGCAAGCCAGGGGGCCACGTCTCATGGACCCTGGGCACGGGTGGCATGCCCAGGCAGCCCCCAGCAGGCACGGCATGGGCTGCTCGCCCAGCGTGCGGCAGCGGTGGGCGCGCCAGCCAGGCCACGTGCGCCCATCGCGAGCCAGCCGCCTCGTCCTGGCCCCTTGACTGACTGCCCAGAATGCGAGCTGGGGGTGCCACAGCAGTCACCAGCAGCCACAGCGCCGGCCTTGCTATGGGCGCCCCACGCGAGGCAGTCGCGAGCACGCTGTGAGGCTCAGCACATGCTGTGGGCGTTGATTTCATGGGCAAGCTGGCCTTGGCCGTGGCCCCTGGCTCTGGTGGACCCTGAGGGCTGCCATGGGGTGGCTGGAGGTGCGCTGGACAGGGCAGCCAGCATGCACCAGGGGCCAGGCAGAGGCGCAGCTGCCCCAGCCTGCTAGCCACAATGCCCAGTTGCGAAATTGTTGTGAATTGACCATATTTTCATCATGGAATTGGTCCCGAAATTACTCAAATAATTCGTGTAATTCATGAGGAGTCTGCCCCTGAAGTTTGGGATCATTTTGACTCACGGTTTATTTTTGATGATTTTTTCAATTTTCAGCTGTAGAAAATTCATTAAAAAAAAATTTAGTGCCCAGAAAATTCTAAAATTCTTTCTGGTGGTAGATATGATTATTCTCCATTTACAAAAAAAATTTCAACTCAAAATTCCAAGTAAATAATTTTTTAGACCCATTATGACGGCTCAGATATATTGATGTTTCCTCTTGCCGGGAGTGAAATTTCATTTAAGACTCTTTAGGGGGGAGGTGGTCACCTAGCTTGCTGGGTGCCAACAGGCCATGTGTGCCTCCCCCCCTGCCCATCCCACGTGGGCAGGCGCTGGGCTTGGGCAACCCAGCGCGCATGGCATGGGCAGGGCGGCTTGCTGCCTTGCCCATCCAGCCGGTGGTGCGTGGCTGTGGCGGCCACCACCGCCAGTAGGCAGGCGGCCGGCGACGTCGGCCAAAGAGTGTGGGATGCCTGATCAGTAGCCAACGGAGTGGGGAAAACGTGGGAAATGAAATCCACTAAATTGTGGGCAACAAAATGAGAAAAATCGTGGGATAATGAGCTGGGATGTGGCTACACAAGCTCGACGGTGTGGGCGGCAAAGCTAACGATGATGCATGCTACGCGAGGGCCAAATTGCTGGGGGGATTTTGAGCATGCGGAGTGCTCCGTCGCAGGCCCTCGAGGCGGCGGATGCGGGGCTGGATCCTGACCCCCAGGCTTGCCTCGGCGGACTCGTTGTGCAGCGCGATTGGCGACACGATCGTCGGCCGTTAGCAACGAGCGAGCCACACGGCCAGCCTGGGAAAGGCGTGACACCCCTGCTGCCAAGGCCTCATCGGTGGGAAAAACGTGGGCAATGAAATGAGAGAAATTATGGGATAATGAGCTGGGATGTGGCTAGACAAACTCGATGGTGTGGGCAGCGAAGCTAACGATGATGAATGCTACGCGAGGGCCAAATCGCTGGAGGGATTTCGAGCATGCGGAGTGCCTCGTCACAGGCCCTCGAGGCGGTGGACGTGGGGTTGGATGCCGACGCTCAGGCTTGCCTAGGCAAACTCGTTGCGCAACGCAATCGGCGACACGATTGTCGGCCGTTAGCAACGAGCAAGCCACACGGCCAGCCTGGGCAAGGCGTGACAGCCCTGCTGCCGAGGTCTCATCGGTGGGAAAAACATAGGCAATGAAATGAGAAAAATCAAGGATAATGAGCTGGAATGTGGCTACACAAGCTCGACAGTGTGCGCGGTGAAGCTAACGATGATGCATGCTACGCGAGGGCCAAATCGTTGGGGGGAATTTCGAGCATGCGGAGTGCTTCATCGCAGGCCCTTGAGGCGGTGGACGTGGGGTTGGATCCCGACGCTCAGGCTTGCCTAGGCGGACTCGTTGCGCAGCGCGATCGACGACACGATCATCGGCCGTTAGCAATGAGTGAGCCACACGGCCAGCCTGGGCACCCCTGCAGCCAAGGCCTCATCGGTGGGAAAAACGTGGGCAACGAAGCGAGAATAATCGTGGGATAATGAGCTGGGATGTGGCTAGACAAGCTCGATGGTGTGGGCGGCGAAGGTAACGATGATGCATGCTACGCGAGGGCCAAATCGTTGGGGGGAATTTTGAGCATGCGGAGTGCTTCATCGCAGGCCCTCGAGGTGACAGACGTGGGGTTGGATCCCGACACTCAGGCTTGCCTAGGCGGACTCGTTGCGCAGCGCGATCGACGACACGATCGTCGGTCGTTAGCAATGAGCGAGCCGCACGGCCAGCCTGGGCACCCCTGCTGCCAAGGCCTCATTGGTTGGAAAAATGTGGGCAACGAAGCGAGAATAATCAGGGGATAATGAGCTAGGATATGGCTAGACAAGCTCGATGGTGTGGGCGACGAAGCTAAC
>JAJFZO010000518.1:85000-105000 GCA_021397835.1 Moringa oleifera
ATGCGGCAGTTGTGGGCGCACCTGCCAGGCCACGGGCTCCCATCGCGAGCCAGCCCCCTCGTCCCTGTCCCTCGACGAAGTGCCCAGCGAGCGAGCCAGGCGAGCCTCGCCGCATGGACCCTGGGCACGGGAGGCATGCCCCGACATCCCCCAGCAGGTGCGGCATAGAACAAGTGCCCAGCGTACGGTAGAGGTGGGCGCGCCAGCCAGGCCACGGGCGCCCATTGCGAGCCAGCCCCCTCGACCCTGTCCCTTGACTTAGTGCCAGCGAGCGAGCTAGGGGAGCCGCGTTGCATGGACTCTGGGCACTGGAGGCATACCTAGTCAGCCCCCAGTAGGCAGGGCATGGGCCAAGTGCCCAGCGTACGGCAGAGGAGGGCGCACCAGCCAGGCCACAGGCGCCCATCGCGACCGAGCCCCATCGTCCCTGTCCCTCGACTAAGTGCCCAGCGAGTGAGCCAGGGGAACAGCGTCGCATGGACTCTGGGCTCGGTTGGCACGTCCAGGCAGCCCCCAGCAGGCATGGCATGGGCTGCTCGCCCAACGTGCGGCAGCGGTGGGCACGCCAGCCAGGCCGCGGGCGCCCATCGCGAGCCAGCCTGCACGTCCCTTTCCCTCGACTAAATGCTCAGCGAGCGAGCCAGGGGGCCATGTCGCATGGTACCTGGGCACGTGTGGCACGTCCAGGCATCCCCCAGCAGGTATGACATGGGCTGCTCACCCAGCGTGCGGCAGCGGTGGGCGTGACAGCCAGGCCGCGGGCGCCCATCGCGAGCCAGCCCCCTCGTCCCGTCCCCTCGACTGACTGGCCAGCGTGAAACCCAGGGGTGCCACGTTGCACAGACCCTTGGCATGGATGGCATGCCCAGGCATCCCCCAGCAGGCATGGCTTGGGCTGCTTGCCCTGCGTGCGGCAGCGGTGGGGGCGACAGCCAGGCCGCGGGCGCCCATCGCGAGCCAGCCCCCTCGTCCCTGCCCCTCGACTGACTGCCCAACGTACGAGCCAGGGGTGCTGTGTCGCACGGACCCTGGGCATGGGTGGCATGCCCAGGCAGCCCCCAGCAGGCACGGCATCAGCTGCTTGCCCAGCGTGCGGCAGAGGTGAGTGCGCCAGCCAGGCCGTGGGTGCCCATCGCTAGCCAGCCCCCACCTCCCTGTCCCTCGACAAAGTGCCCAGCGAGCGAGCCAGAGGGGCTGCTTCTCATGGACCCTGGGCACACGTGGCATGCCTAGGCAGCTCCCAGCAGGCACCGCATAGGCTGCTCGCACAGCGTGTGGCAGCCGTGGGCGAGCCAGCCAGGCCGCGTGCGCCCTTCGCGAGCCAGCCCCAACGTCCCTGTCCCTCGACTAAGTGCCCAGCGAGCGAGCAAGGGGGGCCGCGTCGCACGGGCCCTTGGCATGGGCAACACTCCCAGGAAGCCCCCAGGAGGCACGGCATGGGCTGCTCGCCCAGCGTGCGGCAGCGGTGGGCGCGACAGCCAGGCCGTGGGCGCCCATCGCAAGCCAGCCCCCACATCCCTGTCCCTCGACGTATTGCCCAGCGAGCAAGCCAGGGGGGCCGCGTCGCATGGACCCTGGGCACGGGTGGCATGCCCAGGCAACCCCCAACAGGCACGGCATGGGCTGCTCACCCAGCGTGCGGCAGTGGCGGGTGCACCAGCCAGCTCGCGGGCGCCCATCGCGAGCCAGCCCCCGCGTCCCTACCCCTCAACTGACCGCCCAGCGTGCGAGCCAGGGATGCCGTGTCACATGGGCCCTGGGCACGGGTGGCACTCCCAGGCAGCCCCCAGTAGGCACGGCATTGGCTGCTCGCCCAGTGTGCGGCAGCGGTGGCCGCGCAAGCCAGGCCGCGGGCGCCCATCGCAAGCTAGCCCCCACGTTCTTGTCCCTCGACTAAGTGCCCAGCGAATGAGCCATGGGGGCCACATCATACAGACCCTGGGCATCTGTGGCACGCCCAGGAAGCCCCCAGCAGGCACGGCATGGGCTGCTCGCCCAGCGTGCGGCAGCGGTGGCGCACCAGCCAGGCCATGGGCGCCCATCGTTAGCCAGCCCCCGAATCCCTGCCCCTCGACTGACTGCCCAGGGTGTGAGCCAGGGGTGCCGCATCGCACGGACCCTGGGCATGGGTTGCATGCGCAGGCAGCCCCCAGCAGGCACGGCATGGCCTGCTCGCCCAGCGTGCGGCAGCGGTGGGCGCGCCAGCCAGGCCGCGGGCGCCCATCGCGAGCTAGCCCCCACCTTCCTGTCCCTCGACTAAGTGACCAGCGAGCGAGCCAGGGGGGCCACGTCGCACGGACACTGGGCATGTGTGGCACACCCAGGCAGCCCCCAGCAGGCACGGCATGGGACAGGTGCCCAGCATGCGGCAGAGGAGGGCGCGCCAGCCAGGCCACAGGCGCCCATCGCGAGCCAGCCCCCTCGTCCCTGTCCCTCGACTAAGTGCCCAGCGAGCGAGCCAGGGGAGCCACGTCGCACGGACCCTGGGAATGGGAGGCTTGCCATGGCAGCCCCCAGCAGGCACGGAATGGGCCAAGTTCCCAGCGTGCGGCAGCGGTGGGCGCGCCAGCCCCCTCGTCCCTGCCCCTCGACTGACTGCCCAGCGTGCGAGCCTGGGATGCCGTGTCGCATGGGCCCTGGGCATGGGTGGCACTCCCAGGCAGCCCCCAGCAGGCACAGCATTGGCTGCTCGCCCAGCGTGCGGCAGCGGTGGCCGTGCAAGCCAGGCCGCGGGCGCCCATCGCAAGCTAGCCCCCACATTCCTGTCCCTCGAGTAAGTGCCCAGCGAATGAGCCATGGGGGCCACATCGTACAGACCCTGGGCATGTATGGCACGCCCAGGAAGCCCCCAGCAGGCACGGCATGGGCTGCTCGCCCAGCGTGCGGCAGCGGTGGGCGCACCAGCCAGGCCGTGGGCGCCCATCGCGAGCCAGCCCCCGAATCCCTGCCCCTCGACTGACTGCCCAGGGTGTGAGCCAGGGGTGCCACATCGCACGGACCCTGGGCATGGGTGGCATGCGCAGGCAGCCCCCAGCAGGCACGGCATGGCCTGCTCGCCCAGAGTGCGGCAGCGGTGGGAGCGCCAGCGAGGCCACAGGCGCCCATCATCAGCCAGACCCCTCGTCCCTGTCCCTCGACTTAGTTCCCCACGAACAAGCCAAGGGAGCCATGTCGCATGAAATCTGGGCATGGGAGGCATGCCAAGGCAGCCTCCAGCAGGCACAGAATGGGCCAAGTGCCCAGTGTGCGGCAGCGGTGGGCGCGCCAGCCAGGCCACAGGCGCCCATTGCGAGCTTGCCCCCTCGTTCCTGTCCCTCGATTAAGTGCCCAGCGAGCGAGCCAGGGGAGCCATGTTGCACGGTCCCTGGGCATGGGAGGCATGCCCAGGCAGTCCCCAGCAGGCATGGCATGGGCCAAGTTCCCAGCATGCGGCAGCGGTTGGCGTGCCAGCCAGGCCACACGCGCCCATCGCGAGCCAGCCCCCTCGTCCCTGTCCCTCGACTAAGTGCCCAGTGAGTGAGCCAGGGGAGCCAAGTCTCATGGACCCTGGGCATGGGAGGCCTGACCCGGCAGCCCTCAGCAAGCACGGCATGGGCCAAGTGCCCAGCGTGCGGCAGCGGTGGGTGAGCCAGCCAGGCCACGGTCGCCCATCGCGAGCCAGCCCCCTCATCCCTGTCCCTCGTCTTAGTGCCCAGTGGGTGAGCCAAGGGAGTTGCGTCGCATGGACTCTGGGCATGGGAGGCATGCCCAGGAAGCCCCCAGCAGGCACGGCATGGGCCAAGTGTCCAGCGTGCATCAGTGGTGGGCGCACCAGCCAGGCCACGGGCTCCCATCGCGAGCTAGCCCCCTCGTCCCTGCCCCTCGACGAAGTGCCCCGCGAGTGAGCCAGGGGAGCAACGCCGCATGGACCCTGGGCACGGGATGCATGCCCCGACATCCCCCAGCAGGTGTGGCATAGGTCAAGTGCCCAGCGTGCAGTAGAGGAGGGCGCTTGCCAGGCCACGGGCGCTCATCGCGAGACAGCTCCCTCGACCCTGTCCCTCGACTTAGTGCCCAGCGAGCGAGGTAGGGGAGCCGCGTTGCACAGACTCTGGGCACTGGAGGCATGCCCAGGCAGCACCCAGTAGGCACAGCATGGGCCAAGTGCCCAGCGTGTGGCAGAGGAGGGCGCGCCAGCCAGGCCACAGGAGCCCATCGCGACCGAGCCCCATCGTCCCTGTCCCTCGACTAAGTGCCCAGCGAGCGAGCCAGGGGGACCGCGTCGCACAGACCCTGGGCTTGGTTGGACGCCCAGGCAGCCCCCAGCAGGCACGGCATGGGCTGCTCACCCAACGCGTGGCAGCGGTGGGCACGCCAGCCAGGCCGAGGGCGCCCATTGCGAGCCAGCCCTCACGTCCCTGTCCCTCGACTAAGTGCTCAGTGAGCGAGCCAGGGGGCCGTGTTGCACCGACCCTGGGCACGTGTGGCACGCCCAGGCATCCCCAGCAGGCATGACATTGACTGCTCGCCCAGTGTGCAGCAGCGGTGGGCGTGACAGCCAGACCGTAGGCGCCAATCGCGAGCCAGCCCCCTCGTCCCTGCCCCTCGACTGACTGCCCAGCGTGCGACCCAGGGGTGCCATGTTGCACGGATCCTTGGCATAGGTGGCATGCCCAGGCAGCCCCCAGCAGGCACGGCATGGACTGCTTGCCCAGCGTGTGGCAGGGTGTGCGCGACAGCCATGCCGCGGGCGCCCATCGCGAGCCATTCCCCTCGTCCCTGCCCCTCGACTGACTGCCCAGCGTGCGAGCCAGGGGTGCCACGTCGCACGGACCCTTGGCATAGGTGGCATTCCCAGGCAGCCCCCAGCAGGCACGGCATTGGCTGCTCACCCAGCGTGCAGCAGCAGTGGGCGTGCCAGCCAGGCCGCGGGTGCCCATCGCGAGCCAGCCCCCACCTCCCTGTCCCTCGACTAAGTGCCCAGCGAGCGAGCCGGAGGGGCTGCTTCTCAAGGACCCTGAGCACAGGAGGCACGCCTAGGCAGCTCCCAGCAGGCACCGCATAGGCTGCTCGCCCAGCATGTGGCAGCCCCTCGTCCCTGCCCTTTGACTGACTGCCCAGCGTGCGAGCCAGGGGTGTCGTGTCGCACGGACCCTGCACATGGGTGGCATGCCCAGGAAGCCCCCAGAAGGCACGGCATGGGCTGCTAGCCCAGCGTATGGCAGCGGTGGGTGCGCCAGCCAGGCAGCGGGCGCCCATCGCGAGCCAGCCCCCTCGTCCCTGCCCCTCGACTGACTGCCCAGCGCGCGAGCCAGGGGTGCCGCGTCGCACGGGCCCTGGGCACTAGTTGCATGCCCAGGCAGCCCCCAGCAGGCACGGCTTGGGCTGCTCGCCCAGCATGAGGCAGCGGTGGGCGCGCCAGCCAAGCCGTGGGCTCCCAACGCAAGCCAGCCCCCACGTCCCTGTCCCTCGACTAAGCGCCCAGCGAACGAGCAAGGGGTGCCACATCGCACGGACCCTGGGCATGGGTGGCGCGCCCAGGCAGCCCCAATCAGGCATGGCATGGGCTGCTCGCCCAGCGTGCGGCAGCGTTTGGCACGCCAGCCATGCCGCGGGCGCCCATCGCGAGCCAGCCCCCACGTCCCTTTCCCTCGACTAAGTGCCCAGCGAGTGAGCCAGGGGGGCCGCGTCGCACGGACCCTAGGCTTGGGTGACATGCCCAGGAAGCCCCCTGCAGGCACGGCATGGGCTGCTCGCCCAGCATGCGGCAGCAGTGGGTGCGCCAGCCAGGCCGCGGGTGCCCATCGCGAGCCAGCCCCCACGTCCATGCCCCTCGACTGACTGCCCAGAGCGAGATCCGGGGGTGTCGCGACGCACGGGCCCTGGGCATGGGTGGCACGCGAAGGCAGCCCCCAGCAGGCACGGCATGGGCTGCTTGCCCAGCGTGCGGCAGCGGTGGGTGCGCCAGCCAGGCAGCGGGCGCCCATCGCGAGCCAGCCCTCTCGTCCCTGCCCCTCGACTGACTGCCCAGCGCGCGTGCCAGGGGTGCCGCATCGTACGGGCCCTGGGCACGGGTTGCACACCCAGGCAGTGCCCAGCAGGCACAGCATGGGCTGCTCACCCAGTATGAGGCTGCGGTGGGCACGCCAGCCATGATGTGGGCACCCATCGCGAGCCAGCCCCGACGTCCCTGTCCCTCGACTAAGTGCCCAGCGCGCGAGCCAGGGGGGCCACGACGCATGGACCCTTGGCTTGGGTGGCACGCCCAGGCAGCCCCCTGCAGGCACGGCATGGGCTTCTTGCCCAGCGTGCTCCAGCGGTGGGGGCGCCAGCCAGGCCGCGGGAGCCCATCGCGAGCCAGCCCCCACGTCCCTGTCCCTCGACTAAGTGCCCAGCGAGCGAGCCAGGGGGGCCGTGTTGCATTGACCCTGGGCTTCAGTGGCACGCCCAGGCAGCCCCCTGCAGGTACGGCATGGGCTGCTCGCCCAGCGTGAGGCAGCGGTGGGCGCGCCAGCCAGGCCGCGGGCGCCCATCGTGAGCCAGCCCTGACGTCCCTGTCCCTCGACTAAGTGCCCAGCGAGCGAGCCAGGGGGCCTGCGACACACGGACCCTGCACTTGGGTGGCACGCCCAGGAAGCCCCCTGCAGGAACGGCATGGGCTGCTCGCCCAGCGTGCGGCAGCGGTGGGCGCGCCAGCCAAGCCACGGGCGCCCATCGCGAGCCAGCCCCCACGTCCATGCCCCTCGACTGACTGCCCAGCGCGCGAGCCAGGGGTGTTGCGTCGCACAGGCCATGGGCACGGGTTGCACACGCAGGCAGCCCCCAGCAGGCACGGCATGGGCTGCTCTCCCAGCGTACGGCAGCAGTGGGTGCGCCAGCCAGGCAGCGGGCGCCCATCGCGAGTCAGCCCCCTCGTCCCTGCCCCTCGACTGACTGCCCAGCGAGCGTGCCAGGGGGTTCGTGTCGCACAGTCCCTGGGCACGGGTGGCATGCCGAGGCAGTCCCCAGCAGGTACGGCATGGGCTGCTCGCCCAGCGTGCTGCAGTGGTGGGCGCGCCAGGCAGGCCGCGGGCGCCCATCGCGAGCCAGCCCCCACGTCCCTGCCCCTCGACTGACTGCCCAGCGTGAGAGCCAGGGGTGCCGCGTCGCATGGACCCTGGGCATGGGTGGTACACCCAGGCAGTCCCCAGCTGGCACGGCATGGGCTGCTCGCCCAGCGTGCAGCAGTGGCAGGCACACCAGCCAGGTCGCGGGCACCCATCGCGAGCCAGCCCCCTCGTCCCTGCCCCTCGACTCACTGACCAGCGTGCACGCCAGGGGTGTCGCGTCACAGGGACCCTTGGCACGGGTGGCACGCCTAGGCAGCCCCCAGCAGGCACGGCATGGGCTGCTCACCCAGCGTCCGGCAGCGGTGCGTGCGCCAGCCAGGCCGCGGGCGCCCATCGCGAGCCAGCCCCCACGTCCCTGTCCCTCGACTAAGTGCCCAGCGAGCGAGCCAGGGGGGTCGCGTCGCATGGACCCTGGGCTTCAGTGGCATGCCCAGGCAGCCCCCTACAGGCACGGCATGGGCTGCTCGCCCAGCGTGCGGTAGCGGTGGGCGCGCCAGCCAGGCCGCGGGCACCAATCGCGAGCCAGCCCCCATGTCCCTGTCCCTCCATGTAGTGCCCAGCGAGCGTGCCAGGGTGTTCGCGTCACACGGACCCAGGGAATAGGTGGCACGCCAAGGCAACCCCCAGCAGGCACGGCATGGGCTGCTCACCCAGCGTGCTGCAGCGGTGGGCGTGCCAGCCAGGCCGCGGGCGCCAATCACGAGCCAGCCCCCACGTCCCTGTCCATCGACGTAGTGCCCGGCGAGCGTGCCAGGGGGGCCGCCTCCCACGGACCCTGGGCACGGGTGGCACGCTCTGGCAGCCCCCAGCAGGCACGGCATGGGCTGCTCGCCCAGCGTGCGGCAGCAGTGGGCGTGACAGCCAGGCCGCGGGCGCCCATCGCGAGCCAGCCCCCTCGTCCCTGCCCGTCAACTGACTGCCCAGCGTGCGAGCCAGGGGTGCCATGTCACACGGACCCTGGGCACGGGTCGCATGCCCAGGAAACCCCCAACAGGCATGGCATGGGCTGCTCGCCCAGCGTGCGGCAGTGGCGGGCGCACCAGCCTGGTCGCGGGCACCCATTCGCGAGCCAGCCCCCTCATCCCTGCCCCTCGACTCACAGACCAGCGTGCACGCCAGGGTTGTCACGTTGCAGGGACCCTTGGCACGGGTGGCACGCCTAGGCAGCCCCCAGACGGCACGGCATGGGCTGCTTGCCCAGCGTGCGGCAGCGGTGGGCGCGCCAGCAAGGCAGCAGGCGCCCATCGCGAGCCAGCCCCCACGTCCCTCTCCCTCGACGTAGTGCCCAGTGAGTGTTCCAGGGGGGCCGCGTTGCAGGGACCCTAGGCACGGGTGGCATGCCCAGGAAGCCCCCAGCAGGCACGGCAAGGGCTGCTCGCCCAACGTGTGGCAGCGGTGGGCACGCCAGCCAGGGGTGCCACGTCGCACAGACCCTGGGCATGGATGGTGCGCCCAGGCAGTGCCAATCAGGCATGGCATGGGCTGCTCACCCAGTGTGCGGCAGCGGTTGGCACGCCAGCCATGCCGCGGGCGCCCATCGCGAGCCAGCCCCCACGTCCCTGTGCCTCGACTAAGTGCCCAGCGAGTGAGCCAGGGGGGCCGCGTCACACAGACCCTGGGCTCGGGTGGCATGCCCAGGCAGCCCCCAGAAGGCATGGCATGTGCTGCTTGCCCAGCGTGCGGCAGCGGTGGGCGCGCCAGCAAGGCAGCGGCGCCCATCGCGAGCCAGCCGACTCGTCCCTGCCCCTCGACTGACTGCCCAGCGTGCGAGCCATGGGTGCCACGTCGCACGGACCCTGGGCATGGGTGGCATGCCCAGGCAGCCCCCAGCAGGCATGGCATGGGCTGCTCACCCAGCGTGCTGCAGCGATGGGCGCGCCAGGCAGGCCGCGGGCGCCCATCGCGAGCCAGCCCCCTCGTCCCTGCCCCTCGACTGACTGCCCAGCGTGAGAGCCAGGGGTGCCGCGTCGCATGGACCCTGGGCACAGGTGGTACGCCCAGGCAGTCCCCAGCAGGCACGGCATGGGCTGCTCACCCAGCGTGTGGCAAAGGCGGGCGCACCAGCCAGGTCGCGGGCGCCCGTCGCGAGCCAGCCCCCTCGTCCCTGCCCCTCGACTCACTGACCAGCGTGCACGCCAGAGGTGTCGTGTTAAAGGGACCCTTGGCACGGGTGGCACGCCTAGGCAGCCCCCAGAAGGCACGGCATGGGCTGCTTGCCCAGCGTGCGGCAGCGGTGGGCGCACCAGCAAGGCAGCTGGCGCCCACCGCGAGCCAGCCGCCTCGTCCCTGCCCCTCGACTGACTGCCCAGCGTGCGAGCCATGGGTGCCACGTTGCACGGACCATGGGCATGGGTGGCATGCCAAGGCAGCCCCCAGCAGGCACGGCATGGGCTGCTCGCCCAGCGTGCGGCAGCAGTGGCCACGCCAGCCATGCTGCGGGCGCCCGTCGCGAGCCAGCCCCCACGTCCCTGTCCCTTGACTAAGTGCCCAGCGAGCGAGCCAGGGGGGCCGCGTCGCACGGACCCTGGGCTTCGGTGGCACGCCCAGGCAGGCCCCTGCAGGCACGGCATGGGCTTCTCGCCCAGCGTGCGGCAGTGGTGGGCGCGCCAGCCAGGCCACAGGCACCAATCGCTATCCCGCCCCCATGTCCCTGTCCCTCGATGTAGTGCCCAGCGAGCGTGCCATGGGGTTCGCGTCGCACGGAACCAGGCAACAGGTGGCATGGCAAGGCAGCCCCCAGCAGGCACGGCATGGGCTGCTCGCCCAGCGTGCTGCATCGGTGGGCGCACCAGCCAGGCCACGGGCGCCAATAGCGAGCCAGCCCCCACGTCCCTGTCCCTCGACGTAGTGCCCAGCGACCGTGCCAGGGGGGCCGCGTCGCACAGACCCAGGGCAGGGGTGGAACGCCCAGGCAGCCCCCAGCAGGCATGGCATGGGCTGCTCACCCAGCGTGCGGCAGCGGTAGGCGCGCCAGCCAGGCCACAGGCACCAATCGCGAGCCCGCCCCCATGTCCCTGTCCCTCGACGTAGTGCCCAGCGAGCGTGCCATGGGGTTCGCGTCGCACGGAACCAGGCAACGGGTGGCATGGCAAGGCAGCCCCCAGCAGGCACGGCATGGGCTGCTCGCCCAGCGTGCTGCATCGGTGGGCGCGCCAGCCCGTGCCGTGCCTGCTGGGGGCTGCCTTGCCATGCCAGCCAGGCCGCGGGCGCCAATAGCGAGCCAGCCCCCACGTCCCTGTCCCTCGACATAGTGCCCAGCGAGCGTGCCAGGGGGTTTGTGTCGCACAGACCCTGGGTATGGGTGGCATGCCCAGGCAGCCCCCAGCAGGCACGGCATTGGCTGCTCGCCCAGCGTGCTGCAGCGGTGGGCACGCCAGGCAGGCTGCGGGAGCCCATCGCGAGCCAGCCCCCTCGTCCCTGCCCCTCGACTGACTGCCCAGCATGAGAGCCAGGGGTGCCACGTCACATGGACCCTGGCCACTGGTGGTACGCCTTGGCAGCCCCCAGCAGGCACGTCATGGGCTGCTCGCCCAGCGTGCGGCAGCGGTGCGTGCGCCAGCCAGGCCGTGGGCACCCATCGCCAGCTAGCCCCCTCGTCTCTGCCCCTTGACTGACTGCCCAGCGTGCGAGCCAGGGGTGCCATGTCACACGGGCCCTGGGCACGGGTGGCACGCCCAGGCAGCCCCCAGCAGGCACGGCATGGGCTGCTTGCCCAGCGTTCGGCAGCGGTGGGCGCGCCAGCCAGGCCGCGGGCGCCCATCGCGAGCCAGCCCCCACGTCCCTCTCCCTCGACGTAGTGCCCAGTGAGTGTTCCAGGGGGGCCACATTGCAGGGACCCTGGGCACGGGTGGCATGCCCAGGAAGCCCCCAGCAGGCACGGCAAGGGCTGCTCGCCCAACGTGCGGCAGCGGTGGGCACACCAGCCAGGGGTGCCACATCGCACGGACCCTGGGCCTGGGTGGTGTGCCCAGGCAGTGCCAATCAGGCATGGCATGGGCTGCTCACCCAGCGTGTGGCAGCGGTTGGCACGCCAGCCATGCCGCGGGCGCCCATCGCGAGCCAGCCCCCACGTCCCTGTGCCTCGACTAAGTGCCCAGCGAGTGAGCCAGGGGGGCCGCGTCACACAGACCCTGGGCTCGGGTGGCATGCCCAGGCAGCCCCCTGCAGGCACGGCATGGGCTGCTCGCCCAGCGTGCGGCAGCAGTGGGTGCGCCAGCCAGGCCGCGGGAGCCAATTGCGAGCCAGCCCCCACGTCCATGCCCCTCGACTGACTGCCCAACGCGCGAGCCAGGGGTGTTGCTTCGCACATGCCCTGGGCACGGATGGCACATGCAGGCAGCCCCCAGCAGGCACGGCATGGGCTGCTCACCCAGCGTGCGGCAGCGGTGGGTGCGCCAGCCAGGCAGCGGGCGCCCATCTCAAGCCAGCCCCCTCGTCCCTGCCCCTCGACTGACTGCCCAGCGCACATTTCAGGGGTGCCGCGTCGCACTGGCCCTGGGCACGGGTGGCACCCCCAGGCAGCCCCCAGCAGGCACGGCATGGGCTGCTCGCCCAGCGTGAGGCAGCGGTGGGCGCGCCAGCCATGACATGGGCGCCCATCGCGAGCCAGCCCCTATTTCCCTGTCCCTTGACTAAGTGCCCAGCGAGTGAGCCAGGGGGGCCACGATGCATGGACCCTTGGCTTGGGTGGCATGCCCAGGCTGCCCCCTGCAGGCACAGCATGGGCTACTTGCCCAGCGTATGCCAGAGGTGGGCGCGCCAGCCAGGCTGCGGGCGCCCATCGCGAGCCAGCCCCCACGTCCCTGTCCCTCGACTAAGTGCCCAGCCAGCGAGCGAGGGGGGCCGCGTCGCATGGACCCTTGGCTTCAGTGGCATGCCCAGGCAGCCCCCTGCAGGCACGGCATGGGCTGCTCGCCCAGCGTGCGGCAGTGGTGCGCGCGCCAGCCAGGCCGCGGGCGCCCATCGCGAGCCAGCCCCCTAGTCCCTGCCCCTCGACTGACTGCCCAGCGTGTGAGCCAGGGGTGCCATGTCGCACGGGCCCTGGGCATGGATGGCAAGCCCAGGCAGCCCCCAGCAGGCACGGCATGGCTTCTCGGCCAGCGTGAGGCAGCGGTGGGGGCGCCACATCCCTGTCCCTTGACTAAGTGCCCAGCGAGCGAGCCAGGGGGGCCGCGTCGCACGAACCCTGGGCTTGGGTGGCACTCCCCAGCAGGCCCCAGCAGGCACGGCATGGGCCAAGTCGTTGGGGCCAAATCGTTGGGGGTAATTTTGAGCATGCGGAGTGCTTCGTCACAGGCCCTCGAGGTGACAGACGTGGGGTTGGATCCCGACGCTCAAGCTTGCTCAGGCGGACTCGTCGCGTAGCGCGATCGACGACACGATCGTCGGCCGTTAGCAACGAGCGAGCCACACGGCCAGCCTGGGCACCCCTGCTGCCAAGGCCTCATTGGTGGGGAATATGTGGGCAACCAAGCGAGAATAATCGTGGGACAATGAGCTGGGATGTGGCTAGACAAGCTCGAAGGTGTAGGCGGCGAAGCTAATGATGATGCATGCTACATGAGGGCCAAATCGTTGGGGGGATTTCAAGCAAGTGGAGTGCATCTTCGCAGGCCCTCGAAGCGGCAGACGCGGGGTTGGATCTCGACGCCCAGGCTTGCCTAGAAGCAGACTTGTTGCGCAGCGCGATCGACGACACGATCGTCGGCCGTTAGCAATGAGCGAGCCACACGACCAGCCTGGGCACGTTGTGACACCCCTGCTGCCAAGGCCTCATCAGTGGTTCCTTGCCATTCAAGAATTGTCCCTTGCTATTGAAACAATTTCGCGCTTAGCGGCTTGGGTGCGGCGGCACACGATGACCTGCATGATCGATGGGCCTTTCGCTCGTCGGCTTGCAGCTCGTTTGGTGCTGTTGCTGCCCATTTGTACGTGCGGTGTGTGAGTGGTGATCTAGTCGTGCGAGTTGGCAGGCTCCATGCTCTCGCATCGAACTGTCGACTAGCACGTCGCTTCAAGCTCGACCCCGAGCCATACGTTGGCATTTCATGGGTGACATCAGGACCCTATGTCGCGTGCCTTCACAAATGGAATTTGATGATTCGAGTCGGTTGTCTTTGCACCATGTCCCTCATGGGCATGGGTGGAAACCTAAGCCGGGCCTCGTGCTCCAAGTGCGGCTTGCTTTCGCATGCGGCTGCTTTGGCACACGAGAGATCGATTGTCCCCTTGAGTGCAAAAAGTATTGCGACAGGAGTGGCCTCGGCCTCTGCCTGTCCAAGCGAAAGCATTTGTCCCACGTCTCATCGATTTTGAACGACGACTGCGACAGCTTTGGCCTTAGCGAGCCTTGCGGCACGCTTCGGTCTTAGTTGGCGCGGCGTATCGATGGATGCTACCTGGTTGATCCTGCTAGTAGTCATATGCTTGTCTCAAAGATTAAGCCATGCATGTTTAAGTATGAACAAATTCAGACTGTGAAACTGCGAATGGCTCATTAAATCAGTTATAGTTTGTTTGATGGTACCTACTACTCGAATAACCGTAGTAATTCTAGAGTTAATACGTGCAACAAACCCCGACTTCTGGAAGGGGCGCATTTATTAGATAAAAGGTCGACGCGGGCTTCACCCGTTGCTCTGATGATTCATGATAACTCGACGGATCGCAAGGCCATCGTGCCGGCGACACATCATTCAAATTTCTGCCCTATCAACTTTTGATGGTAGGATAGTTGCCTAATGTAAGCCCCTTACATATCAGTGGCGTGGTGGCACGATGAAGACATGGGATGCTCATCGGGGCCCCAGCCCAAGTGATGCCATGGGAAGCATCACAAGCGAGTGTTGACACCTGCCTGGGCCTGCTCACGGGAACAGCCCACTCGCGATGGCTATCGGTCAAGTCCTTGATGCGTGAGTCATAAAGAGATGCCTCATGAGGACTGGACATGATACAGGGCACCTGGGCAGCGGGTGAGCAGAACACTGGCAGAAAAACAGACACGGGCTCGCGTTAGCACCTTACCGGGCACGCAAATGAGCATGAGGCACTCGGGGTGCACTTGGTGGGTTAGCCCATGAAGCTGGCAGCAGTTTCCAGCAGTTTACAGCAGTTTGCAGCAGTTGACAGCAGTTACCAGTGGTTACCAGCAGTTACCAGCAGTTACCAGTGGTTACCAGGCACTTGCGAGGGAGTGGGACACTTGTCGCAAGGGGCTGGAGTCAAAGGTGCATGTGGGGCTGGTTTTGTGGGGATGAAACCCCATTACCCTAGGGCAGTTGGGGGTGTCAACTGCCAAGTTTTGCAGGCTATATAAACCCAGAGGCAGAGTCATCAAAGGGGTGATGTCCTGCTGCGTCTAAGAGTGTAAATCCTTATTCGTTAGTGAAAAAGGTTGGGATTGGTTCCCGTAAACACTTGTCTCTCTTTCATTCACTCTTGTGTGCGTGGGTGTGTGCTTCTAGCATAAAGCTCACTTGAGATTGAGGGCCTTCGTGGCGGATTGGCTGACGAGTTAGGTGTTACTTGTGCCATCACTCGGTGAAAATTCGAGCATAGAGCTCAACCATGTGAATTTGGTTTCAGAGCCTCGTTGTGTTGGCAACTTTTGTTAGTTGCGATGAACGAGATAAGGGAAAGGCTGACCCATCTGGAGGATTTTGTGGGTGCTCCTCAAGCGGATGATGCTGTAAGTCTCGCTGTTCAAACTGAACAACATACAGAGCAGCTGAGGGTGGCCCAGAACGTGTTGGTGGAAATACGAAGGGACGTGGATGTTCGCTTCGCATCTGTCATGGAAGATATTGTATCTTTGACAGACACGGTGAGGGAAGGGGAAAGAGATTTGAGAGATGAGCTCACCTTGCTAAAGAGGGCAGTGATGAACCTCTTAAAGTACGGGGAAGGTGGTCCATCCAAAATCAAAGTCCCCGACCCAAAGTCCTTCGATGGTAGTCGAAACTCCAAGGAGCTTGAGAACTTTCTGTGGGATATTGAGCAGTACTTCAAAGCTGCCTGAATCCCAGAGGAAGAGTGGGTGACAATCACCAGCATGTATTTGCAAGGAGACGCAAAACTCTGGTGGTGAACTCGAATGGAGGACGATGCTAGTGCGGGAAGGCCAAAGATTGAGACGTGGGAGGTGTTGAAAAAGGAATTGAAGGATCAATTCCTTCCTTGCAACACTGCTTGGGTTGCAAGGGAATCCCTCAAAAAGCTCAAGCACTCAGGTTTGGTGCGAGAGTACGTGAAGGAGTTTAGCTCCTTGCTGCTGGACATCAAAAAAATGTCGGAGGAGGATAAGATGTTCAATTTCTTATCTGGGTTACAGCCTTGGGCGCAGGCTGAGTTACGAAGGCAAGCTGTGGGAGACTTGCCAAGTGCAATTGCTGCTGCAGAAAAGCTTGTAGATTACAAGTATGCGGGTGTGTCCAATTCACAAGGTGGGAAGAAGAAAAATGATGGCGGAAAGAAAAACCAGAAGGCTTTTGGCCAAAAGGATGGCAAGAAGCCTAATGGTGGCAAGAAAGACAACGGTGGGAATCGGAAGGGTGGCGACAAGTCCCCTTCACAAGACAAAGGGAAGAATCCTACAGGATGCTTCATTTGTGGCGGACCACACATGGCTAGAGAGTGCCCAAAGCGGGAGAAACTAAACGCTTTGATAGCGCAAGAGGAGGAGGAGAACTCGAATGAAGGGCCATCACGGGTGAACCCCCTCCAACTATTGAATGCGATCACGACGGGCAGTCAAGTCCAATACAAAGGCTTGATGCACGTGATGGTGCAAGTCAATGGGAAAGCTGTGCAAGCTATGGTAGACACGGGTGCTACCAATAACTTTGTGGCACAACGTGTGGCTGGTTCGTTGGGTTTGACCGTTGTGAAAAATTCCACCAAGCTGAAAGCGGTGAATTCGGAGGCAAAGCCTATCTTAGGCTCGGTGGTGTGCAACTTGAAGGTAGATAAATGGTTAGGGCAGTGCAACCTAACCGTGGTACCCCTCGATGACTTCGACTTGATATTGGGGATCGAGTTTTTGGCCTTGGCCAAAGTGTTGGTGAATCCACACCTTCGAGGGATGCTCATAGGCGATGAGGGAAATTCATGCTTCGTTACTACCATGGAGAGTAGTCAACAAGTGAAAGACAAAAGAATTGAATTGCAATCTGCCAAGCAATTCAAGAGTGGGATAAAGAGGGGCGATCAAGCATACGTGGCTGCCTTGATCGAGATCAAGCCTGATCAGCGGATCGAAGTACCCGACATGGTGGTGGAAGTCTTGGAAGATTTCTCTAACACCATGCCCCCTGAGTTACCAAAAGAATTGCCACCAAGGAGGGCAATTGACCATGAAATTGAGTTGGAACCAGGAGCTAGACCACTGGCTAAAGCTCCTTACAGAATGTCTCCATTAGAGTTGGTTGAGTTGAGGAAGCAACTCGATGAATTATTGCAAGCAGGCCTCATTCAACCTTCAAAGGCTCCATATGGTGCACCGGTGTTGTTTCAAAAGAAGCAAGATGGATCCTTGAGGATGTGTGTGGACTACCGAGCACTAAACAAGGTAACAGTGAAAAAAAAGTACCTTGTCCCGAATGTGGCTTTGTTTGATCGATTGTCCAAAGCATCCTACTTCACAAAGCTGGACTTGCGATCTGGGTATTGGCAAGTAAGGATCAAGGCAGGGGATGAGCCAAAGACAACATATGTGACCAGGTACGGGTCTTATGAATTTCTCGTGATGCCTTTTGGCTTAACTAATGCTCCTGCCACATTTTGCAATTTGATGAACGATGTGCTATATGAATTCTTGGATGAATTTGTGGTTGTTTACTTGGATGACATTGTGGTATATAGTGAATCACTAGTTGAGCATGTGAATCACTTAAGGGCTGTCTTTTCTAAGTTAAGAAAATACAAGCTCTATGTCAAGAAAGAGAAGTGCGAATTTTGCCGTCAAGAAGTGAATTTCTTGGGGCGTTGGGTCAGCAAGGGCTGAATCAGAATGGATGATCGAAAGGTGGAGGCCATTGTAGATTGGCCTACGCCAAGGAAGATCTCTGACTTGCGATCATTCCTTGGGTTAGCCAACTACTATCGGAAATTCATCAAAGGGTACTCAAAGAAGGTAAACCCTTTGACGGATTTGCTCAAGAAGGAGCAAGTGTGGTGCTGGACGAATGCTTGTCAGGATGCTTTCGAGAAGCTAAAGACAGAAGTGTCTTCGAAGCCCATTTTGGCCTTGCCAGACTTCGAGAAACCTTTTGAGGTACAAACTAATGCTTCGGATAGGGCCATTGGAGGGGTCTTGGAGCAAGAGGTGCACCCCATTGCTTTCGAGAGTCGGAAGTTAAAGGATGCAGAGCAGAGGTATTCGGCTCATGAGAAAGAAATGGCTGCAGTGGTGCATTGCTTGGATGTGTGGAGGCACTACTTGCTGGGTACGAAGTTCACAGTGGTGACAGACAACATAGCAAACACTTACTTCAAGACCCAGAAGAAGTTGACTCCCAAGCAAGCACATTGGCAAGAGTTCCTTGCTGAGTTTGATTTTCTGTGGTTGCATAAACCTGGTAGGCAGAATCAGGTGGTGGATGCTTTAACCAGAAAAGAGGTTGAAGCATATGTGGCAGCGTTGTCTTCGGTGCAAGCAACGTTTTGTGATCGAGTCAAAGAACAGTCTCACTTGGACTCGAACTATGTGAAGCTTAAGCAACAAGTTTTCGAGGGCTTGGTGCGGAAGTATTGGCTGGAAAATGACCTACTGTATGCCAAGGGCAGTAGGCTATTTGTGCCAAGCAGCGGTGGCTTAAGGCGAGAGTTGCTTAAGGAAACTCATGACCCTCAATGGGCTAGTCACCCAGGAGTGGAGAGAATGATGCCTTTGCTGGGAAAGTCATACTTTTGGCCAAAGATGGAAGAGGACGTTGAGTCCTATGTCAAGACATGTCTTGTGTGCCAACAAGATAAGATTGAAAGAAAGAAAGAGGCAGGATTGTTACAGCCCCTGCCCATTCCGGAGAAGCCATGGCAATCCATCTCAATGGACTTCATCGTTGGTTTTCTAGAAGTGAAAGGTATGAGATCTATACTTGTGGTGGTAGGTCGTTTTTTAAAGTATGCTATTTTCATTGCTGCACCTCAAGCTTGTCCAGCAGAGATTGCAGCTGAACTAATTATGAGAAATGTGGTTAAGTATTTCGGGTTGCCGGAGGACATAATCAGTTTTGGACTACTCTTTTCAACATGATGGGGTGTGAATTGAAGTTTTCCACTGCCAATTATCCCCAAACAGATGGCCAAACCGAGCGAGTGAACCAACTATTAGAGGAATATTTGAGGCACTATGTCACTACCAACCAACGAAACTGGTTGGATTTGTTGGACGTGGCTCAGTTCTGCTACAATGTCCACCGCTCCTCATCAACGTGGATGAGTCCAGCGGAGATAGTTCTTGGTAGGCAGCCCCTTGCTCCGCATGAGATTGCGAAACAGAAATCGCAAGGGCCTTGTCCAGCAGCTTATTGCTTTGCTCGGGACAAAACAGAGCTGGTGGAGCAAGCCCGCGACAGTTTGGCTAAGGCAGCCAAACGAATGAAGAAGCATGCTGATGAAAACAGAAGGGACTTGGAGTTCAACGTGGGGGACAAAGTGATGCTGAAGCTTACCCCACAAATTTGGAAAAAGGTTACAGATAAAAGATACCACAAAGGGCTCATACAAAAGTATGATGGTCCGTTCGAAGTTGTCAAGAAGGTAGGCAAAGTGGCATATAGATTGCAGTTGCCTGAACGATTTAAGGTACATCCAACTTTTCATGTTAGTTTCTTAAAGAAATATCATGAAGATGTTAACATAGATCGGGTGAAAGCAAAAAAAGCTCCCCCAACGGTTCGCAAGCACTTTGCCAAGGACCTCGCAGAGATCCTTGATCATAGAACTCTTGGGGCGAGCAAGAAAAACAGGCGGACAGAATACTTGGTACAATGGCATGGCGAGGAAGCAGCCGATGCTACTTGGGAAAAGGCAGTAACTTTGTGGCAATTTGAAGATAAGGTCAAGGCTTATCTAGAAGGTGTCGCGACGAGGATGTCGCACTCTTCTGGTGGGGGTGGTTTGTAAGCCCCTTACATATCAGTGACGTGGTGGCACGATGAAGACATGGGATGCTCATCGGGGCCCCAGCCCAAGTGATGCCATGGGAAGCATCACAAGCGAGTGTTGACACCTGCCTGGGCCTGCTCACGGGAGCAGCCCACTCGCGATGGCTATCGGTCAAGTCCTTGATGTGTGAGTCATAAAGAGATAGCTCATGAGGACTGGACATGGTGCAGGGCACCTGGCCAGTGGGTGAGCAGAAAAACAGACACGGGCTCGCATTAGCACCTTACCTGGCACGCAAATGAGCATGAGGCACTCAGGGTGCACTTGGTGGGCTTAGCCCACGAAGCTGGCAGCAGTTTCCAGCAGTTTGCAGCAGTTGACAGCAGTTACTAGTGGTTACCAGCAGTTACCAGGCACTTGCGAGGGAGTGGGACACTTGTCACAAGGGGCTGGAGTCAAAGCTGCATGTGGGGCTGGTTTTGTGGGGATGAAACCCCATTACCCTAGGGCAGTTGGGGTTGTCAACTGCCAAGTTTTGCAGGCTATATAAACCCAGAGGCAGAGTCATCAAAGGGGTGATGTCCTGCTGCGTCTAAGAGTGTAAATCCTTATTCGTTAGTGAAATAGGTTGGGATTGGTTCCCGTAAACACTTATGTCTCTCTTTCATTCTCTCTTGTGTGCGTGGGTGTGTGCTTCTAGCATAAAGCTCACTTGAGATTGAGGGCCTTCGTGGCGGATTGGCTGACGAGTTAGGTGTTACTCGTGCCATCACTCGGTGAAAATTCGAGCATCGCGGGGCGGGG
>JAJFZO010000518.1:110000-132500 GCA_021397835.1 Moringa oleifera
CGAGTCCCTGCCCCTCGACTGACTGCCCAGAGTGCAAGCAAGGGGTGCCGCGTCACTAGGACCCTGGGCACGGGTGGCACGCCCGGGCAGCCTCCAGCAGGCACGGCATGGGCTACTCGCCCAGCGTGCGATAGCGGTGGGCGCGCCAGCCAGGCCACGGGCACCCCAGCCAGGCCACGGCCGCCCATCGCGAGCTAGCCCCCACGTTCCTGTCCCTCGACTAAATGCCCAGCGAGCGAGCCAGGGGGGCCACGTCGCACGGACCCTGAGCACGGGTGGCACGCCCAGGCAGCCCCCAGCAGGCACGGCATGGGCTGCTCGCCCAGCGTGTGGCAGAGGTGAGCGCGCTAGCCAGGCTGCGGGCGCCAATCGCGAGCCAGCCTCCTCGTCCCTGCCCCTCGACTCACTGCCCAGCGTGCAAGCCAGGGGTGCCGCATCGCGCGGACCCTTGGCATGGGTGGCCCGCCCAGGCAGCCCCCTGCTGGCACGGCATGGGCTGCTCACCCAGCGTGCGGCAGCGTTGGGCGCGCCAGCCAAGCCACGGGCGCCCATCGAGAGCCGACCCCCTCGTCCCTGCGCCTCGACTGACTGCCCAGCGTGCGAGCCAGAGGTGCCGCGTCGCACGGACCCTGGGCATGGGTGGCACACCCAGGCAGCCCCCAGCAGGCACGGCATGGGCTGCTTGCCCAGCGTGCGGCAGCGGTGGCCGCGGAAGCCAGGCTGCGGGCGCCATCGCAAGCTAGCCCCCACGTTCCTGTCCCTCGACTAAGTGACCAGCGAGCGAGCCAGGGGGGCCGCGGGCGCCCATCGCGAGCTAGCCCCCACGTTCCTGTCCCTCGACTAAGTGCCCAGCGAGCGAGCCAGGGGGGCCGCGTCGCATGGACCCAGGGCACGGGTGGCACACCCAGGAAGCCCCCAGAAGGTACGGCATGGGCTGCTCGCCCAGCATGTGGCAGCGGTGGGCACGCTAGATAGGCTGCGGGCGCCCATCGCAAGGTAGCCCCCACGTTCCTGTTCCTTGACTAACTGCCCAGTCAGCGAGCAAGGGGGGCCGCGTCGCACGGACCCTTGGCGCGGGCCGCATGCCCAGGCAGCCCCCAGCAGGCACGGCATTGGCTGCTCGCCCAGCGTGCGGCAGCGGCGGGCGCACCAGCCAGGCCACGGGCGTCCATCGCAAGCTAGCCCCCACGTTCCTGTCCCTCAACTAAGTGCCCAGCGAGCGAGCCAGGAGGCCCGCATCGCACGGACCCTGGGCACGGGTGGCACGCCCAGGCAGCCCCCAGCAGGCACGGCATGGGCTGCTCGCCCAGCGTGCGGCAGCGGTGGGAGTGCCAGCCAGGCCGCGGGTGCCCATCGCGAGATAGTCCCCTCGTCCCTGTCCCTCGACATAGTGCCCAGCGAGAGAACCAGGGGGGCTGCCTCGCACAGACGCTGGGCATGGGTGGCACGCCCAGGCAGCCCCCAGCAGGCACGGTAAGGGCTGCTCGCCCAGCGTGCGGCAGCGGTAGCCAGCCCCCTCGTCCCTGCCCCTCGACTGACTACCCAGCGTGCGAGCAAGGAGTGCCGCATTGCACGGACCCTGGGCATGGGTGGAACGCCCAGGCAGCCCCCTGCAGGCACGGCATGGGCCACTCACCCAGCGTGCGGCAGCGGTGGGTGTGCCAGACAGGCCGCGGGTGCCCATCGCGAGGCAGCCCCCACGTACCTGTCCCTTGACTAAGTGCCAGGCGAGCGAGCAAGGGGGGCTGCGTCGCACGGACCCTGGGCATGGGTGGCACGCCCAGGCAGCCCCCAGCAGGCACGGCATGGGCTGCTCGCCCAGCTTGCGGCAGCTGTGGGTGCTCCAGCCAGGCTACGGGCGCCCATCGCGAGCCAGCCCCCACGCCCCTGTCCCTCGACTAAGTGCTAACCGAGCGAGCCAGTGAACACATTGTAAACACACTGGTGTGGCGGAGGGTTCTCAAGCCCCTCGTCGTGCCTCGCATGGCAAGGGTGCGCTGGTTCGCGCCCAAGCCACTTTTCGCGCCCAAGCCCATCGCGAGCAAGCCCCCATGTTCCTGTCCCTCAATGTAGTGCCCAGCGAGCTTGCCAGGGGGGCTGCCTCGCATAGACCCTGGGCACGGGTGGCACGCCCAGGCAGCCCCCAGCAGGCACGGTATGGGCTGCTCGCCCAGCGTGCGGCAGCGGTAGCCAGCCCCCTCGTCCCTGCCCCTCGACTGACTGCCCAGCGCGCGAGCAAGGGGTGCCGCGTTGCACGGACCCTGGGCAAGGGTGGAACACCGAGGCAGCCCCCTGCAGGCACGGCATGGGCCGCTCGCCCAGCGTGCGGCAGCGGTGGGTGTGCCAGACAGGCCGCGGGTGCCCATCGCGAGGCAGCCCCCACGTACCTGTCCCTCGACTAAGTGCCCAGCAAGCGAGCAAGGGGGGCCGCGTCGCACGGACCCTGGGCATGGGTGGCACGCCCAGGCAGCCCCCCGCAGGCACGGCATGGGCTGCTCGCCCAGCGTGCGGCAGCTGTGGGTGCTCCAGCCAGGCTGCAGGCGCCCATCGCAAGCCAGCCCCCACGCCCCTGTCCCTCGACTAAGTGCTAACCGAGCGAGTCAGTGAACACATTGTAAACACACTGGTGGGGCGGAGGATTCTTGAGCCCCTCGTCTCACCTCGCGTGGCAAGGGTGTGCGGGTTCGCGCCCAAGCCCCTCTTCGCGCCCAAGCCCATCGCGAGCAAGTCCCCATGTCCCTGTCCCTCAACGTAGTGCCCAGCGAGTGTGCCAGGGAGGACGCGTCGCTTGGACCCTGGGCATGGGTGGCACGCCCAAGCAACCCCGAGCAGGCACGGCATGGGCTTCTCACCCAGCGTGCGGCAGCGGTGAGCGCGCCAGCCAGGCCGCGTGCGCCCATCACGAGCCAGCCCCCTCGTCCCTGTCCCTCGACATAGTGCCCAGAGAGCGAGCAAGGGAGGCCGCATCGCACGGACCCTTGGCATGGGTGGCATGCCCTGGAAGCCCCTAGCAGGCACAGCATGGGCTGCTCACCCAGCGTGCGGTAGCGGTAGCCAGCCCCTTCGACCCTGCCCCTCGACTGACTGCCCAGCGTGCGAGCCAGGGGTGCCGGGTTGCACAGACCCTGGGCATGGGTGGTACGCCCAGGCAGCCCCCAGCAGGCACGGCATGGGCTGCTCGCCCAGTGTACGGCAGCGGTGGGCGTGCCAGCAAGGCTGCGGCGCCCATCACGAGCCAGCCCCCTCGTCCCTGCCCCTCGACTAACTGCCCAGAGTGCGAGTCAGAGGTGCCAGGTCGCACCGACCCTCATCACGGGTGTAACACCCAGGGAGCCCCCAGCAGGAACGGCATGGGCTGCTCGCCCAGAGTGCGGCAGCGGTGGGTGCGCCAGCCAGGCCGCGGGCGCCCATCGCGAGCAAGCCCCCACGTCCCTGTCCCTCGGCATAGTGCCGAGCGAGTGTGCCAGGGGGGCCGCGTTGCATGGTCCCAGGGCATGGGTGGCTCGCCCAGGCAGCCTCCAGCAGGCACGGCATGGGCTGCTCGCCAGCGTGCGGCTGCGGGGGTGCGCCAGCCAGCCTGTGGGCGCCCATCGCAAGTTAGCCCCCACGTCCCTGTCCCTCGACGTAGTGCCCAGCGAGCATGCCAGGGGGGCCGGGTCGCACGGACCCTGGGCACGGGTTGCACACCCAGGCAGCCCCCAGCAGGCACGGCATGGGCTACTCGCCCAGCGTGCGGCAGAGGTGGGCGCGCCAACCACGCTGCAGGCGCCCATCGCGAGCCAGCCCCCTCGTCCCTGCCCCTCGACTAACTGCCCAGCGTGCAAGCCAGGGGTGCCAAGTCGCACGGACCCTGGGCACGAGTGGCACTCCCAGGCAGAACCCAGCAGGCACGGCATGTGATGCTTGCCCAGCGTGCGGCAGCGATGGGCTTGCCAGCCAGGCCGCGGGCGCCCATCACGCGCCAGCGCCCTCATCCCTGTCCCTTGACATAGTGCCCAGCGAGCGAGCCAGGGGGGCCGCGTCGCACGGATCCTCCACATCGGTGGCACGCCCAGGCAGCACCCAGCAGGCACGGTATGAGCTGCTCGCCCAGCAGGCACGGTATGGGCTGCTCGCCCAGCGTGCGGCCGCGGTAGCCAGCCCCCTCATCCCTGCCCCTTGACTGACTGCCCAAAGTGCGAGCAAGGGGTGCCGCGTCGCACGGACCCTGGGAAGGCTGGCACACCCAGGCAACCCCCAGCAGGCATGGCATGGGCTGCTCCACCAGAGTGCGGCAGCGGTGGGTGTGCCAGACAAGCCGCGGGCGCCCATCGCGAGCAAGCCCCCGCGTCCCTGTCCCTCGACGTAGTGCCCAGCGAGCGTGCCAGGGGGGCCGCGTCGCATGGACCTTGGGCATGGGTGGTACAGCCAGGCAGCCCCCAGCAGGCACAGCATGGGCTGCTCACCCAGTGTGCGACAGCGGTGGGCGCGCCAGCCAGGCCGCGGGCGCCCATCGCGAGCCAGCCTCCTCATCCCTGCCCCTCGACTGACTGCCCAGCGTGCGAGCCAGGGGTGCCGCGTCTCACGGACCCTGGGCACAGGTGGCACGCCCAGGCAGCCCCACACAGGCATGGCATGGGCTGCTTGCCCAGCATGCGGCAGCAGTGGGCGCGCCAGCCAGGCTGCGTGCACCCATCGCGAGCTAGCCCCCACGTTTCTGTCCCTCGACTAAGTGCCATTCGAGCGAGCCAGGGGGACCGCGTCGCACAGACCCTGCCACATGGGGCACACCCAGGCAGCCCCCAGCAGGCATGGTATGGGCTGCTCCCCAGCGTGCGGCAGCGGTGGGAGCGCCAGCCAGGCCGCGGGCACCCATCACGAGCCAGCCCCCAAGTCCCTGTCCCTCGACGTAGTGCCTAGCAAGCGATCCAGGGGGGCCGCATCGCACGGACCCTAGGCACGGGTGGCACGCCCAGGCAGCCCCCAGCAGGCAAGGAATGGGCTGCTCGCCCAGCGTGCTGCTGCGGTGGGCGCGCCAGCCAGGCCGCGGACTCCCATCTCGAGCCAGCCCCCACGTCCCTGTCCCTCGATTAAGTGCCCAGCGAGGGAGCCAGGGGGGCCACATCGCACGGACCCCGGGCATGGGTGGCACGCCCAGGCAGCCCCCAGCAGGCACGGCATAGCTGCTCGCCCAGTGTGCGGCAGAGGTGAGCGTGCCAGCCAGGCCGCGGGAGCCCATCGCGAGCCAGCCTCCTCGTGCCTGCCCCTCGACTCACTGCCCAGCATGCGAGCCAGGGGTGCCGCGTCGCGTGGACCCTTGGGATGGGTGGCACGCCCGGGCAGCCCCCAGCATGCACGGCATGGGCTGCTCACCCAGCGTTCAGAAGCGGTGGGTGCGCCAGCCAAGCCGCGGGCGCCCATCGAGAGCCGGCCCCCTCGTCTCGGCGCCTCGACTGATTGCCCAGCGTCCGAGCCAGGGGTGTCGCGTCGCACGGACCCTAGGCACGGGTGGCACGCCCAGGCAGCCCCCAGCAGGCACGGCATGGGCTGCTTGCCCAGCGTGCAGCAGCGGTGGCCGCGGAAGCCAGGCATCGGTGGCCGCGGAAGCCATGCCGCGGGCGCCCATCGCAAGCCAGCCCCCACGTTCCTGTCCCTCGACTAAGTGCCCAGCGAGCGAGCCAGGGGGGCCGCGTCGCACAGACCCAGGGCACGGGTGGCACGCCCAGGCAGCCCCCAGCAGGCATGGCATGGGCTGCTTGCCCAGCGTGCGGCAGAGGTGAGCGCGCCAGCCAGGCCGCGGGAGCCCATCGCGAGCCAGCCTCCTCGTCCCTGCCCCTCGACTCACTGCCCAGCGTGCGAGCCAGGGGTGCCGCGTCGCGCGGACCCTTGGGATGTGTGGCACGCCCGGGCAGCCCCCAGCTTGCACGGCATGGGCTGCTCACCAAGCGTGCGGCAGCGGTGGGCACGCCAGCCAAGCCGCGGACGCCGATCGAGAGCTGGCCCACTCGTCCCGGCGCCTCGACTGATTGCCCAGCGTGCGAGCCAGGGGTGTCGCGTCGCATGGACCCTGGGCACGGGTGGCACGCCCTGGCAGCCCCCAGCAGGCACGGCATGGGCTGCTCGCCCAGTGTGCGGCAGCTGTGGGTGCGCCAGCCAAGCCGCGGGCGCCCATCGCGAGCCAGCCCCCACGTCCCTGTCCCTTAACTATGTGCTCAGCGAGCGAACCATGGGGGCCGAGTCGCACAGACTCGAGGCATGGGTGGCACGCCCAGGCAGCCCCCAGCAGGCACGGCATGGGCTGCTTGCCCAACGTGCCACAGCGGTGGGCGTGCCACCCAGGCCGCGGGCGCCCATCGCGAGCCAGCCCCCACGTTCCTGTCCCTTAACTATGTGCTCAGCGAGCAAGCCATCGGGGCCGAGTCGCAGAGACTCGAGGCATGGGTGGCATGCCCAGGCAGCCCCCAGGAGGCACGGCATGGGCTGCTCGCCCTGCTTGCGGCAGCGGTGGGCGCACCAGCCAGGCTGCAGGCGCCCATCGTGAGCTAGCCCCCACGTTCCTGTCCCTCGATTAAGTGCCCAGCGAGCGATCCAGGGAGGCCATGTCGCATGGACCCTGGGCACTGGTGGCACGCCCAGGCAGCCCCCAGCAGGCACGGCATGGGCTGCTCGCCCAGCGTGCGGCAGCGGTGGCCGCGGAAGCCATGCCGCGGGCGCCCATCGCGAGCTAGCCCCCACGTTCCTGTCCCTCGACTAAGTGTCCAGTGAGCGAGCTAGGCGGGATGTGTCGCACGGACCCAGGGCATGGGTGGCACGCCCAGGCAGCCCCCAGCAGGCGCGGCATGGGCTACTCACCCAGCGTGCGGCAGAGGTCAGCGCGCCAGCAAGGCCGTGGGCGCCCATCGCAAGCCAGCCCCCTCGTCCCTGCCCCTCGACTGAATGCCCAGCGTGAGAGCCAGGGGTGCCGCGTTGCACGGACCCTGGGCACGGGTGGCACGCCCAAGCAGCCCCCAGCAGGCACTTTATGGTTTGCTCGCACAGCGTGCCGCGGCGATGGGCGCGCTAGCAAGGCCGCGGGCCCCCATCACGAGCCAACCCCCTCGTTCCTGCTCCTCGACTAACTGCCCAGCGTGCGAGCCAGGGGTGCCGTGTCGCATGGACCCTGGGCATGGGTGGCACACCCGGGCATCCCCCAGAAGGCACGGCATGGGCTGCTCTCCCAGTGTGCGGCAGCTGTGGGTGCGCCAGCCAGGCCGCGGGCGCCCATCGCGAGCCAGCCCCCACGTCCCTGTCCCTTAACTATGTGCTCAGCGAGCGAGCCATGGAGGCCGAGTCGCACAGACTTGAGGCATGGGTGGCACGCCCAGGCAGCCCCCAGCAGGCACGGCATGGGCTGCTCGCCCAACGTGCCACAGCGGTGGGCGCGCCACCCAGGCCGCGGGCGCGCATCGCGAGCCAGCCCCCGAGTGCCTGTCCCTTGAATGACTGCCCAGTGTACGGGCCAGGGGTGCCGGGTCGCACGGACCCTGGGCACAGGTGGCATGCCCGGGCAGCCCCCAGCAGGCACGGCATGGGCTGCTCGCCCAGCGTGCGGCAGCGGTGGGCGCACCAGCCAGGCAGCGGGCCCCCATTGCGAGCCAGCCCCCACGTCCCTTTCCCTCGACTAAGTGCCCAGCGATTGAGCAAGAGGGGCCGAATCGCATGGAATCTGGGCATGGGTGGCACTCCTTGGCAGCCCCCAGCAGGCATGGAATGGGTTGCTCGCCCAGCGTGCGGCAGCGGTGGGCGAGCTAGCCAGGCCGCGGTCGCCCATCGCGAGCTAGCGCCCACGTCCCTGTCCCTCGACTAAGTGCCCAGCGAGCGAGCCAGGGGGGCTGCGTCGCACGGACCCTTGGCATGGGTGGCCCGCCCAGGCTGCCCCCAGCAGGCACGGCATGGGCTGCTCAGCGTGCGGCTGCGGTGGGCGCGCCAGCCAGGCCACGGGTGCCGTCACCCAACCGTCGACTGACTGCCCAACGTGCGAGCCAGGTGTGCCACATCGCATGGACACTGGGCACGGGTTGCATGCCCAGACAGCCCCCAGCAGGCATGACTGGTCGCCCAGCGTGCGACAGCGGTGGGCGCCCCAGCCAGGCCACTGGCACCCATCGCGAGCCAGCCCCCTCGTCCCTGCCCCTCGACTGACTGCCCAGCGTGGGAGCCAGGGGTGCCGCGTCGCACAGAGCTTGGGCACTTGTGGCATGCCCAGGGAGCCCCCAGCAGGCACGGCATTGGCTGCCCGCCCAGCGTGCGGCAGCGGCGGGAGCGCCAGCCAGGCCGCGGCCGCCCATCGAGAGCCGGCCCCCTCGTCCCGGCGCCTCGACTGATTGCCCCCTCGTCCCGGCGCACGGACCCTGGGCACGGGTGGCACGCCCGGGCAGCCCCCAGCAGGCACGGCATGGGCTACTCGCCCAGCGTGCGGTAGCGGTGGGCGCGCCAGCCAGGCCACGGGCGCCCATCGCGAGCTAGCCCCCACGTTCCTGTCCCTCGACTAAGTGCCCAGCGAGCGAGCCAGGGGGGCCGCATCGCGTGGACCCTAGGCGCGGGTGGCACACCCAGGCAGCCCACAGCAGGCATGCCATGGGCTGCTCGCCCATTGTGCGGCAGCGGCGGCCGCGGGCGCCCATCGCGAGCCAACCCCCTCGTCCCTGTCTCTCGACGGACTGCCCAGTGTGCAAGCCAGGGGTGCTGAGTTGCATGGAACCTGGGCACGGGTGGCAGGCCCAGGCAGCCCCCAGCAGGCACGGCATGGGCTGCTCGCCCAGCGTGCAGCAGCAGTGGGCGCGCCAGCAAGGCCGCGGGCACCCCTCGCGAGCCAGCTTCCTCGTCCCAGCCCCTCAGCTGCCTGGGCATGCCACCCATTCCCAGGGTCCGTGCAACGCAGCCCCCCTGGCTCGCTCGCTGAGCACATAGTCAAGGGACAGGGACGTGGGGGCTGGCTCGCGATGGGCGCCCATGGCCTGGCTGGCGCACCCACAGCTGCCGCACACTGGGCGAGCAGCCCATGCCGTGCCTGCTGGGGGCTTCCTGGGCACGCCTCCCGTGCCAAGGGTCCGTGCGACGCGGCTCCCCTGGCTCGCTCACTGGGCACTTAGTCGAGGGACAGGGACGAGGGGGCTGGCTCGCGATGGGCGTTTGTGGCCTGGCTGGCGCACCCACTGCTGCCGCATGCTGGGCACTTGACCAATTCTGTGCCTGCTGGGGGCTGCCTGGGCATACCTCCCATGCCCAGGGTCTGTGCAACATGGCTCCCCTGGCTCGCTCGCTGGGGACTTTTTTGAGGGACATTGACGAGGGGTCTTGCTCATGATGGGCGCCTGTGGCCTTGCTCGCGCTCCCACCGCTGCCGCATGCTGGGCACTTGGCCCATGCCCTGCCAGCCCCCCATGCGACGTGGCTCACCTGGCTCGCTCGCTGGGGACTTAGTCGAGGGACAGGGATGAGGGGGCTGGCTCGCGATGGGCACCTGTGGCCTGGCTGGCACGCCCTCCTCTGTCGCACGCTGGGCACCTGGCCCATTTCGTGCCTGCTGGGGGCTGCCTGGGCATGCCTGCTGTGCCCAGAGTCTGTGCGACGCCGCTCCCCTAGCTCGCTCGCTGGGCACTAAGTCGAGGGACAGGGACGAGGGGGCTGGCTCATGATGGGTGCCTGTGGCGTCGCTGGCGCGCACACCTTTGCCTTATAATGGGCACTTGGCCCATGCCGTGCCTGCTGGGGGCTGCCTGGGAATGGCTCCCATGCCCAGGGTCTGTGTGATGCGGATCCCCTGGCTCGTTCGCTGGGCACTTAGTCCAGGGACAGGGAGGAGAGGCTGGCTCGCGATGGGGGCCTGTGGCCTGGCTGGCGCGCCCACCTCTGCCGTACGCTGTGCACTTGGCCCATTCCATGCCTGCTGGGGGCTGCCTGGGCATGCCTCCCATGCCAAGGGTCCGTGCGACGCAGCTCCCCTGTTTCGATCGCTGGGCACTTAGTCGAGGGACAGGGATGAGGTGGCTGGCTCATGATGGGCGCCTGTGGCCTTGCTGGCGCTCCCACCGCTGCCGCACGCTGGTCACTTGGCCCATGCCCTGCCAGCCCCCCGTGCGACGTGGCTCACCTGACTCGCTCGCTGGGGACTTAGTCGAGGGACAGGGACGATGGGGCTGGCTCGCGATGGGCGCCTGTGGCCTGGCTGGCGCGCCCACCGCTGCAGCACACTGGGCACTTGGCCCATTCCGTGCCTGCTGGGGGCTGCCTGGGCATGCCTCCCATGCCAAGGGTCCGTGCGATGCAGCTCCCCTGGCTCGCTCGCTGGGCACTTAGTCGAGGGACAGGGACGAGGTGGCTGGCTCATGATTGGCGCCTGTGGCCTTGCTGGCGCTCCCACCGCTGCCACACGCTGGTCACTTGGCCCATGCCCTGCCAGCCCCCCGTGCGACGTGGCTCACCTGGCTCGCTCGCTGGGGACTTAGTCGAGGGACAGGGACGAGGGGGCTGGCTCGCGATGGGCGCCTGCGGCCTGGCTGGTGCGCCCACCGCTGCAGCACACTGGGCACTTGGCCCATTCCGTGCCTGCTGGGGGCTGCCTGGGAATTCCTCCAATGCCCAGGGTCCGTGCGACGCGGCTCCGCTGGCTCGCTCTCTGGGCACTAAGTCGAGGGACAGGGATGAGGGGTCTGGCTGATGATGGGCGCCTGTGGCCTTGCCAGCGTGCCCACCGCTGCCGCATGCTGGGCACTTGGCCCATGCCGTGCCTGCTGGGGGCTACCAAGGCATGCCTCCCGTGCCCAGGCTCCGTGCAACGCGGCTCCCCTGGCTCGCTCGCTGGGGACTTAGTCGAGGGATAGGGACGAGGGGGCTGGCGCGCCCACCGCTGTCGCACGCTGGGAACTTGGCCCATTCCGTGCGTGCTGGGGGCTGCCTGGGCATGCCTCCCGTGCCCAAGGTCCGTGCGACGTGGCTCCCCTGGCTCGCTCGCTGGGCACTTAGTCGAGGGACAGGGACGAGGGGGTTGGCTCGCGATGGGTGCCTGTGGCCTGGCTGGCACGCCCTCCTCTGCCGCACGCTGGGCACCTGGCCCATGCCGTGCCTGCTGGGGGCTGCCTGGGCAAGCCTGTTGTGCCCAGAGTCTGTGCGACGAGGCTCCCCTGCCTCGTTCGCTGGGCACTAAGTCGTGGGACAGGGATGAGGGGGCTGGCTTGTGATGGGCGCCTGTGGCCTCGCTGGCGCGCCCACCTTTGCCGCATAATGGGCTCTTGGCCCATGCCGTGCCTGCTGGGGGCTGCCTGGGAATGCCTCCTGTGCCCAGGGTCTGTGTGACGCTGCCCCCCTGGCTCGCTCGCTGGGCACTTAGTCGAGGGACAGGGACGTGGGGGCTAGCTCGCGATGGGCGACCGCGGCCTGGCTGGCGCGCCCACCGCTGCCGTACGCTGGGCGAGTAGCCCATGCCATGCCTGCTGGGGGCTGCCAGGGCGTGCCACCCGTGCCCATAGTCCAAGCGATGCGGCCCCCCTGGCTCAATCGCTGGGCAGTTAGTCAAGGGAGAGGGACGTGGGGGCTGGCTCGCAATGGGCGCCCGCTGCCTGGCTAGCACGCCCCCCGCTGCCGCACGCTGGGCGAGCAGCCCATGCCGTGCCTGCTGGGGGCTGCCTGGGCGTGCCACCCTTGCCCAGGGTCAATGCGACGCAGCCCCCATGGCTCGCTCGCTGAGCACATATTCAAGGGACAGGGACGTGGGGGCTGGCACGCGATTGGCGCCCGCGGCCTGGCTGGCGCACCCACAGCTGCCGCACACTGGGCGAGCAGCCCATGCCGTGCCTGTTGGGGGCTGCCCGGGCGTGCCACCCATGCCCAGGGTCCATGCAACAAGGCACCCCAGGCTCAAACGCTGGGCAGTCAGTCGAGGGGCAGGGACGAGGGGGTTGGCTCGCGATGGGCGCCCGCGGCCTTGCTGGCGCGCCCACCGCTGCGGCACGCTGTGCGAGCAGGCCATGCAGTGCCTGCTGGGGGCTGCTTGGGCGTGCCACCCATGCCCAGGGTCTGTGTGACGCGGCACCCCCGGCTCACACGCTGGGCAGTCAATCGAGGGGCAGGGACGAGGGGGCTCGCTCGCGATGGGCGCCTGCAGCCTGGCTGGCGCGCCCGTCGCTGCGGCACGTTGGGCGAACAGCCCATGCCGTGCCTGCTGGGGGCTGCCTCGGCATGCTACCCATGCCCAGGGTCCGTGCGACGCGGAACCCCTGTCTCTCACGCTGGTCAGTAAGTCGAGGGGCAGGGACGAGGGGGCTGGCTCGTGAGGGGCGCCCGCGGCCTTGCTGGTGCGCCCACCACTGCTGCACGCTGGGCGAGCAGCCCATGCCGTGCCTGCTGGGGGCTGTCTGGGTGTGCAACCCATGCCCAGTGTCCGTGCGATGCGGCACCCCTGGCTCGCACGTTGGGCAGTCAGTCGAGGGGCAGGGACGAGGGGTTGGCTCGCGATTGGCGCCCGAGGGCTGACTGGCGCGCCCACCGCAGCCGCACGCTGGGCGAGCAGCCCATGCCATGCCTGCTGGGGGCAGCGTGGGCGTGCAACCCGTGCCCAGTGTCCGTGCGACATGGCACCCCTGGCTCACACATTGGGTAGTCAGTCGAGAGGCAGGGACGAGGGGTTGGCTCGCGATCGGCGCCGGCGGCCTGCCTGGCACGCCCACTGCAGCCGCATGCTGGGCGAGCAGCCCATGCCGTGCCTGCTGGGGGCTGCCTGGGCGGGCCTCCCGTGCCTAGGGTCCGTGCGACGCGGCCCCCCTGGCTCGCTCGCTGGGCACTTAGTCGAGGGACAGGGACGTGGGGTCTAGCTCACGATGGGCGACCGCGGCCTGGCTGGCTCGCCCACTGCTGCCGCACGCTGGGCGAGCAGCCCATGCCATGCCTGTGTTGGAAATTTGACAACCAGATCCTTAGTTGATGGATCAAATATCAAATCCCTATAACCTGAAAGCAACAATAATAAAAGCAAGAAGAAAGTAAACAACCACAGGAGCACAAGATTTATAGTGGTTCACCCTCAATTGAGAGTTACATCCACTTTGCAGCCACTGCAGGAAACCCTTTCACTATGAAAATAGATTACAAGAGAGATAACTGTTTCACTAGCCCTCACTCTACTAGAATAAAACCCTAGGATTCTTACTCACTCTCTCTATTGTGATGTTTACATGGGTAGAAGTCCCCTCTTTATATAGTAGAGCCCAAGGCCAAAAAGATAGATGTGTGAGAATCTCAAGATATCCTTTTGATAAGTATATACTCTTTTGGATGAGTATATTCCCTTTCAGATAAGCATATATATCCTTTTAGATAAGTATATGCCCTCTCAGGTAAATATATATCTTTTCAGATAAATATATACCCTTTTTGTAGATAAGATTGTCTCCACACATACTCAACAATCTCCCACCTGGAGACTAATTCATTATCTCAATTGTTTCTTCCACCTGCAATGGCCGTGACTTCCCAATCAGCAGCTGAAAAGCCCCACTAAAGTTGTACACAACTTCAGTTTCTCGATTGTAATAACCTTGGTTGGCATATCAGCTGGATTCTGACTTCCTTGTATCTTTTCGAGTGACAAGACACCATCTTCCAAAGCTGATCTTATGAAGTGATACCTGACTTGTATATGCTTCGTTCTAGCATGATACATAGGGTTCTTTGCCAAGTGAATGGCACTCTGGCTGTCACAATGCAACATACCTTTTTCAAACCTGTGCCCCAGTTCATTTAGGAAAGATAACAACCATTTCATCTCCTTGCTTGCTTTTATAAGAGCAACATATTCAGCCTCTATGGTCGAAAGTGCAACTATCTTTTGTAGTTTAGACATCCAACTGATTGCAGTACCACCCAATGTATAAACATACCCTGTAGTACTTTTTCTGCTGTCGATGTCACCAGCCATATCAGCATCAACATAACCATGCAAGCCCATATCTGTTTTTCTGAAGTACAAATCGAAGTCTGCAGTGCTCTTCAAATACCTGAAGATCCACTTAACTGCTTCCCAGTGTTGCTTTCCTGGATTGCTCATATACCTGCTAACAACTCCTACTGCATGTGCTATGTCTGGTCTTGTACATACTGTGGCATACATTAGACTCCCAATAGCAGAAGCATAAGGCACCTTGCCCATATATGCAATTTCATCATCAGTCGACGGAGACTGACTCTTGGATAGTCTGAAATGACTAGCCAAAGGTGTACTCACTGGTTTGGCACCATCCATTCTGAATCTAGCAAGCACTTTGTTGATGTATTTCTCTTGAGATAGCTTGAGAATTCCCTTTTCCCTGGAGATTCTCATCCCAAGGATTTGTTTGGCGGAACCCAAATCCTTCATAGCAAACTTCTTTGAAAGCTTACTCTTTAATTTCTCTATCTCATGCAAATTTGCTCCAGCAATTAACATATCATCAACATACAACAGTAATATAATGTAAGAGTTATCATACCTCTTAACATAACAACAATGGTCTGCCTGGCACCTTAAAAAACCATTGTCGCCCATGAAGTTGTCAAACTTCTTGTACCACTGTCTTGGAGCTTGTTTTAACCCATACAAACTTTTCATAAGTTTGCATACCATTTTCTCCTTACCTTTGACTTCAAATCCTTGTGGCTGTTTCATGTAAATTTCTTCCTCCAAGTCACCATGAAGAAAAGATGTTTTTACATCCATTTGCTGCAGATGCAAATCTTCCTGAGCCACTAACCCAAGCACTATTCTGATTGTCGTCAACTTAACCACTGGGGAGAAAATCTCTGTGTAGTCAATACCTTCCTTTTGTTGAAAGCCTTTAACTACTAACCTTGCTTTATACCGCTTGTTGCCATCATGTTCTTCTTTTATCCGGTAAACCCATTTGTTCTGCAAGGCCCTTTTTCCTTGTGGTAGTTCTGCCAACTCCCATGTTTGATTACTCATAAGAGAATTCATCTCATCTTTCATGGCTAACTCCCACTTGATTGATTCATCACCCTGCAAAGCTTCATCAAAACTCTCTGGTTCACCCCTATCAGTCAACAAGATGTAGTTCAGAGATGGTGAAAATCTCTGTGGTGGTCTCACAGTCCTGGAAGATCTTCTCACTTCTGTCACAAGAGTGGTTGGATTTACCTCTAGAGCCATATTTTCCTGATTTTGCTCAGCAATGTCATCTTCAACTTCCTCAGTATTCTGTTGCAACTGATTCACTGGAATGTCTCTCAAGTGGATCACTTCAGGCCTTTGTACCTCAGAATCTGTTACTTCTGAACTCTTGCCCAAACTATCCTTGTACAAAACTTGCTCATTAAAGATTACATCCCTGCTCCTAATGATCTTCCTGTTTTGGCTATCCCAGAAACGATAACCAAACTCATTGTCACCATATCCAATGAAAAAACATTTTTTTGATTTAGGATCAAGTTTGCCTCTAGCAGCAGCATCAATATGGATATATGATAGGCAACCAAATATTCTTAGAAAAGACAGGTTTACCTTTTTGCCACTCCAAACCTCCTCGGGTAATTTGCAATCCAAAAGAACTGAAGGACCCCTATTGATTAAATAGGCTGCAGTGTTAACTGCATCTGCCCAAAATACCTTGGGCAACCCTGCATGCATTCTCATGCTCCTTACACGCTCATTCAGTGTTCTGTTCATCCTTTCTGCAACACCATTCTGCTGAGGTGTACCTGGAGTAGTCTTCTCCATCTTGATCCCATTATCAGCACAAAATTGTTTGAAATCCCCATCAATGTATTCTCCACCATTATCAGATCTCAAACACTTAACTTTAAGATTAGTTTCATTCTCAACCATGGCTTTCCATTTCCTGAAAGCATCAAATACATCAGATTTATTCTTTAAAAAATAAATCCAAACCTTTCTGGTTGAGTCATCAATGAAAGTCACATAGTAGCTAGATCCCCCAAGAGACGTCACAGTCGAAGGCCCCCATACATCTGTATGAACTAACTCTAGTTTTTGTCGCTTCAACTGCTTTCCTGCTTTGGAGAAGCTGACCCTTTTCTGTTTGCCAAGGATGCAGCTTTCACACAACTTATGCTCTACAGATTTTAAATCCGGCAAATTACCATTTGCCACCATGACCTTCATTCCCTTTTCACTCATATGCCCAAGTCTGCAATGCCATAGGTCAGAGTTCATACCAGTGTCAACAGTAGCCACTGTATCCTTGCAACTTGAAGTCATATAGAGAGTTCCAGTTTTGCTTCCTTGAGCAACAACCATGGCACCTTTGGTAACTTTCCAAGCATTATCATTGAAAGTTACCCTATGCCCTTCACTATCAAGCTGTCCAACAGAAATTAGATTTCCCATCAACTTTGGCACATGTCTCACCTTTTGAATCTTCCAGATATTCCCATTTGGCATCTTTAATTTAACATCACCCATACCAACAATATTCAAAGGTTCTCCATCAGCAAGATAAACCTTCCCAAAGTCTCCAGCAACATAATTTTCTATTATTTTGCCATATGCAGTGGTATGAAAAGACGCCCCAGAATCTAAAACCCAAGACTCAAGAGGATTATCAATAGCCAAGAGTAAAGCATCATCTACCTCATCTGTTACAGCATTTGCAGTGACATCTTTATGCTCACCTTTTTTCTTCAATAAGCGACAGTCTTTCTTCATGTGGCCCTTTTTCTTACAGTTCCAGCATTCCAGATTTCTTCCAAATCTAGATTTACTTCTTCCATTCCTTGACTTAGATTTGCCCTTATTGCGATCAGAGTTTCTGTCATTTTCTCTTCCCTTGTTTTCAACATTTAGGGCAGAATTTGCAACTAATGTTTCACCTGAATCGATCCTCCGAATTTCTTCTACAAGAACTCGATCACGAACATCATTGAAGTTCAATTTTGAACTCCCAACAGAATTGCTCATCGCTGCTCTCATGGGCTCCCAACTATTTGGCAACGATGCCCATAGTATCAAGGCACGTACCTCATCATCAAAGTCAATCTCAACAGAAGATAACTGATTAACTATTGTATTAAACTCATTAAGATGAGTTGCCACAGAATTACCTTCACCCATTTTCAAGTAGAATAGCTTCTTCATGAGAAAAACCTTGTTGTTTGCTGAAGGGTTTTTCATACATGTCAGATAGCACCTTCATCAGACTTGCAGTTGTTTTCTCCTTCGCCACGTTGTGAGCAACGTTCTTTGACAGTGTCAGCCGAATAACTCCCAGCACCTATCGATCAAGGAGATCCCAATCGCTTTCTGAAATCTTTTTAGGCTTTTGACCCAAAAGTGGTTCATGCAGCTTTTTCCCATACAGATAATCCTCGATTTGCATTCTCCAGAAGGCATAATCTGTACCATCAAACTTGATGATCCCATGTGATGAGTTTTCTTCGCTACCCATTGCTTTCAATCTCAAAAACCCGAAGCTCTGATACCAGTTGTTGGGAATTTGACAACCAGATCCTTAGTTGATGGATCAAATATCAAATCCCTATAACCTGAAAGCAACAATAATAAAAGCAAGAAGAAAGTAAACAACCACAGGAACACAAGATTTATAGTGGTTCACCCTCAATTGAGAGTTACATCCACTTTGCAGCCACTGCAGGAAACCCTTTCACTATGAAAATAGATTACAAGAGAGATAACTGTTTTCCTAGCCCTCACTCTACTACAATAAAACCCTAGGATTCTTACTCACTCTCTCTATTGTGATGTTTACATGGGTAGAAGTCCCCCCTTTATATAGTAGAGCCCAAGGCCAAAAAGATAGATGTGTGAGAATCTCAAGATATCCTTTTGATAAGTATATACTCTTTTGGATGAGTATATTCCCTTTCAGATAAGCATATATATCCTTTTAGATAAGTATATGCCCTCTCAAGTAAATATATATCTTTTTAGATATATATATACCCTTTTGTAGATAAGATTGTCTCCACACATACTCAACAGCCTGCTGGGGGCTGCCAGGGCGTGCCACCCGTGCCCAGAGTCCATGCGATACGGCCCCCCTGCCTCAATCACTGGACATTTGGTCGAGGGAAAGGGACGTGGGGGCTGGCTCACAATGGGCACCCGCTGCCTGGCTGGCGCGCCCACCGCTGCCGCACGCTGGGCGAGCAGCCTATGCCGTGCCTGCTGGGGGCTGCCCGGGCGTGCCACCCATGCCTAAGGTCCGTGCTATGCGAAACCCCTGGCTCGCACACTGGGCAGTCATTCGAGGGGCAGGGACTCGGGGGCTGGCTCGCGATGGGCGCCCGCGGCCTGGCTGGCACGCCCACCGCTGCTGCACGCTGGGCGAGCAGCCCATGCCGTGCTTGCTGGGGGCTGCCTGGGAGTGCCACCCATGGCCAGGGTCCGTGTGACTCGGCCCCCTTAGCTCGCTCGCTGAGCACATAGTTAAGGGACAGGGACGTGGGGGCTGGCTCGCGATGAGCGCCCGCGGCCTGGCTGGCGCACCCACAGTTGCCGCACACTGAGCGAGCAGCCCATGCCGTACCTCCTGGGGGTTGCCCGGGATTGCCACCCGTGCCCAGGGTCCATGCGACGAGGCACCCCTGGCTCGCATGTTCGGCAGTTAGTGGAGGGGCAGGGGCGAGGGGTTGGCTCACGATCAGCGCCCGCGGCCTGGCTGGCGCGCCCACCGCAGCTGCACGCTGGGCGAGCAGCCCATGCCGTGCCTGCTGGGGGCTTCCTTGGCGGGCCACCCGTGCCCAGGGTCCATGCAACGCGGCCCCCCGGGCTCGCTCGCTGGGTACTTAGTCGAGGGACAGGGACGTGGGTGCTAGCTCGCGATGGGCGACCGCGGCCTGGCTGGCTCGCCCACCGTTGCCGCACGCTGGGCGAGCAGCCCATGCCATGCCTACTGGGGGCAGCCAGGGCATGCCACCTGTGCCCAGAGTCCATGCGATGCGTTCCCTCTGGCTCAATCGCTGGGCACTTAGTCGAGGGAAAGGGACATGGGGGCTGGCTCGCAATGGGCGCCCGCTGCCTGGCTGGCGCGCCCACCACTGCCGCACGCTGGGCGAGCAGCCCATGCCGTGCCTGCCGGGGGCTGCCCGGGCGTGCCATCCGTGCCAAAGGTCCATGCGACGGGGCACCCCAGGCTCGCACACTAGGCAGTCATTCGAGGGGCAGGGACTCGGGGGCTGGCTCGCGATGGGCGCCCGCGGCCTGGCTGGCACACCCACCGCTGCCGCACACTGGGCGAGCTGCCCATTCCGTGCTTGCTGGGGCTGCCTGGGCGTGCCACCCATGCCCTGGGTCCGTGCGACTCGGTCCCCCTGACTCGCTCGCTGAGCACATAGTTAAGGGACAAGGACGTGGGGGCTGGCTCGCGATGAGCTCCCGCGGCGTGGCTGGCGGACCCACAGCTGCCGTACACTGAGCGAGCAACCCATGCCGTGCCTGCTGGGGGCTGCCCAGGCGTGCCACCTGTGCCCAGGGTCCATGTGACACGGCACCCCTGGCTCGCACGCTGGGCAGCCAGTCGAGGGGCAGGGACAAGGGGGTTGGCTCGCGATGGGCACCCGCGGCCTTGCTGGTGTGCCCACCGCTGCAGCACACTGTGCGAGCAGCCCATGCAGTGCCTGCTGGGGACTGCTTGGGCATGCCACCCGTGCCCAGGGTCCGTGCAACGCGGCACCCCTGGTTCGCCCGCTGGGCAGTTAGTCGAGGGGCACGGACGAGGGGCCTGGCTCGCGATGGGCACCCGCGGCGTGGCTGGCGAGCCCAACGCACTCGCACGCTGGGCGACCAGCCCATGCCGTGCCTGCTGGGGGCTTCCTGGGTGGGCCACTCGTGCCCAGGGTCCGTGCGACACGACCCCCCTGGCTCCCTCGCTAGGCACTTAGTCGAGGGGCAGGGACGAGGGGTTGGCTCGCGATCAGCGCCCGCGGCCTGGCTGGCGCGCCCACCGCAGCTGCACACTGGGCGAGCAGCCCATGCCGTGCTTGCTGGCGGCTGCCTTAGCGGGCCACCCGTGCCCAGGGTCCATGCCACATGACCCCCCTGGCTCGCTCGCTGGGCACTTAGTCGAGGGACAGGGACATGGGGGCTAGCTCGCGATGGGCGACCGCGGCCTGGCTGGCTCGCCCACCGCTGCCGCACGCTGGGCGAGCAGCCCATGCCATGCCTGCTGGGGGCAGCAAGGGCATGCCGCCCGTGCCCAGAGTCCATGCAATGTGGCCCCCCTGGCTCAATCGCTGGGCACTTAGTCGAGGGAAAGGGACGTGGGGGCTGGCTCGCAATGGGCGCCCGCCGCCTGGCTGGCGCGCCCACCGCTGCCACACGCTGGGCGAGCAGCCCATGCCGTGCCTGCCGGGGGCTGCCCGGGCGTGCCATCCGTGCCAAAGGTCCATGCAACGTGGCACCCCAGGCTCGCACACTGGGCAGTCATTCGAGGGGCAGGGACTCAGGGGCTGGCTCGCGATGGGCACCCGCGGCCTGGCTGGCACACCCACCGCTGCCGCACGCTAGGCGAGCTGCCCATTCCGTGCCTGCTGGGGGCTGCCTGGGCGTGCCACCCATGCCCTGGGTCCGTGCGACTCGGTCCCCCTGACTCGCTCGCTGAGCACATAGTTAAGGGACAAAGACGTGGGGGCTGGCTCGCGATGAGCGCCGGCGGCGTGGCTGGCGCACCCACAGCTGCCGCACACTGAGCGAGCAACCCATGCCGTGCCTGCTGGGGGCTGCCCGGGCGTGCCACCCGTGCCCAGGGTCCATGTGACACGGCACCCCTGGCTCGCACGCTGGGCAGCCAGTCGAGGGGCAGGGACGAGGGGGTTGGCTCGCGATGGGCACCCGTGGCCTTGCTGGCGTGCCCACCGCTGCCGCACACTGTGCGAGCAGCCCATGCAGTGCCTGCTGGGGACTGCTTGGGTGTGCTACCCATCCCCAGGGTCCGTGCGACGAGGCACCCCTGGCTCGCACGCTGGGCAGTCAGTCGTGGGGCACGGACGAGGGGGCTGGCTCACGATGGGCGCCCGTGGCCTGGCTGGCGCGCCCGCCTCTGCCGCACGCTGGGCGAGCAGCCCATGCCGTGCCTGCTGTGGGCAGCCTGGGCATGCCAACCGTGCCCATGGTCCGTGCGACATGGCTCCCCTGGCTCGCTTACTGGGCACTTATTCGAGGGACAGGGACGAGAGGGCTGTCTCGCGATGGGCGCCTGTTGCCCGGCTGCTGCGCCCACCGCTGCCGCAAGCTGGGCGAGCAGCCCATGCCGTGCCTGCTGGGGGCTGCCTGGGTGTGCAACCAGTGCCAAGTGTCCGTGCGATGTAGCACCCCTGGCTCGAACGTTGGGTAGTTAGTCGAGGGGCAGGGACGAGGGGTTGGCTCGCGATTGGCGCCCGCGGCCTGGTTGGCGCGCCCACCGCGGCCACATGCTGGGCGAGCAGCCTATGCCGTGCCTGCTGGGGGCTGCCTGGGCGTGCCACCCTTGCACAGGGTCCGTGCGACGCAGCCCCCCTGGCTCGCTCGCTGAGCACATAGTCAAGGGACAGGGACGTGGGGGCTGGCACGCGATGGGCGCCCGCGGCCTGGCTGGCGCACCCACAGCTGCTGCACACTGGACGAGCAGCCCATGCAGTGCCTGCTGGGGGCTGCCCGGGTGTGCCACCCATGCCCAGGGTCCATGCAACATGGCACCCCTGGCTCGCACGCTGGGCAGTCAGTCGAGGGGCAGGGACGAGGGGGCTCGCTCGCGATGGGCGCCCGCGGCCTGGCTGGCGCGCCCACTGCTGTGGGACGTTGGGCGAACAGCCCATGCCGTGCCTGCTGGGGGCTGTCTCAGCATGCCACGCATGCCCAGGGTCCTTGCGACGCGGAACCCCTGGCTCGCACGCCGGGCAGTAAGTCGAGGGGCAGGGACGAGGGGGCTGGCTTGTGAGGGGCGCCCGCGGCCTTGCTGGCGCGCCCACTGCTGCTGCACGCTGGGCGAGCAGCCCATGCCATACCTGCTGGGGGCTGTCTGGGTGTGCAACCCATGCCCAGTGTCCATGCGACACGGCACCCCTGGCTCGCACATTGGGCAGTCAGTCGAGGGGCAGGGACGAGGGGTTGGCTCGCGATTGGTGCCCACGGCCTGACTGGCGCGCCCACCGCAGCCGCACACTGGGCGAGCAGCCCATGTCGTACCTGCTGGGGGCAGCCTGGGCATGCCACCCATGCCCAGTGTCCATGCGATGCAGCCCCCCTGGCTCAATCACTGGGCACTTAGTCGAGGGAAAGGGACGTGGGTGCTGGCTCGCAATGGGCGCCCGCTGCCTGGCTGGCGCACCCACCGCTGCAGCACGCTTGGCGAGCAGCCCATGCCGTGCCTGCCGGGGGATGCCCGGGCATGCCACCTGTGCCAAAGGTCCATGCGACGTGGCACCCCATGCTCGTACACTGGGCAGTCATTCGAGGGGCAGGGACTCAGGGGCTGGCTCGCGATTGGCGCCCGCGGCCTGGCTGGCACGCCCACCGCTGCCGCACGCTGGGTGAGCTGC
>JAJFZO010000518.1:142500-177500 GCA_021397835.1 Moringa oleifera
CTGCGCAACGAGTCTGCCTAGGCAAGCCTGAGCGTCGGGATCCAGCCCCACGTCACAGCCACAGCCACGCACCACCGGCTGGATGGGCAAGGCAGCAAGCCCCCCCTGCCCATGCCATGCACGCTGGGTTGCCCTAGCACAGTGCCTGCCCACATGGGATGGGCAAGGGGGGAGGCATGCATGGCCTGTTGGCACCCAGCTAGCTAGGTGACCACCTCCCCCCTAAACAGTCTTAAATGAAATTTCACTCTCGGCAGGAGGAAACATCAATATGTCTGAGCCATCATAATGGGTCTAAAAAATTATTTGCTTGAAATTTTGAGCTAAAATTTTGTACATAAATGAAGAATAATCGTATCTACCAACAGAAAAAATTTCAGAATTTTCTGGGCACTAAATTTTTTTTAATGAATTTTCCACAGCCGAAAATTGAAAAAATCATCAAAAATAGCCCGTGAGTTGAAATGATCCCAAACTTCAAGGGCAGACTCCTCATGAATTACATGAATTATTTGAGTCATTTTGGGACAAATTCCATGATGAAAAGATGGTCAATTCACAACAATTTTGCAACTGGGCATTGCGACCAGCAGGCTGGGGCAGCTGTGCCTCTGCCTGGCCCATGGTGCATGCTGGCTGCCCTGTCCAGCGCACCTCCAGCAAACCCATGGCAGCCCTCAGGGTCCACCAGAGCCAGGGGCCACGGCCAAGGCCACCTTGCCCATGAAATCAACGCCCACAGCTTGTGCTGAGCCTCACAGCGTGCTCGCGGCTGGCTCGCCTAGGCCGCCCCTGGCAAGGCTGGCACCATGCCTGGTGGCGACTGCTGTGGCACTCCTGGCTCGCACGCTGGGCAGTCAGTTGAGGGGCAGGGACGAGGGGGCTGGCTCGCGATGGGCGCCCGCGGCCTGGCTGGCGCGCCCACCACTGCCGCAAGCTGGGCGAGCAGCCCATGCCGTGCCTTCAGGGGGCTGACTGGGCGTGCCACTCGTGCCAAGGGTCCATGCGACGCGGCACCCCTGGCTCGCACGCTGGGCAGTCAGTCGAGGGGCAGGAACGAGGGGGCTGGCTCTCGATGGGCGCCCGCGGCCTGGCTGGCGCGCCCACCACTATGACACGCTGGGCGAGCAGCCCATGCGAAGCCTGCTGGGGGCTGCCTGGGTGTGCCACCCGTGCCCAGGATCCATGTGTCATGGCACCACTGGCTCGCACGCTGGGCAGTCAGTCGAGAGGCAGCGACGAGGGGGCTGGCTCGGGATGGGCGCCAGCGGCCTGGCAGGCGTGCCCACCGCTACTGCACGCTGGGCGAGCAGCCCATGCCGTGCCTGCTACGGGCTGCCTGGGAGTGCCACCTGTGCCCAGGGTCCGTGCGACGCGGCGTCCCTGGCTCGCTCGCTGGGCACTTAGTCGAGGGACAGGGACGTGGGGGCTGGCTCGCGATGGGCGCCCGCGGCCTTGCTGGCGCGCCCACCGCTGCCGCACGCTGGGTGAGTAGCCCTTGCCGTGCCTGCTGGAGGCTGCCTGGGCATGCCAACCGTGCCCAGGGTCTGTGCGACGCGGCTCCCCTTGCTCGCTCGCTGGGCACTGAGTCGAGGGACAGGGACGTAGGGGCTGGCTCGCGATGGGTGCCCGCGGCCTGGCTGGCGCGCCCACCGCTGCCGCACGCTGGGTGAGCAGCCCATGCCATGCCTGCTGGAGGCTGCCTGGGTGTGCCACCCATGCCCAGGGTCCGTGCGATGCGGCACCACTGGCTCGCACGCTGGGCAGTCAGTGTAGGGGCAGGAACGACGGGGCTGGCTTGCGATGGGCGCCCGCGGCCTGGCACCCACCACTACGACATGCTGGGTGAGCAGCCCATGCCAAGCCTGCTGGGGGCTGCCTGGGCGTGCCACCCGTGCCCAGGGTGTGTGCGATGCGGCCCCCCTGGCTCACCCACTGGGCACTAAGTCGAGGGACAGGGACGTGGGGGCTGGCTCGTGATGGGCGCCGGAGGCCTTGCTGGCGCGCCCACCGCTGCCGTACGCTGGGCGAGCAGCCCATGCCGTACCTACTGGGGGCTGCCGGGGTGTGCCACCTGTGCCCAGGGTCCGTGCGACACGGCCCCCCTGGCTCGCTCGCTGGGCACTTAGTCGAGGGACAGGGACGTGGGGGCTGGCTCACGATGGGCGCCCGTGGCCTGGCTGGCGCGCCCACCGCTGCCGTACGCTGGGCGAGCAGCCCATGCCATGCCTGCTGGAGGCTGCCTGGGCATGCCAACCGTGCCCAGGGTCTATGCGACGCGGCTCCCCTGGCTCGCTCGCTGGGCACTTAGTCGAGGGACAGGGACGTGGGGACTGACTCGCGATGGGTGCCCGCGGCCTGGCTGGGGCGCCCACCACTGCCTCACGCTGCATGAGCGGCCCATGCAGAGCCTGCTGGGGGCTGCCTGGGCGTGCCACTTGTGCCCAGGGTCCATGCGATGCGGCTCCCCTGGCTCGATCGCTGGGCACTTAGTCGAGGGACAGGGACGTGGGGGCTGGCTCGCGATGGGCGCCCACGGCCTTGCTGGCGCGCCCACTGCTGCCACACGCTGGGCGAGCAGCCCATGCCGTGCCTGCTGGGGGCTGCCTGGGTGTGCCACCGGTGCCCAGGGTCCATGCGACGCGGCGCCCCTGGCTCGATCGCTGGGCACTTAGTCGAGGGACAGGGACGAGGGGGCTGGCTCGCGATGGGCGCCTGTGGCCTCGCTGGCGCGCCCACCGCTGCCGCATGCTGGGCACTTGGCCCATGCCTTTCCTGCAGGGGCCTGCCGGGGCGTGCCTCTCGTGCCCAGGGTCCGTGCGACGCGGCTCCCCTGGCTCGCTCGCTGGGCACTTAGTCGAGGGACAGGGACGTGGGGGCTGGCTCGCGATGGGCGCCCGCGGCCTGGCTGGTGCGCCCACCGCTGCTGCACACCTGGCAAGCAGCCCATGCTGTGCCTTCTGGAGGCTGACTGGGTGTGGCACTTGTGCCAAGGGTCCGTGCGACGCGGCACCCCTCGCTTGCACGCTGGGCAGTCAGTCGAGGGGCAGGGACGAGGGGGCTGGCTCTCGATGGGCGCCCGTGGCCTGGCTGGCGTTCCCACCGCTGCCGCATGCTGGGCAAGCAGCCCATGCCGTGCCTGCTGGGGGCTGCCTTGGCATGCCACTCATGCCCAGGGTCTGTGCGACGTTGCCCCCCTTGCTCGCTCGCTGAGCAATTAGTCGATGGACAGGGACGTGCGGGCTGGCTCGCGATGGGCACCCGCGGCCTGGCTGGCGCGCCAACCGCTGCCGCACGCTGGGTGAGTAGCCCATGCCGTGCCTGCTGGAGGCTGCCTGGGTGTTTCACTCATGCCCAGGGTCCCTGCGACGTGGCACCCCTGGCTCGCTCGCTGGGCACTAAGTCGAGGTACAGGGACGAGGGGGCTGGCTCGCGATGGGCGCCCGCGGCCTGGCTGGCGCGCCCACTGCTGCCGCACGCTGGGTGAGCAGCCCATGCTGTGCCTGCAGGGGGCTCCCTGGGCATGCCTCCCATGCCTGGGGTCCATCTGACGCGGCCCCCCTGGCTCGCTCGCTGAGCACTTAGTCGAGGGACAGGGACGAAGGGGCTTGCAAGCGATGGGCGCCTGTGGCCTGGCTGGCGCGCCCACCGCTGCAGCACGCACGTCACCTTGCCCATGCCGTACCCGCTGGGGGCTACCAGGGCATGCCTCCCATGCCCATGGTCCATGCGACGTGGCTCCCCCTGGCTCACACGCTGGGCAGTCAGTCGAGGGACAGGGACGTGGGGGCTGGCTCGCGATGGGCACCCACGGCCGGGCTGGCGCGCCCACCGATGCCGCACGTTGGGCGAGCAGCCCATGCCGTGCCTGCTTAGGGCTGCCTGGGCATGCCTCCCATGCCCAGGGTCTGTGCTACACGGCTCCCCTGGCTCGCTCGGTGGGCCCTTAATCGAGTGGGCTGGCTCACGATGGGCTTCTGTGGCCTGGCTGGCGCGCCCACCGTTGCTGCACGCTGGGCACTTGGCCCATGGCATGCCTGCTGGGGGCTGCCTGGGAATGCCTCCCATGCCCTGGGTCTGTTCGACGCGGCTCCCCTGGCTTGCTCGCTGGGCACTAAGTCGAGGGACAGGGACGAGGGGGCTGGCTCACGATGGGCGTCCGTGGCCTGGCTGGCGCGCCCACCGCTGCCGCATGCTGGGCACTAGGCCCATGCCGTGCCTGCTGGGGGCTGCCTGGGCATGCCTCCCGTGCCCAGGGTCCATGCGAAACGGCTCCCCTGGCTCGCTTCGCAGGGCACTTAGTCGAGGGACAGCGACGAGGGGGCTGGTTCACGGTGGGCGCCCTTGGCCCGGCTGGGGCACCCAGCGCTGCCGCACGCTGGGCAGTTGGCCCATGCCGTGCCTCCTGAGGGATGCCTGGGAATGCCTTCCGTGCCCAGGGTCTGTGCGACGTGGCTCCCCTGGCTCGCTCACTGGGCACTTAGTCGAGCAACAGGGACGAGGGGGCTGGCTCACGATGGGCTCCTGTGGCCTGGCTGGCGCGCCCACCACTGCCTCACGCTGGGCACCTGGTCCATGCCGTGCCTGCTGGGGGCTGCCTGGGCATGCCTCCCATGCCCAGGGTCTGTGCGACATGGCTCCCCTGGCTCGCTCGCTGGGCACTTAGTCGAGGGACAGGGACGAGGGGGCTGGCTCACGACGGGCTTCAGTGGCCTGGCTGGCGCGCCCACCGTTGCCGCACGCTGGGCACTTGGCCCATGCCGTGCCTGCTGGGGGTTGCCTGGGAATGCCTCCTGTGCCCCGGGTCTGTGCGACGCGGCTCCCCTGGCTCGCTCGCTGAGCACTTAGTCGAGGGACAGGGACGAGGGGGCTGGCTCACGATGGGCTTCAGTGGCCTGGCTGGCGCGCCCACCGTTGCCGCACGCTGGGCACTTGGCCCATGCCATGCCTGCTGGGGGTTGCGTGGGAATGCCTCCCGTGCCCCAGGTCTGTGCGACGCGGCTCCCATGGCTCGCTCGCTGGGCACTTAGACGAGGGACAGGGACGTGGGGGCTAGGTCGCGATGGGAGCCCGCGGCCTGCCTCGCGATGGGCGCCCGCAGCATGGCTGGCGCACCCACTGCAGCCGCACTCTGGGTGAGCAGCCCAAGCCGTGCCTGCTGGGGGATTCCTGGGTGTGGCACCCGTGCCCAGGGTCCATGCGACGCGGTCCCCCTGGCTCGCTCGCTGGGCACTTAGTCGTGGGACAGGGACGTGGGGGCTGGCTTGCAATGGGCGCCCGCCGCATGGCTGGCGTGCCCACCGCTGCCTCACACTGCAAGAGCAGCCCATGCCGTGCCTGCTGGGGGCTGCCTGGGCGTGCCACCCATGCCCAGGGTCTGTGCGACACGGCACAGCTGGCTCTCACGCTGGGCAGTCAGTCGAGGGGCAGGGACGAGGGGGCTGGCTAGCGATGGGCGCCCGCGGCCTGGCTGGCACGCCCACCGCTGCCGCACGCTGGGCGAGCAGCCCATGCCGTGCCTGCTGGGGGCTGCCTCGGCGTGCCACCCGTGCCCAGGGTCTGTGCGACATGGCTCCCCTGGCTTGCAGGCTTGGAAGTCAGTCCAGGGGCAGGGACGAGGGGACTGGCTCGCTATGGGCACCCGCGGCCTGCCTGGCGCCCCCACCGCTGCCGCACGCATGGCGAGCAGCCCATGCCGTGCCTGCTGGGGGCTGCCTGGGCATGCCACCCGTGCGCAGGGTCCGTGTGACATGGCACCCCTGGCTCGCACGCTGCGCAGTCAGTTGAGGGGCAGGGACGAGGGGGCTGGCTCGCGATGGGCGCCCGCGGCCTGGCTGGCGCGCCCACCGCGGCCGCACGCTGGCCGAGCAGCCCATGCCGTGCCTGCTGGGGGCTGCCTGGGCGCGCCACACGTGCCCAGGGTCTGTGCGACGTGGCACCCCTGGCTCTCACGCTGGGCAGTCAGTCGAGGGGAGGGACGAGGGGGCTGGCATGCGATGGGCGCCCGCGGACTGGCTGGTGCGCCCACCGCTTCCGCACGCTGGGGGAGCAGCCCATACCGTGCCTGCTGGGGGCTGCCTTGGCATGCTACCCATGCCCGGGGTCTGTGCGACATGGCACCCCTGGCTCGCACGCTGGGCCGTCAGTCGAGGGGCAGGGACGAGGGGGCTGTCTCGCGATGGGCGCTCGCGGCCTTGCTGGCGCACCCACTGCTGCCGCACACTGGGTGAGCAGCCCATGCCGTGCCTGCTGGGGGCTGGCGAGGTGTGCCACCCATGCCCAGGGTCCATGCAATGAGGCACCCCTGGCTCGCACGCTGGGCAGTCTGTCGAGGGGCAGGGACGAGGGGGCTGGCTCGCGATGGGCGCCCGAGGCCAGGCTGGCGCCCCGTCCACTGCCGCACGCTGGGGGAGCAGCCCATGCCATGCCTGCTGGGGGCTGCCTGGGCGTTCCACCCGTTCCCAGGGTCCGTGCAACGCGGCACCCCTGGCTCGCACGCTGGGCAGCCAGTCAAGGGGCAGGGACAAGGAAGCTGGCTCGCGATGGGCGCCCGCGGCCTGCCTGGCGCGCCCACCGCTGCCGCATGCTGGGTGAGCAGCCCATGCCGTGCCTGCTGGTGGCTGCCTGGGCATGCCACCCGTGCCCAGGGTCCGTGCGACGCAGAACCCCTGGCTCGAACGCTGGGCAGTCAGTCGAGGGGCAGGGACGAGGGGTCTTGCTCGCGATAGGCTCCCGCGGCCTGGCTGGCGCGCCCACTGCTGCCGCACGTTGGGCGAGCAGCCCTTGCCGTGCCTGCTGGGGGCTGCCTGGGCATGCCACCCAAGCCCAGGGTCCGTGCGACGTGGCCCCCCTGGCTCACTCGCTGGGCACTTAGTCGAGGGGCAGGGACGTGGGGGCTGGCTCGCGATGGGCGCCCGCAGCCTGGCTGGCGCGCCCACCGCTGCCTCATGATGGGTTAGCAGCCCAAGTCCTGCCTGCTGGGGGCTTCCTGGGTGTGCCACCCATGCCCAGGGTCCGTGCGACACGGCACCCCTGGCTCGCACGCTGGGCAGTCAATCGAGGGGCAGGAACGAGGGGGCTGGCTCGCGATGGGCGCCCGCGGCCTGGCTGGCGCGCCCACTGCTGCCGCACGCTGGGCGAGCAGCCCATGCTGTGCCTGCAGGGGGCTCCCTGGGCATGCCTCCCATGCCTGGGGTCCATCTGACGCGGCCCCCCTGGCTCGCTCGCTGAGCACTTAGTCGAGGGACAGGGACGAAGGGGCTTGCAAGCGATGGGCGCCTGTGGCCTGGCTGGCGCGCCCACCGCTGCAGCACGCACGGCACCTTGCCCATGCCGTACCCGCTGGGGGCTACCAGGGCATGCCTCCCATGCCCATGGTCCATGCGACGTGGCTCCCCTGGCTCGCACACTGGGCACTTAGTCCAGGGAAAGGGACGAGGGGGCTGGCTCGAGATGGGCACCTGTGGCCTCGCTGGCACGCCCACCACTGCTGCACGCTGGGTGAGCAGATGATTCCGTGCCTGCTGGGGGATGCCTGGGCGTGCCACCCATGCCCAGGGTCCATGCGACGCGGCCCCCCTGGCTCGTTCACTGGGCACTAAGTCGAGGGACAGGGACGTGGGGGCTGGCTCGCGATGGTCGCCCGCGGCCTGGCTGGCGCGCCCAATGCTGCTGTACGCCTGGCGAGCAGCCCATGCCGTGCCTTCTGGGGGCTGACAGGGTGTCGCACTCGTGCCAAGGGTCCGTGCGATGCGGCACCCCTTGCTCACACGCTGGGCAGTCAGTCGAGGGGCAGGGACGAGGGGGCTGGCTCGCGATGGGCGCCCGCGGCCTGGCTGGCGCGCCCACCGCTGCCGCACGCTGGGCAAGCAGCCCATGCCGTGCCTGCTGGGGGCTGCCTTGGCATGCCACTCATGCCCAGGGTCTGTGCGACGTGGCCCCCCTTGCTCGCTCGCTGAGCAATTAGTCGATGGACAGGGACGTGCGGGCTGGCTCGCGATGGGCACCCGCGGCCTGGCTGGCGCGCCAACCGCTGCCGCACGCTGGGTGAGTAGCCCATGCCGTGCCTGCTGGAGGCTGCCTGGGCGTTTCACTCGTGCCCAGGGTCCGTGCGACACGGCACCCCTGGCTCGCACGCTGGGCAGTCAATCGAGGGGCAGGAACGAGGGGGCTGGCTCGCGATGGGCGCCCGCGGCCTGGCTGGCGCGCCCACTGCTGCCGCACGCTGGGCGAGCAGCCCATGCTGTGCCTGCAGGGGGCTCCCTGGGCATGCCTCCCATGCCTGGGGTCCATCTGACGCGGCCCCCCTGGCTCGCTCGCTGAGCACTTAGTCGAGGGACAGGGACGAAGGGGCTTGCAAGCGATGGGCGCCTGTGGCCTGGCTGGCGCGCCCACCGCTGCAGCACGCACGGCACCTTGCCCATGCCGTACCCGCTGGGGGCTACCAGGGCATGCCTCCCATGCCCATGGTCCATGCGACGTGGCTCCCCTGGCTCGCTCACTGGGCACTTAGTCCAGGGAAAGGGACGAGGGGGCTGGCTCGAGATGGGCACCTGTGGCCTCGCTGGCACGCCCACCACTGCTGCACGCTGGGTGAGCAGATGATTCCGTGCCTGCTGGAGGCTGCCTGGGCGTGCCACCAGTGCCCAGGGTCCGTGCGACGCGGCCCCCCTGGCTCGTTCGCTGGGCACTAAGTCGAGGGACAGGAACGTGGGGGCTTGCTCGTGATCGGCGCCGGTGGCCTTGCTGCCGAGCCCACCGCTGTCGCACGCTACGCGAGCAGCCCATGCCGTACCTTCTGGGGGCTGCCTGGGCATGCCACTCATGCCCAGGGTCCATGCGACGCGGCGCCCCTGGCTCGATCGCTGGGCACTTAGTCGACGGACAGGGACGTGGGGGCTGGCTTGCGATGGGCGCCCGCGGCCTGGCTGGTGCGCCCACCGCTGCCGTACGCTGGGCGAGAAGCCCATGCCGTGCCTGCTGGAGGCTGCCTGGGTGTGCCAACCGTGCCCAGGGTCTGTGCGACGTGGCTCCCCTGGCTCGCTCACTGGGCACTTAGTGGAGGGACAGGGACGTGTGGGCAGGCTCGCGATGGGCATGGCACTCATGCCAAGGGTCCGTGCGACGCCGCACCCCTCGCTCGCACGCTGGGCAGTCAGTCGAGGGACAGGGATGAGGGGGCTGGCTAGTGATGGGCGCCCGCGGCCTGGCTGGCGTGCCCACCGCTGCCGCACGCTTGGCAAGCAGCCCATGCCGTGCCTGGTGGGGGCTGCCTGGGCGTGCCACTCGTGCCCAGGGTCCGTGCGACGTGGCTCCCCTGGCTCGCTCGCTGAGCAATTAGTCGATGGACAGGGACGTGCGGGCTGGCTCGCGATGGGCACCCGCGGCCTGGCTGGCGCGCCAACCGCTGCCGCACGCTGAAAGAGCAGCCCATGCCGTGCCGGCTGGGGGCTGCCTTGGTGTGCCACCAGTGCCCAGGGTCCATGTGACGCTGCCCCCCAGGCTCGCTCGCTGGGCCCTTAGTCGAGGGACAGGGACGTGGGGGCTGGCTCTCGATGGGCGCCCGTGGCCTGGCTGGCGCGCCCACCGCTGCCGCACGCTGGGCGAGCAGCCCAGGCCGCCCCTGCTGGGGGCTGCCTGAACGTGCCATCCGTGCCTAGGGTCCGTGCGACGCGGCCTGGCTGGCTCGGTTGCTCAGCACTTAGTCGAGGGACAGGGACGTGGGGGCTGGCTCGTGATGGGCGCCCGCGGCCTTGCTGGCTCGCCAACCGCTGCTGCATGCTGAGTGAGCAGCCCATGCTGTACCTGTTGGGGGCTTCCTGGGCGTGCCACAAGTGCGCAGGGTTTGTGCCACACTGCCCCCCTGACTCGCTTGCTGGGCACTTAGTCGAGGGACAGGGACATGGGGGCTGGCTCGCGATGGGCGCCCACGGCCTTGCTGGCGTGCCCACCGCTGCCGCACGCTGGGCGAGTGGCCCATGCCATGCCTGCTGGGGGCTGCCTGGGCATGCCACCTGAGCCCAGGGTCAATGCGACACGGCGCCCCTGGCTCGATCGCTGGGCAGTTTGTCGAGGGACAGGGACGTGGGGGCTGGCTCGCGATGGGGGCTGGCCCGCGGCCTGGCTGGCGCGTCCAACGCTGCTGCACGCCTGGAGAGCAGCCCATGCTGTGCCTTCTGGGGGCTGACTGGGCGTGGCACTCAGGCCAAGGGTCCATGCGACGCGGCACCCCTCGCTCGCACGATGGGAGTCAGTCGAGGGGCAGGGACGAGGGGGCTGGCTCGCGATGGGCGCCCGCGGCCTGGCTGCCGTGCCCACCGCTGCCGCACGCTGGGCAAGCAGCCCATGCCGCACCCTGGGCATGCCACTCATGCCCAGGGTCCATGCGACTTGGCTCCCCTGGCTCGCTCGCTGGGAAATTAGTCGATGGACAGGGACGTGCGGGCTGGCTCGCGATGGGCACCCGCGGCCTGGCTGGCGTGCCCACCGCTGCCGCACGCTTGGCAAGCAGCCCATGCCGTGCCTGGTGGGGGCTGCCTGGGCGTGCCACTCGTGCCCAGGGTCCATGCGACGCGGCTCCCCTGGCTCGGTCGCTGGGCACTTAGTCGAGGGACAGGGACGTGGGGGCTGGCTCGCGATGGGCGCCCGCGGCCTGGCTGGCGCGCCGAACGCTGCTGCATGCCTGGCAAGCAGCCCATGCTGTGCCTTCTGGGGGCTGACTGGGTGTGGCACTCGTGCCAAGGGTCCGTGCGACACGGCACCCCTCGCTCACACGCTGGGCAGTCAGTCGAGGGGCAGGGACGAGGGGGCTGGCTCGCGATGGGCGCCCGCGGCCTGGCTTGCGCGCCCACCGCTGCCGCACGCTGGGCGAGCAGCCCATGCCGTGCCTTCTGGGGGCTGACTGGGTGTGGCACTCACGCCAAGGGTCCATGCGACGTGGCTCCCCTGGCTCGATCGCTGGCCACTTAGTCGAGGGACAAGGACGTGCGGGCTGGCTCGCGATGGGCACCCGCGGACTGGCTGGCGCGCCCACCGCTGCAGCGCGCTGGGCGAGCAGACAATGCCGTACCTGCTGGGGGCTGCTGGGGCGTGCCACCCGTGCGCAGGGTCCGTGCTACACGGCCCCCCTGGCTCGCTCGCTGGGCACTTAGTCGAGGGACAGGGTCGTGTGGGCTGGCTCGCGATGGGCGCCCGCGGCCTGGCTGGCGCGCCCACCGCTGCCACAAGCTGGGTGAGCAGCCCATGCCGTGCCTGCAGGAGGCTGCCTGGGCGTGCCAACTGTGCCCAGGGTCTGTGCGACATGGCTCCCCTGGCTCACTCACTGGGCACTTAGTCGAGGGACAGGGACGAGGGGGCTGGCTCGCGATGGGTGCCTGTGGCCTCGCTGGCACGCCCACCGCTGACGCACGCTGGGCACTTGGCCTATGCCGTTCCTGCTGGGTGCTGCCGGGGCATGCCTCCCGTGCCCAGGGTCCGTGCGACGCGGCTCCCCTGGCTCACTCTCTGGGCGCTTAGTCTAGGGACAGGGACGTGGGGGCTGGCTCGCGATGGGCGCCCGCGGCCTGGCTGGTGCGCCCACCGCTGCTGCATGCCTGGCGAGCAGCCCATGCCATGCCTTCTGGGGGCTGACTGGGTGTGGCACTCGTGCCAAGGGTCCGTGCGACGCGGTACCCCTCGCTCGCACGCTGGGCAGTCAGTCGAGGGGCAGGGACGAGGGGGCTGGCTCGCGATGGGCGCCCGCGGCTTGTCTGGCGTGCCCACCGCTGCCACAAACTGGGCAAGCAGCCCATGCCGTGCCTGCTGGGGGCTGCCTGGGTGTGCCACTCGTGCCCAGGGTCCGTGCGATGTGGCCCCCCAGGCTCGCTCGCTGAGGAATTAGTCGATGGACAGGGACGTGCTGGCTGGCTCGCGATGGGCACCCGCGGCCTGGCTGGTGCACTAACCGCTGCTGCACGCTGAGTGAGCAGCCCATGCCTTGCCTGCTGGGGGCTGCCTGGGTGTGCCACCAGTGCCCAGGGTCTGTGCGACGCTGCTCCCCAGGCTCGCTCGCTGGGCACTTAGTCGAGGGACAGGGACGTTGGGGCTGGCTCGCGATGGGCGCCCGTGGCCTGGCTGGCGCGCCCACCGCTGCCGCACGCTGGGTGAGCAACCCATGCCGTACCTGCTGGGGGCTGCCTGAACGTGCCATCCGTGCTTAGGGTCCGTGTGACGCGGCCTGGCTGGCTCGGTCGCTCAGCACTTTGTCGAGGGACAGGGACGAGGGGGCTGGCTCGTGATGGGCGCCCGCGGCCTTGCTGGCGCGCCGACCGCTGCTGCACGCTGAGTGAGCAGCCCATGCCGTACCTGCTGGGGGCTGCCTGGGCGTGCCACCAGTGCCCAGGGTCCATCTGACGCTGCCCCCCTGGCTCGCTCGCTGGGCACTTAGTCGAGGGACAGGGACATGGGGGCTGGCTCGCGATGGGCGCCCACGGCCTTGCTGGCGTGCCCACTGCTGCCGCACGCTGGGCGAGCAGTCCATGCCGTGCCTGCTGGGGGCTGCCTGGGCGTGCCACCTGTGCCCAGGGTCCATGAGACGCGGCTCCCCTGGCTCGATCACTGGGCACTTAGTCGAGGGACAGGGACAGGGGGGCTGGCTCGCGACGGGTGCCCGCGGCCTTGCTGGCGCGCCCACCGCTGCCGCACGCTGGGTGAGCAGATGATTCAATGCCTGCTGGAGGCTGCCTGGGCGTGCCACCAGTGCCCAGGGTCCGTGCGACGCGGCCCCCCTGGCTCGTTCGCTGGGCACTAAGTCGAGGGACAGGGACGTGGGGGCTTGCTCGTTATCGGCGCCGGTGGCCTTGCTGCCGAGCCCACCGCTGTTGCACGCTAGGTGAGCAGCCCATGCCGTACCTTCTGGGGGCTGCCTGGGCGTACCACTCATGCCCAGGGTCCATGCGATGCGGCCCCCCTTGCTAGCTCGCTGAGCAATTAGTCGAGGGACAGGGACGTGCGGGCTGGCTCGCGATGGGCACCCGCAGCCCGGCTGTCGCACCAACCGCTGCCGCATGCTGAGTTAGCAGCCCATGCCGTGCCTGCTGGGGGATGCCTGGGCGTGCCACCCATGCCCAGGGTCCATGCGACGCGGCCCCCCTGGCTCGTTCACTGGGCACTAAGTCGAGGGACAGGGACGTGGGGGCTGGCTCGCGATGGTCGCCCGCGGCCTGGCTGGCGCGCCCAATGCTGCTGTACGCCTGGCGAGCAGCCCATGCCATGCCTTCTGGGGGCTGACAGGGTGTCGCACTCGTGCCAAGGGTCCGTGCGATGCGGCACCCCTTGCTCACACGCTGGGCAGTCAGTCGAGGGGCAGGGACGAGGGGGCTGGCTCGCGATGGGCGCCCGCGGCCTGGCTGGCGCGCCCACCGCTGTCGCACGCTGGGCAAGCAGCCCATGCCGTGCCTGCTGGGGGCTGCCTGGGCATGCCACTCATTCCCAGGGTCCATGCGATGCGGCCCCCCTGGCTAGCTCGCTGAGCAATTAGTCGAGGGACAGGGACGTGCAGGCTGGCTCGCGATAGTCACCTGCGGCCCGGCTGTCGCACCAACCGCTGCCGCATGCTGAGTGAGCAGCCCATGCCATGCCTGCTGGGGGCTGCCTGGGCATGCCACCAGTGCCCAGGGTCTGTGCTACGCTGCCCCCCTGGCTCGCTCGCTGGGCACTTAGTCGAGGGACAGGGACGTGGGGGTTGGCTCGCGATGGGCCCCAGTGGCCTGGCTGGCGCGCCCACCGCTGCAGCATGCTGGGCAAGCAGCCCATGCCGTGCCAGCTTGGGGCTGCCTGAACATGCCATCCGTGCCTAGGGTCCATGCGACGCGGCCCCCCTGGCTCGGTCGCTGAGCACTTAGTCGAGGGACAAGGACAAGGGGGCTTGCTCGCGATGGGCGCCTGTGGCCTGGCTGGGTACTTGGCCCATGCCGTGCCTGCTGGTGGCTTCCTGGGCATGCCTCCCATGCCCAGAGTCCGTGCGATGCAGCTCCCCTGTCTCGCTCACTGGGCACTTAGTCGAGGGACAGGGACGACAGGGATGGCTCGCGATGGGCGCCTGTGGCCTCGCTGGCGCGCCGACCACTGCCGCACGCTGTGCACTTGGCCCATGCCGTGCCTGCTAGGGGCTGCCAGGGCATGCCTCCCATAACCTGGGTCTGTGCGACGTGGCTCGCCTGGCTCGCTCACTGGGCACTTAGTCGAGGGACAGGGACGAGGGGGCTGGCTGGCGATGGGCGCCTGTGGCCTCGCTGGCGCGCCAACCGCTGCCGCACGCTGGGCACTTGGCCCATGCCGTTCCTGCAATGGGCTGCCGGGGCATGCCTCCTGTGCCCAGGGTCCGTTCGATGCGGCTCCCCTGGCTTGCTCGCTGGGTACTTAGTCGAGGGACAGGGACGAGGGTGCTGGCTCGCGACGGGCGCCTGTGGCCTCGCTGGCACGCCCACCGCTGCCGCGTGCTGGGCACTTGGCCCATGCCATGACTGCTGGGGGCTTCCTGGGCTTGCCTCCCGTGTGCAGGGTCCATGTGAAGCGGCTTCCCTGGCTCGCTCGCTGGGCAGTCGAGGGACAGGGATGAGGGGCCTGGCTCGCGATGGGCGCCTGTGGCCTGGCCGGCGCTCCCACCGCTTCCACACGCTGGGCACTTGGCCCATGCCGTGCCTGCTGGGGGCTGCCTGGGCATGCCTCCTGTGCCCAGGGTCCATGCAACGCGGCTCCCCTGGCTCACTCGCTGGGCACTTAGTCGAGGGACAGGGACGAGGGTGCTGGCTCGCGATGGGGGCCTGTGGCCTGGCTGGCGCGCCCGCCACTGCCGCTCGCTGGGCGGTTGGCCCATGCTGTGCCTGCTAGGGGCTGCCGGGGTATGCCTGCCATGCCCAGGGTCCGTGCAACATGGCTCCCCTGGCTCGCTCACTGGGCACTTAGTCGAGGGACAGGGACGAGGGGGCTGGCTCGCGATGGGCTCCCTCGGCCTGGCTGGCGCGCTCCCCGCTGCTGCACGCTGGGCAAGTAGCCCATGCTATGCTGGCTGGAGGCTGCCTGGGCATGCCAATCGTGCCCAGGGTCCATGCAACGCGGCCCCCCTGGCTCGCTCGCTGGGCACTTAGTCGAGGAATAGGGATGAGGGGGCTGGCTCGCGATGGGTGCCTGTGGAAGGGCTGGCGCACCCTCCTGTGCCGCCCGCTTGGCACATGGCCCATGCCGTTCCTGCTGGGGGCTGCTGGGACATGTCTCCCATGGCCAGAGTCCATGGGATGCAGCTCCCCTGGCTCACTCGCAGGGCACTTAGTCGAGAGACAGGGACGAGGGGGCTGGCTCGCGATGGGCTCCTGTGGCCTGGCTGGCGCTCCCTCCTCTGCTGCACACTGGGCAATTGGCCCATGCTGCGCCATCTGGGGGACTCCTGGGCGTGCCACCCGTTCCCAAGGTCCGTGCAACACGGCCCCCCTGGCTCGTTCGCTGGGCACTACATCGAGGGACAGGGACGTGGGGGCTGGCTCGCGATGGGCGCCTGCGGCCTGGCTGGCGCGCCCACCGCTACCGTAAGCTGGGTGAGCAGCCCATGCCATGGCTCCTGGGGGCTGCATGGGCATGCCACTCGCGCCCAGGGTCCATCCGACAAGGCCCCCCTGGCTCGCTCGCTTAGCACTTAGTCGAGGGACACGGACGTGGACGTGGGGGCTTGCTCGCGATGGGCGCCCGCGGCCTGACTGGTGCGCCCACCGCTGCCGCATGCTGGGTGAGCAGCCCATGCCGTGCCTGCAGGGGGCTCCCTTGGCATGCCTCCCATGCCTGGGGTCCATCTGACGCGGTCCCCCAGGCTCACTCGCTGAGCACTTAGTCGAGGGACAGGGACGAGGGGGCTTGCAAGCGATGGGCGCCTGTGGCCTGGCTGGCGCGCCCACCGCTGCAGTACGCACGGCACATGGCCCATGCCGTACCTGCTGGGGGCTACCAGGGCATGCCTCCCATGCCCAGGGTCCATGCGACGCGGCTCCCCTGGCTCGCTCACTGGGCACTTAGTCCAGGGACAGGGACGAGGGGGCTGGCTCGAGATGGGCACCTGTGGCCTTGCTCGCGCGCCCTCCTCTGCCACACGCTGGGCACTTGGCCAATGCCATGCCTGCTGGGGGCTGCCAGGGCATGCCTTCCGTGCCCAGGGTCCATCCGACGCGGCTCCCCTGGCTTGCTCACTGGGCACTTAGTCGAGGGACAGGGACGAGGGGGCTGGCTCGCGATGGGCGCCGGTGACCTGGCTGGCGTGCCCACCACTGCTGCTCAATGGGCACTAGGCCCATGCTGCACCTGCTAGGGGATGCTGGGGCATGCCTCCCGTGCCATGGGTCCGTGCGACACGGCTCCCCTGGCTAGCTCACTGGGCACTTAGTCAAAGGACAGGGATGAGGGGGCTGGCTCGTGATGGGCTCCCGCGGCCTTCCTGGCGCGCTCACCGCTGCTGCACGCTGGGCGAGCAGCCCATGCTGTGCCTGCTGGAGGATGCCTGGGCGTGCCAACCGTGCCCAGGGTCCATGCAACGCGGCCCCCCTGGCTCACTCGCTGGGCACTTAGTCAAGGGACAGGGACGAGGGGGCTGTCTCGCGATGGGCGCCTGTGGCCTGGCTGGCGCACCCTCCTCTGCCGCCCGCTGGGCACTTGGCCCATGCCATGCCTGCTGGGGGCTGCCTGGACATGCCTCCCATGGCCAGAGTCCAAGGGACGCGGCTCGCCTGGCTCGCTCGCTGGGCACTTAGTCAAGGGACAGGGACGAGGGGGCTGGCTCGCGATGGGCGCCCGTGGCCTGGCTGGCGTGCCCACCTCTACCGCACGCTGGGCACTTGGCCCATGCTGTGCCTGCTTGGGGCTACCTGGGCATGTCTCCCATGCCCAGGGTCCATGCGATGCGGCTCCTCTGGCTCGCTCGCTGGGCACTTAGTCGAGAGACAGGGACGAGTGGGCTGGCTCGCGATGGGCGCCTGTGACCTGGCTGGCGCGCTTACCGCAGCCGCACGTTCGGCACTTGGCCCATGCCGGGACTGCTGGGGGCTTCCGGGGCATGCCTCTCACACCCAGGGTCCATGTGACACGGCTCACCTGGCTCGCTCGCTGGGCACTTAGTCGAGGTACAAGGACGAGGGGGCTGGCTCGTGATGGGCGCCTGTGGCCTCGCTGGCACGCCCAACGCTGCCGCACGCTAGGCACTTGGCCCATCCGATGCCTGCTGGGGGCTGCCAAGGAGTGCCTCCCATTCCAAGGGTCCGTGCGACGTAGCTCCCCTGGCTCGCTCGCTGGGCACTTAGTCGAGGGGCAGGGACGAGGGGGCTGGTCGCGATGGATGCCAGTGGCCTGGCTGGCGAGCTCACTGCTGCCGCACGCTCGGCAGTTGGCCCAAGCGGTACCTGCTGGGGGCTGCTGGGGCATCCCTCCCACGCCCAGGTTCCATGCGACGCGGCTGTCCTGGCTCACCCGCTGGGCACTTAGTCTAGGGACAGGGACAAGGGGGCTGGCTCGCTATGGGCGCCTGTGGCCTCGCTGGCATGCCCACCGCTGCTGCGTGCTGGGCACTTGGCCCATGCCATGCCTGCTGGGGGCTGCCGGTCCATGCCTCCCATGCCCAGGGTCCATGCGACGCGGCTCCCCTGGCTCGCTCGCTGGGTACTTCGTCGAGGGACAGGGACGAGGGGGCTGGCTCGCGATGGGCGCCTGTGGCCTGCCTGGTGCGCCCGCCGCTGCCGCACGCTGGGCACTTGGCCCATGCCTTGCCTGCTGGGGGCTGCCTGGGCATGCCTCCCGTTCCCAGGGTCCGCGCCATGTGGCTCCCCTGGCTCGCTCGCTGGGCAATTAGTTGAGGGACAGGGACGAGGGGGCTGCCTCGCAATGGGCGCCTGTGGCCTCGCTTGCACGCCCACTGCTGCCGCACGCTGGGCACTTCGCCCATGACGTGCCTGCTGGGGGCTGCCGGGCCATGCCTCCCGTGCCCAGGGTCCACGCAACGCGGCTCCCCTCGCTCGCTCGCTGGGCACTTAGTCGAGGGACAGGGACGAGGGGGCTGGCTCGTGATGGGCGCCTGTGGCCTGGCTGGTGCGCACACCGCTGCCGCATGCTGGGCACTTGGCCCATGCCGTACCTTCTGGGGGCTGCCAGGGCATGCCTTCTGTTCTCAGGGTCCATGTGACGCGGCTTCCCTGGCTCGCTCGCTGGGCACTTAGTCCAGGGACGAGGGGGCCGGCTCGCGATGGGCGCTTGTGGCCTGGCTGGCGCCCCCACCGCTGCCGCATGCTGGGCACTTGGCCCAGGCTGAGCCTGCTGGGGCTGCCGGGGCATGCCTCCCGTGCCCAGGGTCCATGCAACGCGGATCCACTGGCTCGGTCGCTGGGCACTTTGTCGAGGGACAGGGAAGAGGGGGCTGGCTCGCGATGGGCGCCTGTGGCCTGGCTGGCGCGCCCACCGCTGCCGCACGCTCGGCACTTGGCCCATGCCGTGCCTGCGGGTGGCTGCCAGGGCATGCCTCCCACACCCATGGTCCGTGCGACGCGGCTCCCCTGGCTCGCTCGCTGGGCACTTAGTCGAGGGACAGGGACGAGGGGGCTGGCTCGCGATGGGCGCCTGTGGACTGGCTGGAGCGCCCACCGCTGCCGCTCACTGGGCACTTGGCCCATGCCATGCCTGCTGGGGGCTGCCTGGGCATGCATCCCATGCCCAGGGTCCGTGCAACTGGGCTCCCCTGGCTCACTCGCTGGGCACTTAGTCGAGTGACAGCGACGAGGGGGCTGGCTCGCGATGGGCGCCTGTGGCCTGGCTGGCGCGCCCACCGCTGCTGCAGGCTCGGCACTTGGCCCATGCCGTGCCTGCTGGTGGCTGCCAGGGAATGCCTCCAACGCCCATGGTCCGTGCGACGCGGCTCCCCTGGCTCGCTCGCTGAGCACTTAGTCGAGGGACAGGGACGAGGGGGCTGGCTGCGATGGGCGCCTGTGGACTGGCTGGCGCGCCCACCGCTGCCGCACACTGGGCACTTGGCCCATGCTGTGCCTGCTGGGGGCTGCCTGGGCATGCATCCCATGCCCAGGGTCCGTGCAACAGGGCTGCCCTGGCTCACTCCCTGGGCACTTAGTCGACTGACAGCGACGAGGAGGCTGGCTCGCGATTGGCGCCTGTGGCCTGGCCGGCGCGCCCACCGCTTCCACACGCTGGGCACTTGGCCCATGCCATGCCTGCTGGGGGCTGCCTGGTCATGCCTCCGATGCCCAGGGTCCATGACACACGGCTCCCCTGGCTCACTCGCTGGGCACTTAGTCGAGGGACAGGGACGAGGCGGCTGGCTCACGATGGGCTCCCGTGGCCTGGCTGGCGCGCCCAGCTCTACCGCATGCTGGGCACTTGGCCCATGCCGTGCCTGCTGGGGGTTGCCTGGGCATGCCTCCCGTGCCCAGGGTCGTTGACACGCAGCTCCCCTGGCTCGGTCGCTGGGCACTTAGTCGAGGGACAGGGACGAGGGGGATGGCTCGCGATGGGCGCCCGTGGCCTGGCTGGCGCGCCCAGCTCTACCGCATGCTGGGCCCTTGGCCCATGCCGTGCCTGCTGGGGGCTGCCTGGGCATGCCTCCCATGCCCACAGTCCATGCGACACGGCTACCCTGGCTCGCTTGCTCGGCACTTAGTCGAGGGACAGGGACGAGGGGGCTGGCTCGCGATGGGCGCCTGTGGTCCGGCTGGCGCGCCCTCCTCTGCCTCACGCTGGTTGCTTGGCCCATCCTGTGCCATCTGGGGGCTTCCTGGGTGTGGCACCCGTTCCCATGGTCAGTGCAACGCGGCCCCCCCTGGCTCGCTCGCTGGGCACTACGTCGAGGGACAGGGACGAGGGGTCTGGCTCGCGATGGGCGCCTGTGGCCTGCCTGGTACGCCCACCACTGCCGCACGCTGGGCACTTGGCCCATGCCTTGCCTGCTGGGTGCTGCCTGGGCATGCCTCCCATTCCCAGGGTCCATGCCATGTGGCTCCCCTGGCTCGATCGCTCGGCAATTAGTTGAGGGACAGGGACGAGGGGGCTGCCTCGCAATGGGCGCCTGTGGCCTCGCTTGCACGCCCACTGCTGCCGCGCGTTGGGCTCTTGGCCCATGCCATGCCTGCTTGGGGCTGCCGGGCCATGCATCCCATGCCCAGGGTCCATGCAACGCGGCACCCCTCGCTTGCTCGCTGGGCACTTAGTCGAGCGACAGGGACGAGGGGGCTGGCTCGTGATGGGCGACTGTGGCCTGGCTGGTGCGCACACCGCTGCCGCATGCTGGGCACTTGGCCCATGCCGTACCTTCCGGGGGCTGCCAGGGCATGCCTTCTGTTCTCAGGGTCCATGTGACACGGCTTCCCTGGCTCGCTCGCTGGGCACTTAGTCCAGGGACGAGGGGGCTGGCTCGCGATGGGCGCTTGTGGCCTGGCTGGCGCGCCCACCACTGCCGCACGCTGGGCACTTGGCCCATGCTGTGCCTGCTGGGGGCTGCCAGGGCATGCCTCCCGTGCCCAGGGTCTGTGCAACGTGGATCCACTGGCTCGCTCGCTTGGCACATTGTCGAGGGACAGGGAAGAGGGGGCTGGCTCGCGATGGGCGCCTGTGGCCTGGCTGGCGCACCCACCGCTGCCGCACGCTCGGCACTTGGCCAATGCCGTGCCTGCTGGTGGTTGCCAGGGCATGCCTCCTACGCCCATGGTCCATGCGGCGCGGCTCCCCTGGCTCGCTCGCTGGGCACTTAGTCGAGGGACAGCGACGAGGGGGCTGGCTCGCGATTGGCGCCTGTGGACTGGCTGGTGCGCCCACCGCTGCCGCACACTGGGCACTTGGCCCATGCAGTGCCTGCTGGGGACTGCCTGGGCATGCATCCCATGCCCAGGGTCCATGCAACAGGGCTCCCCTGGCTCACTCCCTGGGCACTTAGTCGAGTGACAGCGACGAGGGGGCTGGCTCGCGATGGGCGCCTGTGGCCTGGCCAGCGCGCCCACCGCTTCCACACGCTGGGCACTTGGCCCATGCCGTGCCTGCTGGGGGCTGCCTGGGCATGCCTCCCGTGCCCAGGGTCCATGACACCCAGCTCCCCTGGCTCGGTCGCTGGGCACTTAGTCGAGGGACAGGGACGAGGGGGCTGGCTCGCGATGGGCGCCTGTGGCCTGGCTGGCGTGCCCACCTCTACCGCACGCTGGGCACTTGGCCCATGCCTTGCCTGCTGGGGGCTGCCTGGGCATGCCTCCCATTCCCAAGGTCCGTGCCATGAGGCTCCCCTGGATCGCTCGCTGGGCAATTAGTGCAGGGACAGGGACGAGGGGGCTGCCTCGCAATGGGCGCCTGTGGCCTCGCTTGCACGCCCACTGCTGCCGCGCGCTGGGCACTTGGCCCATGCCATGCCTGCTGGGGGCTGCTGGGCCATGCATCCCATGCCCAGGGTCCATGCAACGCGGCTCCCCTCGCTCGCTCGCTGGGTACTTAGTCGAGGGACAGGGACGAGGGGGCTGGCTCGTCATGGGCGCCTGTGGCCTGGCTGGTGCGCACACCGCTGCCGCATGCTGGGCACTTGGCCCATGCCGTACCTTCTGGGGGCTGCCAGGGCTTGCCTTCTGCTCTCAGGGTCCATGTGACGTGGCTTCCCTGGCTCGCTCGCTGGGCACTTAGTCCAGGGACGAGGGGGCTGGCTCGCGATGGGCGCTTGTGGCCTGGCTGGCACCCCCACCGCTGCCGCATGCTGGGCACTTGGCCTAGGCTGTGCCTGCTGGGGCTGCCGGGGCATGCCTCCCGTGCCCAGGGTCCGTGCAACGCGGATCCACTGGCTCGGTCGCTGGGCACTTTGTCGAGGGACAGGGAAGAGGGGGCTGGCTCGCGATGGGCGCCTGTGGCCTGGCTGGCGCGCCCACCGCTGCCGCACGCTCGGCACTTGGCCCATGCCGTGCCTGCTGGTGGCTGCCAGGGCATGCCTCCCACGCCCATGGTCCATGCGACGCGGCTCCCCTGGTTCGCTCGCTGGGCACTTAGTCGAGGGACAGGGACGAGGGGGCTGGCTTGCGATGGGCGCCTGTGGACTGGCTGGCGCGCCCACCGCTGCCGCACACTGGGCACTTGGCCCAAGCCGTGCCTGCTGGGGGCTGCCTTGGTATGCATCCCATGCCCAAGGTCTGTGCAACAGGGCTCCCCTGGCTCACTCGCTGGGCACTTAGTCGAGTGACAGCGACGAGGGTGCTGGCTCGCGATGGGCGCCTGTGGCCTGGCTGGCGCGCCCACCGCTGCCTCACGCTCGGCACTTGGCCCATGCCGTGCCTGCTGGTGGCTGCCGGGGCATGCCTCCTATGCCCATGGTCCATGCGACCCGGCTCCCCTGGCTCGCTCGCTGGGCACTTAGTCGAGGGACAGGGACGAGGGGGCTGGCTCGCGATGGGCGCCTGTGGACTGGCTGGCGCGCCCACCGCTGCCACACACTGGGCACTTGGCCCGCGCCGTGCCTGCTGGTGGCTCCCTGGGCATGCATCCCATGCCTAGGGTCCATGCAACAGGGCTCCCCTGGCTCACTCGCTGGGCACTTAGTCGAGTGACAGCGACGATGGGGCTGGCTCGCGATGGGCGCCTGTGGCCTGGCCGGCGCGCCCACCGCTTCCACACGCTGGGCACTTGGCCCATGCCCTACCTGCTGGGGGCTGCCTGGGCATGCCTCCCATGCCCTGGGTCCATGACACGCGGCTCCCCTGGCTCGGTCGCTGGGCACTTTGTCGAGGGACAGGGAAGAGGGGGCTGGCTCGCGATGGGCGCCTGTGGCCTGGCTGGCGCGCCCACCGCTGCCGCACGCTTGGCACTTGGCCCATGCCGTGCCTGCTGGTGGCTGCCAGGGCATGCCTCCCACGCCCATGGTCCATGCGACGCGGCTCCCCTGGCTCGCTCGCTGGGCACTTGGTCGAGCGACAGGGACGAGGGGGCTGGCTCGCGATGGGCGCCTGTGGACTGGCTGGCGCGCCCACCGCTGCCGCACACTGGGCACTTGGCCCAAGCCGTGCCTGCTGGGGGCTGCCTGGGTATGCATCGCATTCCCAGGGTGTGTGCAACAGGGCTCCCCTGGCTCACTCGCTGGGCACTTAGTCGAGTGACAGCGACGAGGGTGCTGGCTCGCGATGGGCGCCTGTGGCCTGGCTGGCGCGCCCACCGCAGCCTCACGCTCGGCACTTGGCCCATGCCGTATCTGCTGGTGGCTGCCGGGGCATGCCTCCCACGCCCATGGTCCATGCGACGCGGCTCCCCTGGTTCGCTCGCTGGGCACTTAGTCGAGGGACAGGGACGAGGGGGCTGGCTCGCGATGGGCGCCTGTGGACTGGCTGGCGCGCCCACCGCTGCCACACACTGGGCACTTGGCCCACGCCATGCCTGCTGGGGGCTCCCTGGGCATGCATCCCATGCCTAGGGTCCATGCAACAGGGCTCCCCTGGCTCACTCGCTGGGCACTTAGTGGAGTGACAGCGACGAGGGGGCTGGCTCGCGATGGGCGCCTGTGGCCTTGCCGGCGCGCCCACCGTTTCCACACGCTGGGCACTTGGCCCATGCCCTACCTGCTGGGGGCTGCCTGGGCATGCCTCCCATGCCCTGGGTCCATGACACGCGGCTCCCCTGGCTCACTTGCTGGGCACTTAGTCGATTGACAGGGACGAGGGGGCTGGCTCGTGATGGGCGCCTGTGGCCTGGCTGGCGCGCCCACCACTGCCGCTCGCTGGGCACTTTGCCCATGCTGTGCCTGCTAGGGGCTGCCGGGGCATGCCTCCCATGCCCAGGGTCTGTGCGACACGGCTCCCCTGGCTCGCTCGCTGGGCACTTAGTGTGGGGACAGGGACGAGGGGGTTGGCTCGCGATGGGCTCCCGCGGCCTGGCTGGCGCGCTCCCCGCTGCTGCACGCTTGGTGAGCAGCCCATGCTGTGCCGTCTGGAGGCTGCCTGGGCGTGCCAAACGTGCCCAGGATCCATGCAACGTGGCCCCCCTGGCTCGCTCGCTGGGCACTACGTCGAGGGACAGTGACGTGGGGGCTGGATCTCGATGGGCGCCGGCGGCCTGGCTGGCACGCCCACCGCTGCCACACGCTGGGTGAGCAGCCCATGCCATGCCTGGTGGGGGCTGCATGGGCATGCCACTCGCACCCAGGGGGGTCTATCCGACGAGGCCCCCCTGGCTCGCTCGCTTAGCACTTAGTCGAGGGACAGCTTTGTGGGGGCTGGCTCGCAAAGGGCGCCCGCGGCCTGGCTGGTGCGCTCCCCGCTGCTGCACGCTTGGCGAGCAGCCCATGCTGTGCCGGCTGGAGGCTGCCTGGGCGTGCCAAACGTGCCCAGGATCCATGCAATGCGGCCCCCCTGGCTCGCTCGCTGGGCACTTAGTCGAGGGACAGGGATGAGGGGGCTGGCTCGTGATGGGTGCCTGTGGAAGGGCTGGCGCACCCTGCTCTGCCGCCCGGTGGGCACTTAGCCCATGCCGTGCCTGCTGGGGGCTGCCTGGACATGCCTCCCATGCCCCGAGTCCATGGGACGCAGCACCCCTGGCTCGGTCGCTGGGCACTTAGTCGAGGGACAGGGACCAGGGGGCTGGCTCGTGATGGGCGCCCATGGCCTGGCTGGCGCGCCCAGCTCTACCGCATGCTGGGCACTTGGCGCATGCCGTGCCTGCTGGGGGCTGCCTGGGCATGCCTCCCATGCCCAGTGTCCATGCGACACGGCTACCCTGGCTCACTTGCTCGGCACTTAGTTGAGGGACAGGGACGAGGGGGCTGGCTCACGATGGGCGCCTGTGGCCTGGCTGGCACGCCCTCCTCTGCCTCACGCTGGTCACTTGGCCCATGCTGTGCCATCTGGGGGCTTCCTGGGCGTGCCACCCGTTCCCATGGTCCATGCGACGCGGCCCACCTGGCTCGCTCGCTGGGCACTACGTCGAGGGACAGGGACGTGGGGGCTGGATCGCGATGGGCGCTGGTGGCCTGGCTGGCACGCCCACCGCTGCCACACGCTGGGTGAGCAGCCCATGCCATGCCTGGTGGGGGCTGCATGGGCATGCCACTCGCACCCAGGGTCTATCCGACGAGGCCCCCCTGGCTCGCTTGCTTAGCACTTAGTCGAGGGACAGCTTAGTGGGGGCTGGCTCGCGAAGGGTGCCCGCGGCCTGGCTGGTGCGCCCACCACTGCAGCACGCTGGGCGAGCAGCCCATGCCATGCCTGCTGGGAGCTGCCTGGGTGTGCCACCTGTGTCAGAGGTCAGTGCGACGCGGCCCCTCTGTCTCGCTCGCTGGGCATTACGTCCAGGGACAGGGACGTGGGGGCTGGCTCGCGATTTGCGCCGGCACCTTTGGTCGCGCGCCCACCGCTACCGCACGCTGGGCGAGCAGCCCATGCTGTGCCTGGTGGGGGATGCTGGGGCATGCCACCAATGCCAAGGGTCCGTGCGACGCGGCCCCCCTGGCTCGCTCGCTGGGCACTTAGTCGAGGGACAGGGACGAGGGGGCTTGCTAGCAATGGGTGCCTGTGGCCTTGCTGGCGCGCCCACCGCTGCAGCACGCTCGGCACTTGGCCCATGCCGTACCCGCTGGGGGCTACCAGGGCATGCCTCCCAAGCCCAGAGTCCATGCGACGCAGCTCCCCTGGCTCGCTCACTGGGCACTTAGTCCAGGGACAGGGACGAGGGTGCCGGCTCGAGATGGGCGCCTGTGGCCTGGCTCGCGCGCCCTCCTCTGCTGCACGCGGGGCACTTGGCCCATGCCATACCTGCTGGGGGCTGCCAGGGCATGCCTTCTGTGTCCAGGGTTCATCTGATGCGGCTCCCCTGGCTTGCTCACTGGGCACTTAGTCGAGGGACAGGGACGAGGGGGCTGGCTCGCGACGGGCGCCTGTGGCCTGGCTGGCGCGCCCACTGCAGCCGCACGCTCGGCACTTGGCCCATGCCGGGCCTGCTGGGGGCTTCCGGGGCATGCCTCCCACACCTGGGGTCCATGCGATGCAGCTCCCCTGGCTCGCTCGCTGGGCACTTAGTCGAGGGACAGGGACGAGGGGGCTGGCTCGCGATGGGCGCCCGTGGCCTGGCTGGCGCGCCCATCTCTACCACACACTGGGCACTTAGCCCATGCCGTACCTGCTGGGGGCTACCTGGGCATGCCTCCCATGCCCAGGGTCCATGCGATGTGGCTCCCCTGGCTCGCTCACTGGGCACTTGGTCGAGAGACAAGGACGAGTGGGCTGGCTCGCGATGGGCGCCTGTGACCTGGCTGGCGCGCCCACTGCAGCCACACGTTCGGCACTTGGCCCATGCCAGGCCTGCTGGGGGCTTCTGGGGCATGCCTCCCAAACCCAGGGTCCATGCGACATGGCTCCCCTGGCTCGCTCGCTGGGTACTTAGTCGAGGGATAAGGACGAGGGGGCTGGCTCGTGATGGGTGCCTGTGGCCTCGCTGGCATGCCCAATGCTGCCGCACGCAAGGCACTTGGCCCATGCCATGCCTGCTGGGGGCTGCCAAGGAGTGCCTCCCATGCCAAGGGTCCGTGCGACGCAGCTCCCCTGGCTCGCTCGCTGGGCACTTAGTCGAGGGACAGGGATGAGGGGGCTGGCTCGCGATGGGCGACTGTGGCCTGGCTGGCGCGCCCACCGCTGCCGCACGCTCGGCACTTGGCCCATGCCATGCCTGCTGGTGGCTGCCAGGGCATGCCTCCCACGCCCATGGTCCGTGCGGCGCGGCTCCCCTGGCTCGCTCGCTGGGCACTTAGTCGAGCGACAGGGACGAGGGGGCTGGCTCGCGATGGGCGCCTGTGGCCTTGCTGGCATGCCCACCGCGGCCGCGCGCTGGCCACTTGGCCCATGCCGTGTCTGCTGGGGGTTGCCAGGCCATGCCTCCCATGCCAAGGGTCCAAGCCACGTGGCTCCCCTGGCTCACTCGCTGGGCACTTCATCGAGGGACAGGGACGAGAGGGCTGGCTCGCGATGGGCGCCTGTGGCCTGGCTGGTGCACCCACCGCTGCTGCACACTTGGAACTCTGCCCTTGCCTTGACTGCTGGGGGCTTCCTGGGCATTCCTCCTGTGCCCAGGGTTCGTGCCATGCGGCTCCCCTGGCTCACTCGCTGGGCAATTAGTCGAGGGACAGGGACGAGGGGGCTGGCTCGCGATGGGTGCCTGTGGCCTCGCTGGTACGCCCACCTCTGCCGCACGCTGGGCACTTGGCCTATGCCGTGCCTGCTGGGGGCTGCCTGGGCATGCCTCCCGTGCCCAGGGTCCATGCAATGCGGCTCCCCTGGCTCGCTCACTGGGCACTTAGTCGAGGGACAGGGACGAGGGGGCTGGCACGTGATGGGCGCCTGTGGCCTGGCTTGTGCGCACACCGCTGCCGCACGCTGGGCACTTGGCCCATGCCGTACCTTCTGGGGGCTGCCAGGGCATGCCTTCTGTGCTCAGGGTCCATGTGACGCGGCTTCCCTGGCTCGCTCACTGGGCACTTAGTCCAGGGACGAGGGGGCTGGCTCGCCATGGGCGCTTGTGGCCTGGCTGGCGCACCCACCGCTGCCGCACGTTGGGTACTTGACCCATGCTGTGCCTGCTGGGGGCTGCCGGGGCATGCCTCCCATGCCCAGGGTCAGTGCGATGCGGATCCACTGGCTCGCTTGTTGGGCACTTTGTCGAGGGACAGGGAAGAGGGGGCTTGCTCGCGATGGGCGCCTGTGGCCTGGCTGGCGCGCCCACCGCTGCCGGACGCTCGGCACTTGGCCCATGCCGTGCCTGCTGGTGGCTGCCGGGGCATGCCTCCGACGCCCATGGTCCGTGCGACGCGGCTCCCCTGGCTCGCTTGCTGGGCACTTAGTCGAGGGACAGGGACGAGGGGGCTGGCTCGCGATGGGCGCCCGTGGCCTGGCTGGCGCGCCCAGCTTTACTGCATGCTGGGCACTTGGCGCATGCCGTGCCTGCTGGGGGCTGCCTAGGCATGCCTCCCATGCCCAGTGTCCATGCGACGCGGCTACCCTGGCTCGCTTGCTCGGCACTTAGTCGAGGGACAGGGACGAGGGGGCAAGCTCACGATGTGTGCCTGTGGCCTCGCTGCCACGCCCACCTCTGCCGCACGCTGGGAACTTGGCCCATTCCGTGCCTGCTGGGGGCTGCTGGGGCATTCCTGCTGTGCCTAGGGTCCATCCGACGCGGCTTCCCTGGCTCACTCGCTGGGCACTTTGTCGAGGGACAGGTACGAGGGGGCTGGCTCGCGATGGGCACCTGTGGCCTCGCTGGCGCGCCCTCCTCTGCAGCACGGTTGGCACTTGGCCCATGCTGTGCCTGCTGGGGGCTGCCTGGGCATGCCACCTGTGACCAGAGTCCATGCGACGAGGCTGCTCACTGGGCACTAATTCGAGGGACAGGGACGAGGGGTCTGCCTCGTGATGGGCGCCTGTGGCCTCGTTGGCGCACCCACCGCCACCGCACGCTGGGCACTTGGCCCATACCGTGCCTGCTGCGGGCTGCTGGGGCATGATTCCCGTGCCAAGAGTCCATTCGACACTGCTCCCTTTGCTCACTCGCTGGGCACTTAGTCGAGGGACAGGGACGAAGGGGCTGGCTCGCGATGGGCGCCTGTGGCCTGGCTTGCTCACCCTCCTCTGCAGCACGCTGGGCACTTGGCCCATGCCATGCCTGCTGGGGGCTGACTGGGCATGCCTCCTGTGCCTAGGGTCAGTGTGACACGGCTCTCCTGGCTCGCTCGCTGGGCACTTAGTCGAGGGGCAGGGATGAGGGGGCTGGCTCGCGATGGACGTCTGTTGCCTGGCTGGTGCGCCCACCGCTGCCGCACGCTCGGCAGTTGGCCCAAGCCGTGCCTGCTGGGGGTTGCCGGGGCATCCCTCCCACGCCCAGGTTCCACACGACGCGGCTGTCCTGGCTCGCCCGCTGGGCACTTAGTCGAGGGACAGGGACGAGGGGGCTGGCTCGCGATAGGAGCCTGTGGCCTGGCTGGCGTGCCCACCGCTGCCGAACGCTGGGCACTTTGCCCTTTCCGTACCTGCTGGGGGCTGCCTGGGCATTTCTCCCATGCCTAGGGTCCGTGCCATATGATTCCCCTGGCTCGCTCGCTGGGCACTTAGTTGAGGGACCGGGACAAGGGAGCGGGCTCGCGATGGGCGCCTGTGGCCTGGCTAGCGCGCCCACCGCTTCCACATGCTGGGCACTTGGCCCATGCCGTACCTGCTGGTGGCTGCCTGGCCATGCCTCCGATGCCCAGGGTCCATGCAACATGGCTCCCCTGGCTTGCTCGCTAGGCACATAGTCGAGGGACAGGGACGAGGGGGCTGGCTAGCAATGGGCGCCTGTGGCCTCGCTGGCGCACCCACCGCCACCGCACGCTGGGCACTTGGCCCATGCCGTGCCTGCTGCAGGCTGCTGGGGCATGATTCCCGTGCCAAGAGTCCATGCGACACGGCTCCCCTTGCTCGCTCGCTGGGCACTTAGTCGAGGGACAGGGATGAGGGGGCTGGCTCACGATGGGCGACTGTGGCCTGGCTGGCGCGCCCACCGCTGCCGCACGGTCGGCACTTCGCCCATGCCGTACCTGCGGGGGGCTGCCGGGGCATGCCTTGACGCCCAGGGTCAATGCAATGCGGCTCCCCTTGCTCACTCGCTGGACACTTAGTCGAAGGACAGGGACGAGGGGGCTGGCTCGCGATGGGCGCCTGTGGCCTTGCTGGCATGCCCACCGCTGCCGCGCGCTGGGCACTTGGCCCATGCCGTGCCTGCTGGGGGCTGCCAGGTCCTGCCTCCCGTGCCCAGGGTCCATGCGACGCGGCTCCCCTCGCTCGCTCGCTGGGCACTTAGTCGAGGGACAGGGACGAGGGGGCTTGCTAGCAATGGGTGCCTGTGGCCTCACTGGCACGCCCACCGCTGCCGCGCACTGGGCACTTAGCCCATGCCATGCCTGCTGGGGGAAGCTGGGCCATGCCTCCCATGCCCAGGGTCCAAGCCACGTGGCTCCCCTGGCTCACTCGCTGGGCACTTCGTCGAGGGACAGGGACGAGGGGGCTGGCTCGCGATGGGCGCCTGTGGCCTGGCTGGTGCACCCACCGCTGCCGCACGCTGGGCACTCTGCCCTTGCCTTGCCAGCTGGGGGCTTCCTGGGAATGCCTCGCGTGCCCAGGGTCCATTCCATGCGGCTCCCCTGGCTCGCTCGCTGGGCAATTAGTCGAGGGACAGGGACGAGGGGGCTGGCTAGCGATGGTTGCCTGTGGCCTCGCTGGCACGCCCACCGCTGCCGCACGCTGGGCACTTGGCCCATGCCGTGCCTGCTGGGGGCTTCCTGGGCATGCCTCCCATGCCCAGGGTCCATGCAATACGGCTCCCCTGGCTCGCTCGCTGGGCACTTAGTCGAGGGACAGGGACGAGGGGGCTGGCTCATGATGGGCGCCTGTGGCCTGGCTGGTGCGCACACCGCTGCCGCACGCTGGGCACTTGGCCCATGCCGTACGTTCTGGGGGCTGCCAGGGCATGACTTCTATGCTCAGGGTCCATGTGACGCGGCTTCCCTGGCTCGCTCGCTGGGCACTTAGTCCAGGGACGAGGGGGCTGGCTCGCGATGGGCGCTTGTGGCCTGGCTGGCGCGCCCACCTCTGCCGCACGCTGGGCACTTGACCCATGCTGTGCCTGCTGGGGGCTGCCAGAGCATGCCCCCCATGCCCAGGGTCTGTGCGATGCGGATCCACTGGCTCGCTCGCTGGTCACTTTGTCGAGGGACAGGGCAGAGGGGGCTTGCTCGCGATGGGCGCCTGTGGCCTGGCTGGCGCGCCCACCGCTGCCGCACGCTCGGCACTTGGCCCATGCCGTGCCTGCTGGTGGCTGCCGGGGCATGCCTCCCACGCCCATGGTACGTGTGACGCGGCTCCCCTGGCTCGCTTGCTGGGCACTTAGTCGAGGGACAGGGACGAGGGGGCTGGCTCACGATGTGTGCCTGTGGCCTCACTGGCACACCCACCGCTGCCGCACGCTGGGAACTTGGCCCATTCCGTGCCTGCTGGGGGCTGCCGGGGCATGCCTCCTGTGCCCAGGGTCCATCCGACGCGGCTCCCCTGGCTCACTCGCTGGGCACTTAGTCGAGGGACAGGTACGAGGGGGCTGGCTCACGATGGGCACCGGTGGCCTCACTGGCGCGCCCTCCTCTGCAGCACGGTTGGCACTTGGCCCATGCTGTGCCTGCTGGGGGCTGCCTGGGCATGCCCCCTTTGACCAGTATCCATGCGACCAGGCTGCTCACTGGGCACTAATTCGAGGGACAGGGACGAGGGGTCTGCCTCGTGATGGGCGCCTGTGGCCTCGTTGGCGCACCCACCACCACCGCACGCTGGGCACTTGGCCCATGCCGTGCCTGCTGCGGGCTGCTGGGGCATGATTCCCGTGCCAAGAGTCCATGCGACACGGCTCCCCTTGCTCGCTCGTTGGGCACTTAGTCGAGGGACAGGGACGAAGGGGCTGGCTCGCGATGGGCACCTGTGGCCTGGCTGGCTCACCCTCCTCTGCAGCACGCTGGGCACTTGGCCCATGCCATGCCTGCTGGGGGCTGACTGGGCATGCCTCTTGTGCCCAGGGTCCGTGCGACATGGCTCTCCTGGCTCGCTCGCTGGGCACTTAGTCGAGGGGCAGGGATGAGGGGGCTGGCTCGCGATGGACGCCTGTGGACTGGCTGGCGCGCCCACCGCTGCCGCACGCTCGGCAGTTGGCCCAAGCCGTGCCTGCTGGGGGCTGCCGGGGCATCCCTCCCACGCCCAGGTTCCGTGCGACGCGGCTGTCCTGGCTCGCTCGCTGGGCACTTAGTCGAGGGGCAGGGATGAGGGGGCTGGCTCGCGATGGACGCCGGCGACCTGGCTGGCGCGCCCACCACTGCCGCTCACTGGGCACTAGGCCCATGCTGTGCCTGGTAGGGGCTGCTGGGGCATGCCTCCCGTGCCATGGGTCCATGCAACGCGGCTCCCCTGGCTCGCTCGCTGGATACTTAGTTAAAGGACAGGGACGAGGGGGCTGGCTCGCGATGGGTTCCCGCGGCCTGCCTGGTGCGCTCACCGCTGCTGCACGCTGGGCGAGCAGCCCAAGCTGTGCCTGCTGGAGGATGCCTGGGCGTGCCAACCGTGCCCCGGGTCCATGCGACGCAGCCCCCCTGGCTCACTCGCTGGGCACTTAGTTGAGGGACAGGGACGAGGGGGCTGGCTCGCGATGGGCGCCTGTGGCCTGGCTGGCGCATCCTCCTCTGCCGCCCGCTGGGCACTTGGCCCATGCCGTGCCTGCTGGAGGCTGCCTGGACATGCTTCCCATGGCCAGAGTCCATGGGACGCGGCTCCCCTGGCTTGCTCGCTGGGCACTTAGTCGAGGGACAGGGACGAGGGGGCTGGCTCGCGATGGGCGCCCGTGGCCTGGCTGGGGCCTCTACCGCACGCTGGGCACTTGGCCCATGCCGTGCCTGCTGGGAGCTACCTGGGCATGTCTCCCCTGCCCAGGGTCCACGCGATCCGGCTCCCCTGGCTCGCTCGCTGGGCACTTAGTCAAGGGACAGGGACGAGGGGGCTGGCTCGCGACGGGCGCCCGTGGCCTGTGTGGCGCGCCTACCGCAGCCGCACATTCGGCACTTGGCCCATGCTGGGCCTGCTGGGGGCTTCCGGGGCATGCCTCCCACACCCAGGGTCCATGCGACACGGCTCCCCTGGCTTGCTCGCTGGGCACTTAGTCAAGGTACAAGGACGAGGGGGCTGGCTCGTGATGGGCGCCTGTGGCCTCGCTGGCACGCCCAACGCTGCCGCACGCTAGGCACTTGGCCCATCCCATGCCTGCTGGGGGCTGCCGAGGAGTACCTCCCATGCCAAGGGTCCATGCGACGTAGCTGCCCTGGCTCGCTCGCTGGGCACTGAGTCGAGGGAAAGGGACGAGGGGGCTGGCTCGCGATGGGCAACTATGGCCTGGCTGGCGCGCCCACCGCTGCCGCACGCTTGGCACTTGGCCCATGCCGTACCTGCGGGGGGCTGCCGGGGCATGCCTTGATGCCCAGGGTCCATGCAACGCGGCTCCCCTGGCTCGCTCGCTGGGCACTTAGTCGAGGGACAGGGACGAGGGGGCTGGCTGGCGATGGGCGCCTGTGGCCTGGCTGGCGCGCGCCCACCACTGCCGCACGCTCGGCACTTTGCCCATGCCGTACCTGCGGGGGGCTGCCGGGACATCCCTTGATGCCCAGGGTCCGTGCAACGCGGCTCCCCTGGCTCGCTTGCTGGGCACTTAGTCGAGGGACAGGGACGAGGGGGCTGGCTCGCGATGGGTGCCTGTGGCCTCGCTGGCATGCCCACCGCTGCCGCGTGCCGGGCGCTTGGCCCATGCCGTGCCTGCTGGGGGCTGCCGGGCCCTGCCTCCCGTGCCCAGGGTCCATGTGACACAGCTCCCCTAGCTCGCTCGCTGGGCAGTTAGTCAAGGGACAGGGACGAGGGGGCTGGCTCGCGATGGGCCCCTGTGGCCTCGCTGGCACGCCCACCGCTGCTGCGCGCTGGGCACTTGGCCCATGCCATGCAAGCTGGGGGCTGCCGAGGAGTGCCTCCCATGCCAAGGGACCATGCGACGCAGCTCCCCTGGCTCGCTCGCTGGGCGCATAGTCGAGGGACTGGGACGAGGGGGCTGGCTCGCAATGGGCGATTGTGGCCCGACTGGCACGCCCACCGCTGCCGCACGCTCGGCACTTTGCCCATGCCATACCTGCAGGGGGCTGCCGGGGCATGCCTTGACACCCAGGGCCAGTGCAATGCAGCTGCCCTGGCTCGCTCGCTAGGCACTTAGTTGAGGGACAGGGACAAGGGGGCTGGCTCGCGATGGCTGCCTGTGGCCTCGCTGGCATGCCCACTGCTGCCGCGCGCTGGGCACTTGGCCCATGCCATGCCTGCTGGGGGCTGCCGGGCCCTGCCTCCCGTGCCCAGGGTGCATGCGACGCAGCTCCCCTCGCTCGCTCGCTGGGCACTTAGTCGAGGGACAGGGACGAGGGGGCTGGCTCGTGATGGGCCCCTGTGGCCTCGCTGGCATGGCCACCGCTGCCGCGCACTAGGCACTTGGCCCATCCCGTACCTGCTAGAGGCTGACTGGGCATGCCTCCTGTGCCCAGGGTCCATGCGACACGGCTCTCCTGGCTCGCTCGCTGGGCACTTAGTCGAGGGGCAGGGATGAGGGGGCTGGCTCGCGATGGATGCCTGTGGCCTGGCTGGCGAGCCCACCGCTGCCGCACGCTCGGCAGTTGGCCCTAGCGGTACCTGCTGGGGGCTGCCGGGGCATCCCTCCCATGCCCAGGTTCCGTGCAACGCGGCTGTCCTGGCTCGCCCGCTGGGCACTTAGTCAAGGGACAGGGACGAGGGGGCTGGCTTGCGATGGGCGCCTGTGGCCTCGCTGGCACGCCCACCGCTGCTGCGCGCTGGGCACTTGGCCCATGCCATGCCTGCTGGGGGCTGCCAGTCCTTGCCTCCCATGCCAAGGGTCCATGCGACGCGGCTCCCCTTGCTCGCTCGCTGGGTACTTCGTCGAGGGGCAGGGACGAGGGGGCTGGCTCGCGATGGGCGCCTGTGGCCTACCTGGTGCGCCCACCGCTGCCGCATGCTGGGCATTTGGCCCATGCCTTGCCTGCTGGGGGCTGCCTGGGCATGCTTCTTGTTCCCAGGGTCCATGCCATGTGGCTCCCCTGGCTCGCTCACTGGGCAATTAGTTGAGGGACAGGGACAAGGGGGCTGCCTCGTAATGGGCGCCTGTGGCCTCGCTTGCACGCCCACTGCTGCCGCGCGCTGGGCACTTGGCCCATGCCGTGCCTGCTGGGGGCTGCCGGGCCATGCCTCCCGTGCCCAGGGTCCATGCAACGCGGCTCCCCTCGCTCGCTCGCTGGGCACTTAGTCGAGGGACAGGGACGAGGGGGCTGGCTCGTGATGGGCGCCTGTGGCCTGGCTGGTGCGCACACCGCTGCCGCATGCTGGGCACTTGGC
>JAJFZO010000518.1:185000-192500 GCA_021397835.1 Moringa oleifera
CACCCACGAAACGCCAATGTATGGCTCGGGGTCGAGCTTGAAGCGACGTGCTAGTCGACAGTTTGATGCGAGAGCATGAAGCCTGCCAATGCGCACGACTAGATCACCACTCACACGCCGCACGTACAAATGGGCAGAAACAGTACCAAACGAGCTGCAAGCCGATGAGCAAAAGGCCCATCGAACATGCAGGTCATCGTGTGCCGCCGCACCTAAGTCGCTAAGCACGAAATTGTTTCAATAGCAAGGGACGATTCTTCAATGGCAAGGGACCACCGATGAGGCCTTGGCAGTAGGGGTGTCACAACGTGCCAAGGCTGGCCGTGTGGCTCGCTCATTGCTAACGGTCGACGATCGTGTCGTCGATCGTGCTGCACAACAAGTTCGCTTCTAGGCAAGCCTGAGCATCGAGATCCAACCCCGCGTCTGCCACCTCGAGGGCCTGCGACAAAGCACTCCGCATGCTGGAAATCCCCCTAACAATTTGGCCCTCACGTAGCATCCATCATCGTTAGCTTCGCCGCCCACACCATCGAGCTTGTCGAGCCATATCCCATCTCATTATCCCATGATTATTCTCACTTCGTTGCCCACGTTTTTTCCACCGATGAGGCCTTGGCAGTAGGGGTGCCCAGGCTGGCCGTGTGGCTCGCTCATTGCTAACGGCCGACGATCGTGTCGTTGATCGCGCTGTGCAACGAGTCCGCCTAGGCAAGCCTGAGCGTCGGGATCCAACCCCATGTCCGCCACCTCGAGAGCCTGCGACGAAGCACTCTGCATGCTCGAAATTCCCCCCAATGATTTAGCCCTCGCGTAGCATGCATCATCGTTAGCATCGTCGCCCACACCGTCGAGCTTGTATAGCCACATCCCAGCTTATTATCCCACAATTTTTCTCATTTCGTTGCCCACGTTTTTCCCACCAATGAGGCCTTGGTAGCAGGGGTGTCACGCCTTGCCCAGGCTGGCCGTGTGGCTCGCTCATTGCTAACGGTTGACGATCGTGTCATCGATCAAGCTGCGCAACGAGTCCGCCAAGGCAAGCCTGGGCGTCGGGATCCTGCCCCGCATCCACCACCTCGAGGGCCTGCGACGAAGCACTCCGCATGCTTAAAATCCCCCCAGCAGTTTGGCCCTCGCGTAGCATGCATTATCGTTAGCTTCGCCGCCCACACCGTCGAGCTTGTGTGGCCACATCCCTGCTCATTATCCCATGATTTTTCTCCTTTCGTTGGCCACGTTTTTCCCATCGATGAGGCCTTGGCAGCAGGGGTGTCACGCCTTGCCAAGGCTGGCCATGTGGCTTGCTCATTGCTAACGGCCGACGATCGTGTCATCAATCGCACTGCACAACGAGTCCGCCTAGGCAAGCCTGGGCATCGGGATCCAGCCACGCATCCGCCGCCTTGATGGCCTGCGACGAAGCACGCCGCATGCTAGAAAGCCCCCCAGCGATTTAGCCCGCGCATAGCATGCATCATCGTTAGCTTTGCTGCCCACACCGTCGAGCTTTTGTAGCCACATCCAATTCATTATCCCATGATTTTTCTCATTTCGTTGCCCACAATTTAGCGGATTTCGTTTCCCACATTTTCCCCACTCCGTTGGCTACTGATCGAGCGTCCCACACTCTTCGGCCGACGTCGCCAGCCGCCCTGCCCATGCCATGCACGTTGGGTTGCCCAAGCCCAGTGCCTGCCCAAGTGGGATGGGCAGGGGGGGAGGCATGCATGGCCTGTTGGCACCCAGCAAGCTAGGTGACCACCTCCCCCCTAAAGAGTCTTAAATAAAATTTCACTCCCGGCAGGAGGAAACATCAATATGTCTGAGCCGTCATAATTGGTCTAAAAAATTATTTACTTGGAATTTTAAGTTGAAATTTTGTACATAAATGAAGAATAATCATATCTACCACCAGAAAAAATTTCAAAATTTTCTGGGCACAAAATTTTTTTTTAATGAAATTTTTACAATTGAAAATTGAAAAAATCATCAAAAATAGCCCGTGAGTCGAAATGATCCCAAACATCAGGGGTAGACTCCTCATGAATTACATGAATTATTTGAGTCATTTCGGGACCAATTCCATGATGAAAAGATGGTCAATTCATAACAATTTCGCAACAGGGCATTGCGGCCAGCAAGCTGGGGCAGCTGTACCTCTGCCTGGCCCACGGTGCATGCTCGCTGTCCTGTCCAGCGCACCTCCAGCCACCCCAAGTCCGCCCTCAGAGTCCACCAGAGCCAGGGGCCACGGCCAAGGCCAGCTTGCCCATGAAATCAACGCCTACAGCATGTGCTGAGCCTCACAGCATGCTCGCGGCTGGCTCGCCTGGGGCACCCCTGGCAAGGTTGGCGTCGTGCCTTTTGGCGACTGCTGTGGCACCCCTGGCTCGCACGCTGGGCAGTCAGTCCAGGGACAGGGACGTGGGGGCTGGCTCGCGATGGGCGCCCGCGGCCTGGCTGGCGCGCCCACCGCTGCCGCACGCTGGGCGAGCAGCCCATGCCGTGCCTGCTGGGGTCCGTCTGGGCGTGCCACCCGTGCCCAAGGTCCATGCGACACGGTCCCCCTGGCTCGCTCGCTGGATACTTAGTCAAGGGACAGGGACGTGGGGGCTGGCTCGCGATGGGCGCCCGCGGGCTGGCTGGCGCGTCCACCGCTGCCGAACGCTGGGCGAGCAGCCTATGCCGTGCCTGCTAGGGGCTGCCTGGGCATGCCACCTGTGCCCAGGGTCCGTGCGACGCGGCCCCCGTGGCTAGCTCGCTGGGCACTACGTCGAGGGACAGGGACGAGGGGGCTGGCTCGCGATGAGAGCCCTTGGCCTTGCTGGTGCGCCTACCGCTGCCGCACCAGGGCACTTGGCCCATGCCGTGCCTGCTGGGGGCTGCCGGGGCATGCCTGCCGTGCCCACGGTCTATGCGACATGGCTCCCCTGGCTCGATCGCTGGGCACTTAGTCGAGGGACAGGGACGAGGGGGCTGGCTCGGGAAGGACGCCTGTGGCCTAGCTGGCGCGCCTACCTCTGCCGCACGCTGGGCACTTGGCCCATGCCGAGCCTGCTGGGGGCTGCCTGGGCTTGCCTTCCGTGCCCAGGGTCTCTGCGACACGGCTCCCCTGGCTCGCTCGCTGGGCACTTAGTCGAGGGACAGGGACCAGGGGGCTGGCTCGCGATGGGAGACCGTGGCTTGGCTGGTGCGCCCACCGCTGCCGCATGCTGGGCACTTGGCCCATGCCGTGCCTGCTGGAGGCTGCCTGGGTATGCCTCTCATGCCCTGGGTCCATGCGATGTGGCTCCCCTGGCTCACTCGCTGCGTACTTAGTCGAGGGACAGGGTCGAGGGGGCTGGCTAGCGATGGGCGCCCGTGGCCTGGCTGGCTTGCCTACCGCTGCCACACGCTGGGCTCTTGGCCCATGCTGTGCATACTGGGGGCTTCCTGTGCATGCGTCCCGTGCCCAGGATCTTTGCGATGTGGATCCCCTGGCTCGCTCGCTGGGCACTTAGTCGAGGGAGAGGGATGAGGAGGCTGGCTCGCTATGGGCGCCCGTGGCCTGGCTGGCGCGCCCACCCCTGCCGCACGTAAGCCACTTGGCCAATGCCGTGCATACTGGGGGCTCCCTGGGCATGCCTCCCGTGCCCAGGGTCTGTGCGACGCGGCTCCCCTGGGTCATTCGCTGGGCACTTAGTCGAGGGACATGGACGAGGGGGCTAGCTTGCGAAGGGCGCCCGTCGCCTGGCTGGCGCCCTCACCTCTACAGCACGCTGGGCACTTAGTCGAGGGACAGGAACCAGGGGGCTGGCTCGCGATGGGAGCCCGTGGCTTGGCTGGTGCGCCCACCGCTGCCACATGCTGGGCACTTGGCCAATGCCATACCTGCTGGAGGCTGCTTGGGCATGCCTCTCATTCCTAGGGTCCTTGCGATGTGGCTCTCCTGGCTCACTCGCTGGGCACTTAGTCGAGGGACAGGAACCAGGGGGCTGGCTCGCGATGGGAGCCTGCGGCCTGGCTGGCGCGACCACCGCTGCCGCATGCTGGGCACTTGGCCCATGCCGTGCCTGCTGGAGGCTGCCTGGGTATGCCTCTCATGCCCTGGGTCCATGCGATGTGGCTCCCCTCGCTCGCTCGCTGCGTACTTAGTCGAGGGACAGGGTCGAGGGGGTTGGCTCGCGATGGGCGCCCGTGGCCTGGCTGGCGCGAGCACCGCTGCTGCACGCTGGGCACTTGGCCCATGCTGTGAATACTGGGGGCTTCCTGTGCATGCCTCCCGTGCTCAGGATCTGTGCGACGCGGATCCCCTGGCTCGCTCGCTGGGCACTTAGTCGAGGGAGAGGGACGAGGAGGCTGGCTCGCTATGGGCGCCCGTGGCCTGGCTGGCACGCCCACCCCTGCCGCACGTAAGCCACTTGGCCAATGCCGTGCATACTGGGGGCTCCCTGGGCATGCCTCCCGTGCCCAGGGTCTGTGCGACGCGGCTCCCCTGGGTCGTTCGCTGGGCACTTAGTCGAGGGACATGGACGAGGGGGCTAGCTTGCGAAGGGCGCCCGTCGCCTGGCTGGCGCCCTCACCTCTACAGCACGCTGGGCACTTGGCCCATGCCATGCCTGCTGGGGGCTGCCGAGGCATGCTTCCCTATCCCAGGGTCCATGCGACATGGCTCCCCTGGCTCGCTCGCTGGGCACTTAGTCGAGGGACAGGGACGAGGGGGCTGGCTCGCGATGGGCGCCTGTGGCCTAGCTGGCGCGCCCACCGCTGCCACATGCTGGGCACTTGGCCCATGCCATGCCTTCTGGTGGCTGCCTGGGCATGCCTCCTGTGCCAGGATCCATGCAACATGGCTCCCCTGGCTCGCTCGCTGGGCACTTAGTTGAGGGACAGGAACGAGGGGGCTGGCTCGCGATGAGCGCCTGTGGCCTCGCTGGCGCGCCCACCGCTGCGCACGCTGGGCACTTGGCCTATGCCGTACCTGCTGGGAGCTGCCTGGGCATGCCTCCCACGCCCAGAGTCCATGCGACGTGGCTCCCCTGGCTTGCTCACTGGGCACTTAGTCGAGGGACAGGGACGAGAGGGCTGGCTCGCGATGGGCGTCTATGGCCTGGCTTGCGCGCCCACCTCTACCGCACGCTGGGCACTTGGCCCATGCCGTGCCTGCTGGGGGCTGCTGGGGTATGCCTCCCATGCCAAGCATCCATGCGACGCGGCTCCCCTGGCTCACTCGCTGGGCACTTAGTCGAGGCACACGGAGGAGGAGGCTGGCTCGCGATGGCCCGTGCCCTTGCTGGCGCGCCCAGTGCTGCCGCACGTATGCCACTTGACCAATGCTGTGCATACTGGGAGCTGCCTGGGTATGCCTCCCGTGCCCAGGGTCTTTGCGATGATGCTCCCCTGGCTTGTTCGCTGGGCACTTAGTTGAGGGACAGGGACGAGGGTGCTGGCTCGCGATGGGCGCCCGTGGCCTGGCTGGCGCGCCCACCGCTGCCGCACGCTAGGCACTTGGCCGATGCCGTGCATACTGGGGGCTTCCTGTGCATGCCTCCCATGCCCAGGATCTGTGTGACACGGCTCCCCTGGCTCGCTCGCTGGGCACTTAGTCGAGGGACAGGAACGAGGGGGCTGGCACGCGAAGGGCGCCAGTCGCCTGGCTGGCTCGAGAAGGGCACCAGTCGCCTGGCTTGCGCACTCACCTCTACCGCACGCTGGGCACTTGGCCCATGCCGTGCCTGCTTGGGGTTGCTGGGGCATGCCTACAGTTCCAAGGGTCCGTGTGATGCGGCTCCCCTGGCTCGCTCGCTGAGCACTTAGTCGAGGGACAGGAACGAGGGGGCTGGCTCGAGATGGGCGCCTGTGGCCTGGCTGGCGCGCCCACTGCTGCTGCACGCTGGGCACTTGGCCCATGCCGTGCCTGCTGGGGGCTGCTGGGGCATGCCTCCCGTGCCCAGGGTCTATGCGACGCGGCTCCCCTGGCTCGCTCACTGGGCACATAGTCGAGGGACAGGGACGAGGGGGCTGGCTCGCGATGGGCGCCCGTGGCCTGGCTGGCGCGCCCACCGCTGCCGCACGCTGGGCACTTGGCCCATGCCGTGCCTTCTGGGGGCTGCCTGGGCATGCCTCCCGTGCCGAGGATCCATGCAACACGGCTCCCCTAGCTCGCTCGCTGGGCACTTAGTTGAGGGACAGGGACGAGGGGGCTGGCTCGAGATGGGCGCCTGTGGCCTCGCTGGCGCTCCCACCGCTGCGCACGCGGGGCACTTGGCCCATGCCGTACCTGCTGGGGGCTCCCTGGGCATGCCTCCCCTGCCCAGAGTCCGTGCGACATGGCTCCCCTGGCTTGCTCGCTGGGCACTTAGTCGAGGGACAGGGACGAGGGGGCTGGCTCACGATGGGCGACTTTGGCCTGGCTGGCGCGCCCACCTCTGCCACACGCTGGGCACTTGGGCCATGCCGTGCCTGCTAGGGGCTGCTGGGGCATGCCTCCCATGCCCAATGTTCATGCGACGCGGCTCCCCTGGCACGGTCGCTGGGCACTTAGTCGAGGGACAGGGACGAGGGGGCTGGCTCGCGATGGGCGCCCGTGGCCTGGCTAGCGCGCCCACCGCTGCCGCACGCTGGGCACTTGGCCCATGCCGTGCATACTTGGGGCTGCCTGGGCATGCCTTCCGTGCCCAGGGTCTGTGCGACGCGGCTCCCCTGGCTCGTTCGCTGGGCACTTAGTCGAGGGACAGGGACGAGGGGGATGGCTCGCGAAGGGTGCCCGTCGCTTGGCTGGCGCGCCCACCTCTACCGCACACTGGGCACTCGGCCCATGCCGTACGGTCTGGGGGCTGCTGGGGCATGCCTCCCATGCCCAGGGTCCATGCGACATGGCTCCCCTGGCTTGGTTGCTGGGCACTTAGTCGAGGGACAGGGACAAGGGGGCTGGCTCGCGATGGGTGCCTGTGGCCTCGCTGGCGCGCCCACTGCTGCTGCACGCTGGGCACTTGGCCCATGCCGTGCCTGCTGGGGGCTGCCTGGGCATGCCTCCTGTGCCCAGGGTCTGTGCGACGCGGCTCTCCTGGCTCGCTCACTGGGCACTTAGTCGAGGGAAAGGGACGTGGGGGCCGGCTCGCGATGGGCGCCTGTGGCCTGGCTGGCGCGCCCACTGCTGCTGCAAGCTGGGCACTTGGCCCATGCCGTGCCTGCTGGGGGCTGCCTGGGCATGCCTCCCATGCCCAGAGTCCTTGCGACATGGCTCCCCTAGCTCTCTCGCTGGGCACTTAGTCGAGGGAAAGGTACGAGGGGGCTGGCTCGTGATGGGCGCCCGTGGCCTCGCTGGCGCCCCCACCTTTGCCGCACGCTGGGCACTTGGCCCATGCCGTGCCTGCTGGGGGCTGCCTGGGCATGCCTCCCGTGCCCAGAGTCCATGCGACGTGGCTCCCCTGGTTCGCTCGCCTGACCTGGGGTCGCATCTCGATCGATTGATCGTTGGGTCCGCGAGCCGAAAGCGAGCGACACGCGCACGAGTGA
>JAJFZO010000518.1:195000-220000 GCA_021397835.1 Moringa oleifera
CCCATGGCCATGAGGGACATGGTGCAAAGACAACCGACTCGAATCATCAAATTCTATTTGTGAAGGCACGCGACATAGGGTCCCGATGTCACCCACGAAATGCCAACGTATGGCTCGGGGGTCGAGCTTGAAGCGACGTGCCAGTCGACAATTCGATGCGAGAGCATGGAGCTTGCCAACGTGCACAACTAGATCACCACTCACACGCGGCATGTACAAATGGGCAGCAACAGCACCAAACGAGCTGCAAGCCGACGAGCGAAAGGCCCATCGATCATGCAGGTCATCGTGTGCCGCCGCACCCAAGCCGCTAAGCACGAAATTGTTTCAATAGCAAGGGATGATTCTTCAATGGCAAGGGACCACCGATGAGGCCTTGGCAACAGGGGTGTCACAACGTGCCCAGGCTGGCTGTGTGGCTCGCTTGTTGCTAACGGCCGACGATCGTGTCGTCGATCACGCTGCGCAACAAGTCCGCTTCTAGGCAAGCCTGAGTGTCGAGATCTAACCCCGCGTCTGCCGCTTCGAGGGCCTGCGAAGAAGCACTCCACATGCTTGAAATACCCCCAACGATTTGGCCCTCACGTAGCATGCATCATCATTAGCTTCGCCGCCTACACCATCGAGCTTGTCTAGCCACATCGCAGCTCATTGTCCCATGATTATTCTCGCTTCGTTGCCCATGTATTTCCCACCGATGAGGCCTTGGCAGCAGGGGTGCCCAGGCTGGCCGTGTGGCTCACTCGTTGCTAACGGCCAACGATCGTGTCGTCGATCGCGCTACGCGACGAGTTCGCCTAGGCAAGCCTGAGCGTTGGGATCCAACCCCACATCCACCGCCTCGAGCGCATGCGATGAAGCACTCCGCATGCTTGAAATTCCCCCCAACGATTTGGCCCTCACGTAGCATGCATCATCGTTAGCTTCGCCGCCCACACCGTTGAGCTTGTGTAGCCACATCCCAGCTCATTATCCCACAATTTATCTCATTTCGTTGCCCATGTTTTTCCCACTGGTGAGGCCTCGGCAGCAGGGGTGTCACGCCTTGCCCACGCTGGCCGTGTGGCTCGCTCGTTGCTAACGGCCGACGATCATGTCGCCGATCACGCTGCGCAACGAGTCCGCCTAGGCAAGCCTGAGCGTCGGGATCCAACCCCACGTCCACTTGCCTCGAGGGCCTGCGATGAAGCACTCTGCATGCTCGAAATCCCCCCAGCGATTTGGCCCTCGCGTAGCATGCATCATCTTTAGCATCACCGCCCACACCGTCGAGCTTGTGTAGCCACATCCCAGCTCATTATCCCACGATTTTTCTCATTTCGTTGTCCACATTTTTCTCATTTCGAGCCCCCAACATTCGTTCTTGATTAATGAAAACATCCTTGGCAAATGCTTTCGCAGATTGTTCGTCTTTCATAAATCCAAGAATTTCACCTCTGACTATGAAATACGAATGCCCCCGACTGTCCCTGTTAATCATTACTCCGATCCCGAAGGCCAACAGAATAGGATCGAAATCCTATGATGTTATCCCTTGCTAATGTATTCAGAGAGTAGGCTTGCTTTGAGCACTCTAATTTCTTCAAAGTAACAGTGCCGGAGGCACGACCCGGCCAATTAAGGCCAGGAGCACATCGCCGGTAGTAGGGACGAGCCAACCCCATGTCCGCCGCCTCGAGGGCCTGCGACGAAGCACTCCGCATGCTTGAAATCCCCCCAACGATTTGGCCCTCACGTAGCATGCATCATCATTAGCTTCGCCGCCCACACCATCGAGCTTGTCTAGCCACATCCTAGCTCATTATCCCACGATTATTCTCACTTCGTTGCCCACGTTTTTCCCACCGATGAGGCCTTAGCAGCAGGGGTGCCCAGGCTGGCCGTGTGGCTCGCTAGTTGCTAACGGCCGAAGATCGTGTCGTCGATCGCGTGGCACAAGGAGTCCGCCTAGGCAAGCCTGAGCGTCGAGATCAAACCCCATGTCTGTCGCCTCGAGGGCTTGCGACGAGGCACTCCGCATGCTCGAAATCCCCTAAATGATTTGGACCTCACGTAGCATGAATCATCGTTAGCTTCGTCGCCCACATCATCGAGCTTGTCTAGCCATATCCCAGCTCATTATCCCACGATTATTCTCGCTTCGTTGCCCACATTTTTCCAACCGATGAGGCCTTGGCAGCAGGGGTGCCCAGGCTGGCCATGTGGCTCACTCATTGCTAACGGTCGACGATCGTGTCGTCGATCACGCTGCGCAATGAGTCCGCCTAGGCAAGCCTGAGCGTCGGGATCCAACCCCACATCCGTCGCCTCGAGGGCCTGTGACGAAGCTCTCCGCATCCTCAAAATTCCCCCCAACGATTTGGCCCTCGCGTTGCATGCATCATCGTTACCTTCGCCGCCCATACCATCGAGCTTGTCTAGCCACATCCCAGCTCATTATCCCACGATTATTCTCGCTTCGTTGCCCACATTTTTTGCACCGATGAGGCCTTGGTAGCAGGGGTGCCCAGGCTGGCCGTGTGGCTCGCTCATTGCTAACGGTCGATGATCTTGACGTTGATCGCGCTGCGCAACGAGTCCGCCTAGGCAAGCCTAAGCGTCGGGATCCAACCCCACGTCCACCGCCTTGAGGGCCTGCGACAAAGCACTCCACATGCTCGAAATTCCCCCCAACGATTTGGCCCTCGCGTAGCATGCATCATCGTTAGCTTCGCCGCGCACACCGTCGAGCTTGTGTAGCCACATCCCAGCTCATTATCCTTGATTTTTCTCATTTCATTGCCTATGTTTTTCCCACTGATGAGACCTTGGCAGCAGGGGTGTCACGCCTTGCCCAGGCTGGCCGTGTGGCTCGCTCTTTGCTAACGGCCGACGATTGTGACGTCGATCACGCTGCGCAACGAGTCCGCCTAGGCAAGCCTGGGCGTCGGGATCCAGCCCCGCATCCGCCGCCTCGAGGGCCTGCGACGAAGCACTCCGCATGCTCAAAATCCCCCCAGCGATTTGGCCCTCACGTAGCATGCATCATTGTTAGCTTCGCCGCCCACACCGTCGAGCTTGTGTAGCCACATCCCAGCTCATTATCCCATGATTTTTCTCATTTCGTTGCCCACGTTTTTCCCACCGATGAGGCCTTGGCAGCAGGGGTGTCACGCCTTGCCCAGGCTGGCAATGTGGCTCGCTCATTGCTAACGGTCGACGATCGTGTCGTCGATTGTGCTGCGCAACGAGTCTGCCTAGGCAAGCCTGGGCGTCGGGATCCAGCCCCGCATCCGCCGCCTCGAGGGCCTGCGACAAAGCACTCCACATGCTCAAAATCCCCCCAGCAATTTGGCCCTCGCGTAGCATGCATCATCGTTAGCTTCGCTGCCCACACCGTCGAGTTTGTCTAGCCACATCCCAGCTCATTATCCGACAATTTCTCTCATTTCATTGCCCACGTTTTTCCCACCGATGAGGGCTTGGCAGCAGGGGTGTCACGCCTTGCCCAGGCTGGCCGTGTGGCTCGCTCGTTGCTAACGGCCGACGATCGTGTAGCCGATTGCGCTGCACAACAAGTTTACCTAGGCAAGCCAGAGCGTCGGGATCCAACCCCGCGTCCGCCGCCTCGAGGGCCTGTGACGAAGCACTCCGCATGCTCGAAATCCCCCCAGCGATTTGGCCCTCGCGTGGCATGCATCATCGTTAGCTTCGCTGCCCACACCGTCGAGTTTTTCTAGCCACATCCTAGCTCATTATCCCATGATTTTTCTCATTCATTGCCCACGTTTTTCCCACCGATGAGGCCTTGGTAGCAGGGGTGTCACGCCTTGCCCAGGCTTGCCGTGTGGCTCGCTCGTTGCTAACGGCCGACGATCATGTCGCCGATCGCGCTGCACAACGAGTCCGCCGAGGCAAGCCTGGGCGTCGGGATCCAGCCCCGCATCCGCCGCCTCGAGGGCCTGCGACGAAGCACTCCGCATGCTCAAAATCCCCCAGCAATTTGGCCCTCGCGTAGCATGCATCATCATTAGCTTCGCCGCCCACACCGTCGAGCTTGTGTAGCCACATCCCAGCTCATTATCCCACGATTTTTCTCATTTCGTTGCCCACAATTTAGCGGATTTCGTTTCCCACGTTTTCCCCACTCCGTTGGCTACTGATCAGGCATCCCACACTCTTCGGCCGACGTCGCTGGCCGCCTACCTGCCGGCGGTGGTGGCCGCCACAGCCACGCACCACCGGCTGGATGGGCGAGGCAGCAAGCTGCCCTGCCCATGCCATGCGCGCTGCGCTTGGGCAACCCAGCGTGCATGGCATGGGCAGGGGGGGAGGCACACATGGCCTGTTGGCACCCAGCAAGCTAGGTGACCACCTCCCCCCTAAAGAGTCTTAAATTAAATTTCACTCCCGGCAAGAGGAAACATATATATCTCTGAGCTGTCATAATGAGTCTAAAAAATTATTTACTTGGAATTTTGTGCTGAAATTTTGTACATAAATGGAGAATAATCATATCTACCACCAGATAGAATTTCAGAATTTTCTGGGCACCAAATTTTTTTAAATGAATTTTCTACAGCCGAAAATTGAAAAAATCATCAAAAATAGCCCGTGAGTCGAAATGAACCCAAACTTCAGGGGCAGACTCCTCATGAATTCCACGAATTATTTGAGTAATTTTGGGACCAATTCAATGATGAAAATATGGTCAATTCACAACAATTTCGCAACTGGGCATTGCGACTAGCAGGCTGGGGCAGCTGCGGCTCTACCTGGCCCATGGTGCATGCTGGCTGCCCTGTCCAGCGCACGTCCAGCCACCCCATGGCAGCCCTCAGGGTCCACCAGAGCCAGGGGCCACGGCCAAGGCCAGCTTGCCCATTAAATCAACGCCCACAGCATGTGCTGAGCCTCACAGCGTGCTCGCGACTGCCTCGCGTGGGGCGCCCCTGGCAAGGCTGGCGCCGTGCCTGCTGGCGACTGCTGTGGCAACCCTAGCTCGCACTCTGGGCAGTCAGTTGAGGGGCAAGGTTGAGGGGGCTGGCTCGCGATGGGCGCATGTGGCCTGGCTAGCACGCCCGCCGCAGCCGCACACTGGGCGAGCAGCCCATGCCGTGCCTGCTGGGGGCTGCCTGGGCGTGCCACCTGCGCCTAGGGTCTGTGCGACGTGGCCTCCTGGCTCACTCACTGGGCACAATGTCAAGGGATAGGGACGTGGGGGCTGGCCCGCGATGGGCGCCCGCGGCCTGGCTGGCTCGCCCACCGCTGCCGCACGCTGGGCGTGCAGCCCATGCCATGCCTGCTGGGGGCTGCCTGGGCCTGCCACCCGTGCCCAGGGTCAGAGCGACGAGGCACCCCTTGCTCGCACGCTGGGCAGTCAGTCGAGGGGAAGGGACGAGAGGGCTGGCTCGCGATGGGCGCCCGCGGCCTGGCAGGCGCGCCCACCGCTGCCGCACGCTGGGCGTGCAGCCCATGCCGTGCCTGCTGGGGGCTGCCTGGGCGTGCCACCCGTGCCCAGGGTCCATGCGACGTGGCACCCCTGGCTCCCACGCTGGGCAGTCAGTCGAGGGGCAGGGAGGAGGGGGCTGGCTCGCGATGGGCGCCCGCGGCCTGGCTGGTACGCCCATCGCTGCTGCACGCTGGGCGAGCAGCCCATGCCGTGCCTGCTGGGGGCTGCCTGGGGATGCAACCCGTGCCCAGTGTCAGTGTGACATGGCACCCCTGGCTCGCACGTTCGGCAGTCAGTCGAGGAGCAGGGACGAGGGGGCTGGCTCGCGATGGCCGCCCGCGGCCTGGCTGGCGCGCCCACCGCAGCCGCACACTGGGCAAGCAGCCAATGCCATGCCTGATGAGGGCTTCCTGGGCGTGCCACCCGTGCCCAGGGTCCGTGTGACGCGGCTTCCCTGGCTCGCACGTTGGGTAGTTAGTCGAGGGGCAGGGACGAGGGGGTTGGCTCGCGATCGGCGCCCGCGGCCTGGCTGGCGCGCCCACCGCAGCCGCACGCTGGGCGAGCAGCCATTGCCATGCCTGCTGGGGGCTGCCTGGGGATGCAACCCGTGCCCAGTGTCAGTGTGACATGGCACCCCTGGCTCGCACGTTGGGCAGTCAGTTGAGGAGCAGGGACGAGGGGGCTGGCTCGCGATGGCCGCCCGCGGCCTGGTTGGCGCTCCCACCGCTGCTGCATGCTGGGCGAGCAGCCCATGCCATGCCTGCTGGGGGCTGCCTGGGCATGCAACCTGTGGCCAGGGTCCATGCGACGTTGCCCCCCATGCTCGCTCACTGGGCACTTAGTCGAGGGAATGGACGTGGGGGCTAGCTCGCGATGGGCGACCGCGGCCTGGCTGGCGCTCCAACCGCTGCCGCACGATGGGCGAGCAGCCCATGCCGTGCCTGCTGGGGGCTGCCTGGGCGTGCCACCCATGCCCAAGGTCCGTGCGACGCGGCACCCCTGGCTCGCTCGCTGGGCACTTAGTCGAGGGACAGGGAATTGGGGGCTAGCTCGCGATGGGCGACCGCGGCCTGGCTGGCGCTCCCACTGCTGCTGCACGCTGGGTGAGCAGCCCATGCTGTGCCTGCTGGGGGCTGCCTGGGCATGCCACCCATGCCCAGGGTCCGTGCGAAGTGGCCCCCCATGCTCGCTCGCTGGGCACTTAGTCGAGGGAATGGACGTGGGGGCTAGCTCACGATGGGCGACCGCGGCCTGGCTGGCGCTCCAACCGCTGCCACACGATGGGCGAGCAGCCCATGCCGTGCCTGCTGGGGGCTGCCTGGGCGTGCCACCCGTGCCCAGGGTCCGTGCGACGCGGCCCCCCTGGCTCGCTCGCTGGGCACTTAGTCGAGGGACAGGGAATTGGGGGCTAGCTCGCGATGGGCGACCGCGGCCTGGCTGGCGCTCCCACTGCTGCTGCACGCTGGGTGAGCAGCCCATGCCGTGCCTGCTGGGGGCTGCCTGGGCATGCCACCCATGCCCAGGGTCCGTGCGAAGTGGCCCCCCATGCTCGCTCGCTGGGCACTTAGTTGAGGGAATGGACGTGGGGGCTAGCCCGCGATGGGTGACCGCGGCCTGGCTGGCGCTTCAACCTCTGCCGCATGATGGGCGAGCAGCCCATGCCATGCCTGCTGGGGGCTGCCTGGGCGTGCCACCCGTGCCCAGGGTCCGTGCGACGCGGCCCGCCTGGCTCGCTCGCTGGGCACTTAGTCGAGGGACAGGGAATTGGGGGCTAGCTCGCGATGGGCGACAGCAGCCTGGCTGGCGCTCCCACTGCTGCCGCACGCTGGGTGAGCAGCCCATGCCGTGCCTGCTGGGGGCTGCCTGGGCGTGCCACCCATCGCTAGGGTCCGTGCGACGCGGCACCCCTAGCTCGCACGATGGGCAGTCAGTCGAGCGGCAGGGACGAGGGGGCTGGCTCGCGATGGGCGCCCGTGGCCTGGCTGGCACGCCCACCGCTGCCGCGTGCTGAGCGAGCAGCCCATGCCATGCCAGCTGGGGGCTGCCCGGGCGTGCCACCCATGCCTAAGGTCTGTACAACGCGGCACCCCTGGCTCGCACGTTGGGCAGTCATTCGAGGGGCAGGGACTCGGGGGCTGACTCGCGATTGGCGCCCGCGGCCTGGCTGGGCGAGCAGCCAATGCCGTGCCTGCTAAGGGCTGCCCGGGCATGCCATTCGTGCCCAGGGTCCGTCCGATGTGGCACCCCTGGCTCGTACACTGGGCAGTAACTCGAGGGGCAGGGAATCGGGGGCTGGTCGCGATGGGCGACCGCGGCCTGGCTGGCGCGCCCACCACTTCCGCACATTGGGCGAGCAGCCCACGCCGTGCCTGCTTGGGGCCGCCTGGGCGTGTCACCCGTGCCCAGGGTCCAAGCCACGAGGCCCCCCTGGCTCTCTCGCTGGGCACTTAGTCGAGGGACAGGGACGTGGGGGCTGGCTCGCGATGGGCGCCTGCGGCCTGGCTGGCGAGCCCACCGCTGCCGCACTGTAGCCGTGGCCTGCCACCCGTGCCCAGAGTCTGCACGACGCGGCACCCCTGCCTCGCATGCTGGGCAGTCAGTCGAGGGGCAGGGACTCGGGGGCTGGCTCGCGATGGGCGCCCACGGCCTGGCTGGCGCGCCCACCGCTGCCGCACGCTGGGTGAGCAGCCCATGCCATGCCTGCTGGGGGTTGCCTGGGCGTGCCACCCGTGCCCAGGGTCCATGCGAGGCAGCCCTCCTGGCTTGCTTGCTGGGCACTTAGTCGAGAGACAGGAATGTGGGGGCTAGCTCGCGATGGGCGCCCGCGGCCTGGCTGGTGCGGCCAACTCTGCTGCATGCAGTGCGAGCAGCCCATGCCGTAACGGCTGGGGCTTGCCTGGGACTGCCTCCAGTGCCCACGGTCCATGCGACGCGGCACCCTTGGCTTGCACGCTGGCTAGTCAGTCGAGGGGCCGGGATGAGGGGGCTGGCTCGCGATGGGCGCCTGTGGTCTGGCTAGAGCGCCCACAGCTGCCGCACGCTGGGTGAGCAGCCCATGCCGTGCCTGCTGGGGGCTGCCCGGACGTGCCACCAATGCCCAGTGTCCGTGCGATGCAGCACCCCAGGCACGCACGCTGGGCAGTCAGTCGAGGGGCAGGGACTCGGGGGCTGGATCGCGATGGGCGCCCGCAGCCTGGCTGGCGCGCCCACCGCTGCCACACGCTGGGTGTGCAGCCCATGCCATGCCTGCTGGGGGCTGCCTGGGCATGCCACCCGTGTCCAGGGTCCATGTGACGCGGTACACCTGGCTCGCATGCTGGGCAGTCAGTCGAGGGGCAGGGACTCGGGGGCTGGCTCGCGATGAGTGCCCACGGCATGCCTGGTGCGGCCAACTCTGCTGCACGCTGTGCGAGCAGCCCATGCCGTAACTGCTGGGGCTTGCCTGGGACTGCCTTCCGTGCCCACGGTCCATGCGACGCGGCACCCTTGGCTCGCACGCTGGCTACTCAGTCGAGGGGAAGGGACGAGGGGGCTGGCTCGCGATGGGCGCCTGTGGCCTGGCTGGATCGCCCGCTGCTGCCGCACGCTGGGCAAGCAGCCCATGCCGTGCCTTCTGGGGGCTGCCCGGACGTGTCACCAATGCCCAGGGTCTGTACAACGCGGCACCCCTGGCTCGCACGCTGGGCAGTCAGTCGAGGGGCAGGGACAAGGGGGCTGGCTCGCGATGGGCGCCCACGGCATGGCTGGTGCGGCCAACTCTGCTGCACGCTGTGCGAGCAGCCCATGCCGTAACTGCTGGGGCTTGCCTGGGACTGCCTTCCATGCCCACGGTCCATGCGACGCGGCACCCTTGGCTCGCACGCTGGCTACTCAGTCGAGGGGAAGGGACGAGGGGGCTGGCTCGCGATATGCGCCTGTGGCCTGGCTGGATCGCCCGCTGCTGCCGCACGCTGGGCAAGCAGCCCACGCCGTGCCTTCTGGGGGCTGCCCGGACGTGTCACCAATGCCCAGGGTCTGTACAACACGGCACCCCTGGCTCGCACGCTGGGCAGTCAGTCGAGGGGCAGGGACGAGGGGGCTGGCTCGCGATTGGCGCCCACGGCATGGCTGGTGCGGCCAACTCTGCTGCACGCTGTGCGAGCAGCCCATGCCGTAACTGCTGGGGCTTGCCTGGGACTGCCTTCCATGCCCACGGTCCATGCGACACGGCACCCTTGGCTCGCACGCTGGCTACTCAGTCGAGGGGAAGGGACGAGGGGGCTGGCTCGCGATGGGCGCCTGTGGCCTGGCTGGATCGCCCGCTGCTGCCGCACGCTGGGCAAGCAGCCCACGCCGTGCCTTCTGGGGGCTGCCCGGACGTGTCACCAATGCCTAGGGTCTGTACAACACGGCACCCCTGGCTCGCACGCTGGGCAGTCAGTCGAGGGGCAGGGACGAGGGGGCTGGCTCGCGATGGGCGCCCACGGCATGGCTGGTGCGGCCAACTCTGCTGCACGCTGTGCGAGCAGCCCATGCCGTAACTGCTGGGGCTTGCCTGGGACTGCCTTCCGTGCCCACGGTCCGTGCGACGCGGCTCCCTTGGCTCGCACGCTGGCTACTCAGTCGAGAGGAAGGGACGAGGGGCTGGCTTGCGATGGGCGCCTGTGGCCTGGCTGGATCGCCCGCTGCTGCCGCACGCTGGGCAAGCAGCCCATGCCGTGCCTTCTGGGGGCTGTCCGGACGTGTCACCAATGCCCAGGGTCTGTACAACGCGGCACCCCTGGCTCGCACGCTGGGCAGTCAGTCGAGGGGCAGGGACGAGGGGGCTGGCTCGCGATGGGCGCCCACGGCATGGCTGGTGCGGCCAACTCTGCTGCACGCAGTGCGAGCAGCCCATGCCGTAACTGCTGGGGCTTGCCTGGAACTGCCTTCCATGCCCACGGTCCGTGCGACGCGGCACCCTTGGCTCGCACGCTGGCTACTCAGTCGAGGGGAAGGGACGAGGGGGCTGGCTCGCGATGGGCGCCTGTGGCCTGGCTGGATCGCCCGCTGCTGCCGCACGCTGGGCAAGCAGCCCATGCCGTGCCTGCAGGGGGCTGCCCGGACATGCCACCAATTCCCAGGGTCTGTGCGACGCGGCACCCCTGGCTCGCACGCTGGGCAGTAAGTCGAGGGGCATGGACTCGGGGGCTGGCTCGCGATGGGTGCCCGCAGCCTGGCTGGTTCGCCCACCGCTGCCCCACGGTGGGCGAGCAGCCCATGCCGTGCCTGCTGGGGGCTGCCTGGGCATTCCACCAGTGCCCAGGGTCCGTGCGACGCGGCACCCCTGGCTTGCACGCTGGGCAGTCAGTCGAGGGGCAGGGACGAGGGGGCTGGCTACCGCAGCTGCACGCTGGGCGAGCAACCCATGCCGTGCCTGCTGGGGGCTGCCTGGGCGTGCCACCCATGCCCAGGGTCCGTGCGACACTGCCCCCCTTGCTCGCTCGCTGGCCACTATGTCGATGGACAGGAACGAAGGGGCTGGCTCGCGATGGGCGCCCGCGGCCTGGCTGGCGCGCCCGCCGCTGCCGCACGCTGGACGAGCAGCCCATGCCGTGCCTGCTGGGTGCTGCCTAGGCGTGCCACCCATGCCCAGGGTCCTTGCGATGCGGCACCCCTGGCTCGCTTGCTGGGCAGTCAGTCGAGGGGCAGGAACGAGTGGGCTGGCTCGCGATGGGCGCACGCGGGCTTGCTGGCGCACCCACCGCTGCTGCACGCTCGGTGAGCAGCCCATGCCGTGCCTGCTGGGGGCTTCCTGGGCGCGCCACCCGTGCCCAGGGTCCTTGTGACGCGACACCCCTGGCTCGCACACTGGGCAGTCAGTCGAGGGGCAGGGACGAGGGGGCTGGCACATGATGGGCGCCCGCGGCCTGACTGGCGCGCCCACGGCTGCCGTACGCTGGGTGAGCATCCCATGCCGTGCCTGCTGGGGGCTGCCTCGGTGTGCCACTCGTGCCCAGGGTCCGCGCGACGCGGCCCCCCTGGCTTGCACACTGGGCAGTCAGTCAAGCGGCAGGGACGAAGGCGCTGGCTGCCACAGCCGCATGCTGGGCGAGCAGCCCATGCCGTGCCTGCTGGCGGCTGCCTGGGTGTGACCCCAATTCCCAGGGTCTGTGCAACGCAGCCCGCCTGGCTTGCTCGCTGGGCACTATGTCGAGGTACAGGGACGAGGGGGCTGCCTCGCGATGGGCGCCCGCGTTCTTGCTGGCACGCCTACCGCTGCCGCACAGTGGGCGAGCAGCCCATGCTGTGCCTGCTGAGGGCACCCTGGGCGTGCCACCCATGCCCAGGGCCCGTGCGACATGACACCCCTGGCTGGCTTCCTGGGCAGTCAGTCGAGGGGCAGGGACGAAGGGGCTGGCTCGCGATGGGCACCCGAGGCCTGGCTGGCGCACCCACCGCTGCCGCACGCTGGGCGAGCAGCCCATGCCGTGCCTTCTGGGGGCTGCCTGGGCGTGCCACCCGTGCCAAGGGTCCTTGTGACGTGATAACCCTGGCTTGCACGCTGGGCAGTCAGTTGAGGGGCTGGGATGAGGGGGCTGGCTCGCGATGGGCACCCACGGCCTGGCTGGCGCGCCCACCGCTGCCGTACGCTGGGCGAGCATCCCATGCTGTGCCTGCTGGGGGCTGCCTTGGCGTGCCACCAGTGCCCAGGGTCCGTGCGATGCGGCACCTCTGGCTTGCACGCAGGGCAGTCAGTCGAGGGGCAGGGACGAAGGGGCTGGCTACCGCTGCCGCACGCTGTGCGAGCAGCCCATGCCGTGCCTGCTAGGGGCTACCTGGGTGTGCCGCCCATGCCCAGGGTCCGTGCGACGCAGCCCCCCTGGCTCGCTCGCTCTGCACTATGTCGAGGGACAGGGACGAGGGGGCTGGCTCGCGACTGGCGCTCGCAGCATGGCTGGCACTCCCACCGCTGCCGCACGCTGGGTGAGTAGCCCATGCTGTGCCTGCTGGTTGCTGCCAGGGAGTGCCACCTGTGCCCAGGGTCTGTGCGACGTGGCTCCCCTGGCTCGCACGCTGGGAAGTTAGTCGAGGGGCAGGGACGAGGGGGCTGGCTACCGCTGCCGCACGCTCGGCGAGCAGCCCATGCCGCGCCTGCAGGGGACTGCCTGGGCGTGCCACCCAAGCCCAGGGTCCGTGCGACGCGGCCCCCCTGGCTGGCTCGCTGGGCACTTAGTCGAGGGACAGGGACGTGGGGGCTGGCTCGCGATGGGCGCCCGTGGCCTGGCTTGCGATGGGTGCCCGCGGCCTGGCTTGCTTGCCCACCGCTGCCGCACAATTGGCGAGCATCCCATGCTGTGCCTGCTGGGGGCTGCCTGGGCGTGCCACCCGTGGCCAGGGTCCGTGCATCGTGGCACCGCTGGCTCGCTTGCTGGGCAGTCAGTCGAGGGGCAGGGACGAGGGGGCTGGCTCGCGATGGGCGCCCGCGGCCTCGATGGCGCACCCATCGCTGCCGCACGCTCGGTGAGCAGCCCATGCCATGCCTGCTGGGGGCTGCCTTGGCGTGGCGCCCGTGCTTAGGGTCCTTATGACGTGATACCCCTGGCTCGCACGCTGGGCAGTCCGTCGAGGGGCAGGGACGAGGGGGCTAGCTCGCGATGGGCCCCCGCGGCCTGGCTGGCGCGCCAACGGCTGCCGTACGCTGGGCGAGCATCCCATGCCATGCCTGCTGGGGGCTGCCTGGGTGTGCCACCCATGCCCAGGGTCCGTGCGATGTGGCATCCCTGGCTCGCACGCTGGGCACTACGTCGAGGGACAGGGACGTGGGGGCTTACTCGCGATGGGGCTGGCTACCGCTGCCGCACGGTGGGCGAGCAGCCCATGCCGTGCCTGCTGGGGGCTGCCTGGGTGTGCCACCCATGCCCAGGGCCTGTGTGACGTGACACCCCTGGCTCGCTTGCTGGGCAGTCAGTCGAGGGGCAGGGACGAGGGGGCTGGCTCGCGATGGGCGCCAGCGGCCTGGCTGGTGCGCCCACCGCTGCCGCACGTTGGGTGTGCATGCCATGCCGTGCCAGCTGGGGGCTGCCTGGGCATGCCACCCTTGCCCAGAGTCCATGCGACGTGGCCCCCCTGGTACTGTTCGCTGGGCACCTAGTCTTGGGACAGGGATGTGGGGGCTTGCTCGCGATGGGCGCCCGCGGCATGGCTGGCGCACCCACCGCTGCCGCACGCTTGGCGAGCAGCCCATGCCATGCCTGCTGGGGGCTGCCTGGGCGTCCACCTGTGCCCAGGGTCCATGCAATGCGGCACCCCTGGCTCGCACGCTGGGCAGTCAGTCGAGGGGGCTGGCTCGCGATGGGCGCCCACAGCCTGGTTGGCGTGCCCACCGCTGCCGCACGCTGGGCGAGCAGCCCATGCCGTTCCTGCTGGGGGCTGCTGGGCGTGCCACCCAAGCCCAGGGTCCATGCGATGCGGCCTCCCTGGCTCACTCGCTGGGCACTTAGTCGAGGGACAGGGACGTGGGGGCTGGCTCGCGATTGGCGCCCGCGGCCTGGCTGCCGCACCGACCGCTGCCGCACGCTGGGCGAGTAGCCCATGCCGTGCCTACTGGGGGTTGCCTGGGCATGCGACTCATGCCCAGTGTCTGTGCGACATGGCACCCCTGGCTCGCACGCTGGGCACTTAGTTGAGGGGCAGGGACGAGGGTGCTGGCTCGTGATGGGCTCCCGCGGCCTGGCTGGCGAGCCTACCGCTACCGCACACTGGGCGAGCAGCCCATGCCGTGCCTGCTGCAGGCTGCCTGGGCGTGCAACCCGAGCCAAGGGTCCGTGCGACGCGGTACCCCTGGCTCGCACGCTGGGAAGTCAGTCGAGGGACAGGGACGTGTGGGCTGGCTCGCAATGGGCGCCTGCGTCCTGGCTGGCTCACCTACCGCTGCCGCACAATGGGCGAGCATCCCATGCTGTACCTGCTGGGGGCTTCCTGGGCATGCCACCCGTGCCCAGGGTCTGTGCATCGTGGCACCCCTGGCTCGCTTGCTGTGTAGTCAGTCGAGGGGCAGGGACGAGGAGACTGGCTCGCGATGGGCGCCCGCTGCCTCGATGGCTTACCCACCGCTGCTGCACGCTCGGTGAGCAGCCCATGCCGTGCCTGCTGGGGCCTGCCTGGGCGTGCCACCCGTGCCCAGGGTCCTTGTGACGTGACACCCCTGGCTCACACGCTGGGCAGTCAGTCGAGGGGCAGGGACGAGGGGGCTGTCTCGCGATGGGCGCCCGCGGCCTGGCTGGTGCGCCCACGGCTGCCTTACGCTGGGCGAGCATCCCATGCCGTGCCTGCGGCGGGCTGCCTAGGCAAGCCACCAATGCCCAGGGTCCGTGCAATGTGTTACCCCTGGCTTGCACGCTGGGCAGTCAGTCGAGGGGCAGGGACGAAGGGGCTGGCTGCCGCTGCCGCAGGCTGGGCGAGCAGCCCATGCCATGCCAGCTGGGGGCTGCCTGGGTGTGCCGCCCATGCCCAGGGTCCGTGCGACGCAGCCCCTCTGGCTTGCTCGCTTGGCACTATGTCGAGGGACAGGGACGACGGGGCTGGCTCGCGATGGGCGCCCGCGGCCTAGCTGGCACGCCCACCACTGCCGCACGCTGGGCGAGAAGCCCATGCCGTGCCCTCTGTGGGCTGCCTAGGCAAGCCACCAATTCCCAGTGTCCATGTAACGTGGTACCCCTGGCTCGCACGCTGGGCAGTCAGTCGAGGGGCAGGGATAAAGGGGCTGGCTACCGCTACCGCACGCTGGGCGAGCAGCCCATACTGTGCCTGCTGGGGGCTGCCTGGGCGTGCCACCCATGCCCAGGGTCCGTGCGACACGGCTCCCCTTGCTCGCTCGCTGGGCACTATGTCGATGGACAGGAACGAGGGGGCTGGCTCGCGATGGGCACCCGCGGCCTGGCTGGCGCGCCCACCGCTGCCGCACACTGGGCGAGCAGCCCATGCCGTGCCTGCTGGGTGCTGCCTGGGCGTGCCACCCATGCCCAGGAGCTGTGCAATGTGGCACCCCTGGCTCACTTCCTGGGCAGTCAGTCGAGGGGCAGGGACGAGGGGGCTGGCTCGCGATGGGCGCCCGTGGTCTGGCTGGCGCACCTACCGCTGCCGCACGCTTGGCGAGCAGCCCATGCCGTGCCTGCTGGGGCAGCCTGGGTGTGCAACCCGTGCCCAGGGTCCTTGTGACGCGACATCCCTGGCTTGCACGCTGACCAGTCAGTCGAGGGGCAGAGACGAGGGGGCTGGCTCGCGATGGGCGCCCGCGGCCTGGCTGGTGCGCCCACGGCTGCCTTACGCTGGGCGAGCATCCCATGCCGTGCCTGCGGCGGGCTGCCTAGGCAAGCCACCAATGCCCAGGGCCCGTGCAATGTGTTACCCCTGGCTTGCACGCTGGGCAGTCAGTCGAGGGGCAGGGACGAAGGGGCTGGCTGCCGCTGCCGCAGGCTGGGCGAGCAGCCCATGCCATGCCAGCTGGGGGCTGCCTGGGTGTGCCGCCCATGCCCAGGGTCCGTGCGACGCGGCCCCCCTGGCTCGCTCGCTGGGCACTATGTCGAGGGACAGGGACGACTCTGGCTCGCGATGGGCGCCGCGGCCTAGCTGGCCCGCCCACCACTGCCGCACGCTGGGCGAGCAGCCCATCCGTGCCCTGGGCAGGCTATGTCGTGGTAGGGCACGCTGGGCAGTCAGTCCAGGGATAAAGGGGCGAGCTGCCGCACGGGGCTGTGCCTGCTGGCGATGGGCGCCCGCCCAGGCCTGGCTGACTGGGCGTCCCAGGGGGCTGGCTCGCTGGGCGCCCGCAGCCTGGCTGGCGCGCCCACCGCTGCCGCACACTGGGCGAGCAGCCCATGCCGTGCCTGCTGGGTGCTGCCTGGGCGTGCCACCGTGCCCAGGAGCTGTGCAATGTGGCACCCCTGGCTCACTTCCTGGGCAGTCAGTCGAGGGGCAGGACGAGGGGGCTGGCTCGCGATGGGCGCCCGTGGTCTGGCTGGCACGCCTACCGCTGCCGCACGCTTGGCGAGCAGCCCATGCCGTGCCTGCTGGGGCAGCCTGGGTGTGCACCCGTGCCCAGGGTCCTTGTGTGCGACATCCCTGGCTTGCACGCTGACCAGTCAGTCGAGGGGCAGAGACGAGGGGGCTGGCTCGCGATGGGCGCCCGCGGCCTGGCTGGCGCGCCCACTGCTGCTGGACGCTGGGTGAGCAGCCCATGCCGTGCCTGCTGGGGGCTGCCTGGGCGAGCCACCCATGCCCAGGGTCCGTGCGACGCGGCCCCCCTGGCTCGCTCGCTGGGCACTATGTCGAGGGACAGGCCCGAGGGGGCTGGCTCGCGATGGGCGCCCGCGGCCTGGCTGACGCGCCCACCGCTGCCGCACGCTGGACGAGCAGCCCATGCCGTGCCTGCTGGGTGCTTCCTGGGTGTGCAACCCATGCCCAGGGTCCTTGTGACGCAACACCCCTGGCTCACACCCTGGGCAGTCAGTCGAGGGGCAGAGACGAGGGGGCCGGCTCGCAATGGGCGCCCGCGGCCTGGCTGGTGCACCCACTGCTGCTGTACGCTTGGCGAGCAGCCCATGCCGTGCCTGCTGGGGGCTGCCTGGGCATGCCACTTTTGCCTAGGGTTCGTGCGACGCGGCACCCCTTGCTTGCACGCTGGGCAGTCAGTCGAGGGGCAGGGACGAAGGGGCTGGCTACCGCTGCCGCACGCTGGGCGAGCAGCCCATGCCGTGCCTGCTGGGGGCTGCCAGGGAGTGCCACCCATGCCCAGGGTCCGTGCAACGTGGCCCCCCTGGCTCGCTCATTTGGAACTTAGTAGAGGGACAGGCATGTGGGGGCTGGGTCGCGATGGGCACCCGCGGCCTGACTGGCTCACCCACCGCTGCCGCACGCTGGGCAAGCATCCCATGCTGTGCCTGCTGGGGGCTGCCTGGGCGTGCCACCCGTGGCCAGGGTCCATGCGACGCAGCACCTATGGCTCGCACGCTGGGCTGTCAGGTCAAGGGGCAGGGACGAAGGGGCTGGTAACAGCTGCCGCACGCTTGGCGAGCAGCCCATGCCATGCCTGCTGGGGGCTGCCTAGGCGTCCACCCGTGCCCGGGCTCCGTGCGACGCAGCACCCCTTGCTTGCACGCTGGGCAGTCAGTCGAGGGGCAGGGACGAAGGGGCTGGCTACCGCTGCCGCGCGCTGGGTGAGCAGCCCATGCCGTGCCTGCTGGGGGCTGGCTGGGCGAGCCATCCATGCCCAGGGTCCATGCGACGCGGCCCCCTGGCTCGCTTGCTGGGCACTATGTTGAGGGACAGGCCCGAGGGGGCTGGCTCGCGATGTGCGCCCGAGGCCTGGCTGGCACGCCCACCGCTGCCGCACGCTGGGCGAGCAGCCTATGCCGTGTCTGCTGCGGGCTGCCTAGGCATGCCACCAATGCTCAGGGTCCATGCAACGCGTTACCCCTGGCTCGCACACTGGGCAGTCAGTCGACGGGCAGGGACGAAGGGGCTGGCAACTGCTGCCGTACGCTGGGCGAGCAGCCCATGCCGTGCCTGCTGGTGGCTGCCAGGGAGTGCCACCCATGCCCAGGGTCCGTGCGACGCGGCCCCCCTGGCTCGCTTACTGGGAACTTAGTAGAGGGACAGGCATGTGGGGGCTGGGTCGCGATGGGCACCCGCGGCCTGACTGGCTCACCCACCGCTGCCGCACGCTGGGCAAGCATCCCATGCTGTGCCTGCTGGGGGCTGCCTTGGCGTGCCACCCGTGCCCAGGGTCCATGCGATGCAGCACCTATGGCTCGCACGCTGGGCTGACAGGTCAAGGGGCAGGGACGAAGGGGCTGGTAACAGCTGCCGCACGCTTGGCGAGCAGCCCATGCCATGCCTGCTGGGGGCTGCCTAGGCGTCCACCCGTGCCCGGGGTCCGTGCGACGCAGCACCCCTTGCTTGCACGCTGGGCAGTCAGTCGAGGGGCAGGGACGAAGGGGCTGGCTACCGCTGCCGCGCGCTGGGCGAGCAGCCCATGCCGTGCCTGCTGGGGGCTGGCTGGGCGAGCCATCCATGCCCAGGGTCCATGCGACGCGGCCCCCTGGCTCGCTTGCTGGGCACTATGTTGAGGGACAGGCCCGAGGGGGCTGGCTCGCGATGTGCGCCCGAGGCCTGGCTGGCACGCCCACCGCTGCCGCACGCTGGGCGAGCAGCCCATGCCGTGTCTGCTGCGGGCTGCCTAGGCATGCCACCAATGCTCAGAGTCCATGCAACGCGTTACCCCTGGCTCGCACACTGGGCAGTCAGTCGAGGGGCAGGGATGAAGGGGCTGGCAACCGCTGCCGCACGCTGGGTGAGCAGCCCATGCCGTGCCTGCTGCGGGCTGCCTGGGCGTGCCACCCGTGCAAAGGGTCCGTGCGATGCGGCACCCCTGGCTCGCATGCTGGGAAGTCCGTCGAGGGGCAGGGACGAGGGGGCTGGCTACCGCTGCCGCACGCTGGGCGAGCAGCCCATTCCATGCCTGCTGGGGGCTGCCTGGGCGTGCCACCCATGCCGAGGATCCATGCGACGCGGCCCCCCTGGCTCACTCGCTGGGCACTATGCCGAGGGACAGGGACGAGTGGGCTGGCTCGCGATGGGCGCCCGCGGCCTGGCTGGTGCGCCCACCTCTGCTGCACGCTGGGCGAGCATTCCATGCCGTGCCTGCTGGGTTCTGCCTGGGTGTGCCACCCGTGCCCAGGGGCCGTGCGACGTGGCACCCCTGGCTCGCACGTTGGGCAGTTAGTCGAGGGGCAGGGACGAGGGTGCTGGCTCGCGATGGGCGCCCGCAGTCTTGCTGGTGCGCCCACCGCTGCCGCACGCTGGGTGAGTAGCCCATGCCGTGCCTGCTGGGGGCTTCCTGGGCATGCCACCCGTGCCCAGGGTCCATGCGACGCGGCCCCCCTGGCACACTCGCTGGGCACTACGTCGAGGGACAGGGAAGTGGGGGATTGCTCGCGATGGGCGCCCATGGTCTGGCTGGCGCACCCACCGCTGCCGCACGCTGGGCTAGCAGCCCATGCTGTGCCTGCTGGGGGCTGCCTGGGCATACCACCCGTGCCCAGGGACCTTGTGACGAGGCTCCCCTGGCACACTCGCTGGGCACTACGTCGAGGGACAGGGACATGGGGGCTGGCTCGCGATGGGCGCCCGCGGCCTGGCTGGCGCACCCACCTCACCCGCACGCTGGGCGAGCAGCCCATGCCGTAACTGCTGGGGGCTGCCTGGGTGTGCCAACCCTGCTCAGGGTCCATGCGACGTGGCACCCCTGGCTCGCATGCTGGGCAGTTAGTCGAGGGGCAGGGACGAGGGCGCTGGCTCGCGATGGGCGCACGTGGCCTGGCTGGTGCGCCCACCGCTGCCGCATGCTGGGCGAGCCGCCCATGCCGTGCCTGCTGGGGGCTGCCTGGGCGTGCCGCCCATGCCCAGGGCCCTTGTGACGCGACACCCCTGGCTCACACGCTGGGCAGTCAGTCGAGGGGCAGGGACGAGGGGGCTGGCACGCGATGGGTGCCCGCGGCCTGGCTGGCGAGCCCACCGCTGCCGCACGCAGGGCTAGCAGCCCATGCCGTGCCTGCTGGGGGATGTCTCGGCGTGCCACCCAAGCCCAGTGTCTGTGCGATGCGGCCCCCCTGGCTAGCTCGCTGGGCACTTAGTCGAGGGACAGGGACGAGGGGGCTGGCACGCGATGGGCGCCCGCGGCCTGGCTGGCGCGCCCACCGCTGCCGCATGCTGGGCTAGCAGCCCATGCTGTGCCTGCTGGGGGATGTCTGGGCGTGCCACCCAAGCCCAGTGTCTGTGCGATGCGGCCCCCCTGGCTCGCTCGCTGGGCACTTAGTCGAGGGACAGGGACGTTGGGGCTGGCTCGCAATGGGCGCCCGCGGCCTGGCTGGCGCGCCCACCGCTGCCGCACGCTTGGTGAGCATCCCATGCTGTGCCTGCTGGGGGCTGCCTGGGCATGCCACCCTTGCCCAAGGTCCATGCGACGCGGTACCCCTGGCTCGCTCGCTGGGCAGTCAGTTGAGGGGCAGGACGAGGGGGCTGGCTCGCAATTGGCGCCCGCGGCGTTGCTGGGCAGTCAGTCGAGTAGCCCATGCTGTGCCTGCTGGGGGCTGCCTGGGCGTGCCACCCGTGCCCAGGGTCCGTGCGATGTGGCACCCCTGGCTTGCACGCTGGGCAGTTAGTGGAGGGGCAGGGACGAGGGGATTGGCTCACGATGGGCGCACACGGCATGGCTGGCGCGCCCTCCGCTGCCGACTCTGGGCGAGCAGCCCATGCCGTGCCTGCTGGGGGCTGCCTCAGCGTGCTGCCCATGCCCAGGGCCCTTGTGACGTGACACGCCTGGCTCGCACGATGGGCAGTCAGTCAAGGGGCGGGGACGAGGGGGCTGGCTCGCGATGGGCGCCCACGGCCTGGCTGGCGTGCCCACCACTGCCGCACGCTGGGCTGGCAGCCCATGCAGTGCCCACTGGGGAATACCTGGGCGTGCCACCCAAGCCCAGGGTCTGTGCGACGCAGCCCCCCTGACTCGCTCGCTGGGCACTTAGTCGAGGGACAGGGACGTGGGGGCTGGCTCGCGATGGGCGCCCGCGGCCTGGCTGGTGCGTCCACCGCTGCCGCATTCTTGGTGAGCATCCCATGCCGTGCCTGCTGGGGGCTGGCTGGGCGTGCCACCCGTGCCCTGGGTCCATGCGACGCGGCCCCCCTGGAACGCTCGCTGGGCACTACGTCGAGGGACAGGGACGCGGGGGCTTGCTCGCGATGGGTGCCCGCGGCTTGTCTTGCACGCCCACCGCTGCCGCACACTGGCCGAACAGCCCATGCCGTGCCCACTGGGGGATACCTGGGCGTGCCACCCGTGCCCAGGGTCCGTGCGACGCGGCACCACTTGCTCGCACGCCGGGCAGTCAGTCGAGGGGCAGGGACGAGGGGGCTTGCTACTGCCGCCGCACGCTGGGTGAGCAGCCCATACCGTGCATGCTGGGGGCTGCCTAGGCGTGCCACCCGTGCCCAGGATCCGTATGACACGGCCCCCCTCGCTCGCTCGCTGGGCACTATGTCGAGGGACAGGGACGAGGGGGCTGGCTCGCGATGGGCACCCGCGGCCTGGCTGGCGCGCCCACCGTTGCCGCACGATGGGTGAGCATCCCATGCCGTGCCTGCTGGGTTCTTCCTGGGCGTGCCACCCATGCCCAGGGTCCGTTCGACGTGGCACCCCTGGCTTGCACGCTGGGCAGTTAGTTGAGGCTCAGGGACGAGGGGGCTGGCTCGCAATGGGTGCCCGCAGCCTGAATGGTGCGCCCACCGCTGCCGCACGCTGGGTGAGTAGCCCTTGCCGTGCCTGCTGGGGGCTGCCTGGGCATGCCACCTGTGCCAAGGGTCCATGCGACGCGGCCCCCGTGGCACGCTCGCTGGGCACTACGTCGAGGGACAGGGACGTGGGGGCTTACTCGCGATGGGCGCCCACGTCTTGGCTGGCGCACCCACCGCTGCCGCATGCTGGGCGAGCAGCCCTTGCCGTGCTAGCTCGGGGCTGTCTGGGCATGCCACCCGTGCCCAGGGTCCGTGCGACGTGGCACCCCTGGCTCGCATGCTGGGCAGTTTGTCGAGGTGCAGGGACGAGGGGGCTGGCTCTCGAAGGGCGCACGCGGCCTGGCTGGCGCACCTACCACTGCCACACGCTTGGCGAGCAGCCCATGCCGTGCCTGCTGGGGGCTGCCTGGGCGTGCCGCCCATGCCCAGGGCTTGCGACGCGACACCCCTGGCTTGCACGATGGGCAGTCAGTCGAGGGGCAGGGACGAGGGGGCTGGCTCGCGATGGGCGCCCGCGGCCTGGCTGGCGCACCTACCGCTGCCACACGCTGGGCGAGCAGCCCATGCCGTACCTGCTGGGGGCTGCCTGGGTGTGCCACCCGTGCCCAGGGTCCGTGAGACGCGGCACCCCTGGCTCGCACGCTGGGCAGTCAGTCGAGGGGCAGGGACGAGGGGGCTGGCTCGAGATGACCGCCCGCGGCCGGGCTAGCACGCCCACCGCTGCCGCACGCTGGGCGGGCAGCCAATGCCATGCCTGCTGGGGGTTGCCAGGGCATGCCGCACGTGCCCAAGGTCCATGCGACACGGGCCCCCTGGCTCGCTCGCTGGGCACTTAGTCGAGGGACAGGGACAAGGGGGCTGGCTCGCGATGGGCACCTGTGGCCATGCTGGCGCGATAACCGCTGCCGGACGCTGGGCACTAGGCCCACGCTATGCCTGCTTGGGGCAGCCTGGGCATGCCTCCCGTGGCCAGGGTCTGTGCGACGCGGCCCCCCTGGCTCGCTCGCTGAGCACTTAGTCGAGGGACGGGAACGTGAGGGCTGGCTCTCGATGGGCACCCGCGGCCTTGCTGGCGCACCCACTGCTGCCGCACGCTGGGCAATTGGCCCATGCCTTGCCTGCTGGGGGCTGCCTGGGCATGCCACCTATGCCCAGGGTCTGTGCGACGCGGCACCCCTAGCTCACACGCTGGGCAGTCAGTTGAGGGGCAGGGACGAGGGGGCTGGCTCGCGATGGGCGACCGCGGCCTTGCTGGCGCGCCCACCGCTGCCGCACGCTGGGCACTTTGGCCATGCCGTGCCTGCTGGGGGCTGCCTTAGTGTGCCACACATGCCCAGGGTAAGTGCGACTCGGCCCCCCTGGGTCACTCGCTGAGCACTTAGTCGAGGGATGGGGACGTGGGGGTTGGCTCTCGATGGGCACCCGCGGCCTGGCTGGAGCGCCCACCGCTGCCGCACGCTGGGTGAGAAGCCCATGCTGTGCCTGCTGGAGGCTGCCTGGGCGTGCCAACCATGCCCAGGGTCCGTGCGACACGGCCCCCTTGGCTCGCTCGCTGGGCACTTACTCGAGGGACAGGGACGAGGGGGCAGGCTCGCGATGGGCGCCTGTGGCCTGGCTGGCGCGCCCACCGCTGCAGCACGCTTGCCACTTGGCCCATGCCATGCCCGCTGCGGGCGGCCTGGGCTTGCCTCCCGTGCCCAGGGTCCGTGCGAAGCGGCTCCCCTGGCTTGCTCGCTGGGCACTTAGTCGAGGGACAGGGATGAGGGAGCTGGCTCGCGATGGGCGCCTGTGGCCTGGCTGGCGCTCCCTCCGCTGCCACACTCTTGGCACTTGGCCCATGCCGTGCCTTCTTGGGGCTGCCTGGGTATGCCTCCCGTGCACAGGGTCCATGCGACGCGGCTCCCCTGGCTCACTGGCTTGGCACTTAGTCGAGGGACAGGGACGAGGGGGCTGGCTCGCAATGGGCGCCTGTGGCCTGGCTAGCGCTCCCACCGCTGCCGCACGCTGGGAACTTGGCCCATGCCGTGCCTGCTTGGGGCTGCCTGGGCATGCCTCCTGTTCCCAGGGTCGGTGCGACGCGGCTCCCCTGGCTTGCTCGCTAGGCACTTAGTCGTGGGGCAGGGACGAGGGGCCTGGCTCACGATGGGCGCCTGTGTCCTTACTGGCGCGCCCACCGTGTCTGCACGCTGGGAACTTGACCCTTGCCGTGCCTGATGGGGGCTGCCTGGGAATGCCTCCCGTGCCCAGGGTCCATGCGACGCGGCTCCCCTGGATCACTCGCTGGGCACTTTGTCGAGGGCAGGGAAGAGGGGGCTGGCTCGCGATGGGCGCCAGCAGCCTGGCTGGCGCGCCCACCGCTGCCACACGCTGGGCAATTGGCCCATGCTGTGCCTGCTGGGGGCTGCCTGGCAGTGCCACACGTGCCCAGGATCCGTGCGACGCGGCCCCCCTGGCTTGCTCGCTGAGCACTTAGTCAAGGGACAGGGACGTGGGGCTGGCTCTCGATGCGCACCCGCGGCCCCCCTGGTGCGCCCACCGCTGCCGCACTCTGGGTGAGCAGCCCATGCTGTGCCTGCTAAAGGCTGTCCGTGCCAACCGTGCCCAGGGTCCATGCGACGCATCCCCCCTGGCTCGCTCGCTGGGCACTTAGTCGAGGGACAGGAATGAGGGGGCTGGCTCACGATGGGTGCCTGTGGCCTGGCCGGTGCGCCCTCCTCTGCCGCACTCTCGGCAGTTGACCCATGCCGTACCTGCTGGGGGCTGCCGGGGCATGCCACCCACTCCCAGGGTCCGTGCGACGCAGCTCCCCTCGCTCACTCGCTGGGCACTTAGTCGAGGGACAGGGACGAGGGGGCTGGCTCGCGATCGGCGCCTGTGGCCTGGCTGGCGCACCCACCGCTGCCGCACGTTTTGCAGTTGGCCCATGCCATGCCTGCTGGGGGCTGCCGGGGAATGCCACCCACTCCCAGGGTCCGTGCGACACGGCTCCCCTGGCTCACTCACTGGGCACTTAGTCGAGGGACAGGGACGTGGGGGCTACCGGGGCATACCTCCCGTGCCCAGGGTCCGTGCGACGTGCTCCCCGGGCTCGCTCGCTGGGCACTTAGTTGAGGGTAAGGGACGAGGGGGCTGGCTCATGATGGGCACCCGCGGCCTGGCTGGCGCGTCCACCACTGCCGCACACTGGGAACTTCGCCCATGCCGTGCCTGCCGGGGGCTGCCTGGCCGTGCCACTCGTACCCAGGGTCCGTGCGATGC